>JACAVU010000003.1:21820253-22407753 GCA_014183005.1 Castanea mollissima
AACTCTCAATAGGCCTCTCATGGTTTCTCCTTCTGTTTATCACAAGTTGATCCCACCATATAATAGCATAGTCAGTAAACTCAATAACAGCGAGTTTTACCTTTTTCTCCTCGGAGTAGTTGTGGCACTCAAAGATTAACTCCACATTCTTCTTCCACTCCAAGTATGCTTCTAGATCATTTTTCCTTGGAATGTTGGTATCTTCATTTTTATGTTTCCTAGGTTCCTATCAGTCCCATCTTGCCATCTTGGATCTCTTCGGAAACCTCTACCACGCCTTTCTCTCCTTGGCACAAACCTGCCCTCATTGTTCAATGAAGCTTGATTTTCTTCATCTTCAAACTCATCCTCGTGGTAGTCATCAGAATCATTCATGCGAGAACGCCTTTCTTGCCTTCTAGCATTAGGGCCTTTTTGGGGACGCTTTTTACGCAAAGTAGCAATAATAGTGTCTTGCCTATCCATCCAATCCTGAATCTCATTAAATACCATGTTCATGCGTTCAAATTGTTGTTGCATAACCTGTAAAATGATGGATGACTCCTCCCCTCCTTCCCTATTTGATGTTTCACACCTGAAAGACATACTTTTGAAACAACAGAGAATTGTTAGAAATAATTCTTCACAACACTCCCTCACGTGTTTGCACTCAAATTATGTCACTCCCACTCGTGTTTCACTCTTAAATTGGCTTTTTCCCGATATTAGTCTCACACTCTCTTGCCTTTTTCCACTTGTAACTTCGCCTTTTCAGTTCTTCATTAAACTAATAAACTTGATCAAGAAATTCAACTTGCAGTGTAAAAACAAATACCAATAGCAAGAAAATATGACAGAAATACCAAATCAAAGGAAGAAGACAAAAGAAAATAATATTTTGGTCTGAGAGAACTGAAATTGCAAGCAATTTTTTTTTGACATTTTTTTTTTTTTGGAGCTAGGGCACGATTTTAACCTAGTGCACTTCAACAAAGACAAAAAAAATAAGAACGATGAATGAAGATCACAAAAGAAACAAGAAAGGATGATAACAGGAAACAAAAGATAAAGGGATAGGAAACTGATTTTAGAACCTGTGTTCTGATACCAAATGATGCGAACCTTAATCAACACGCTTTGAGACCCAACAAAAATATTGGAATATTTAACCTAGGAAAGCTAAAAATCAAATTTATGATAGAAACCCTGACCCAACGTTTATAATCGAAACGCGAACCAAAGGTATAAGTTGACCTTGACCCAATGATTATAAAGAATCACGAACCAAATGTATAAAGTTTGAACGCCACAAAGAAGAATCCTTGATAAGTTCACAGTTCTTGAAGAACCAAAAGAGAGCAAAGCCTCACATTTTCTGATTTTTATTCAATATATTCTAAAAAACGTTTACAAACTTCAAGGCCTATTTAAGGACTCCACAAAACTTGACAGACAAGAAAATATATTCTACAATAACTCCTAATTGATACCGTACCATATCAGGAATCAAGTTCGACCTAAAAAGCATTAAATGCACCTAAAAATAAGGAAAATACCTAAAAAATCGTACTAAATAATAAAACCCTAAATAAAAATTGATTTGGTCTAAAATTAGCAGATCCAAAATAGGAAAAAATCTACCTTAACTGATATAGAGCTGGAAAATTAATCAGCCATTAATTCATGCCATAAATCACTCCTAATTAAGCCAGATCAGCCCTAAATAGCTTGAATTAAATTTATTACACTTTCATCTTCCTTTGGGCCAAGCTTGGAATGTCCTGCATTAGAATCAGCTCAAATCTCTTGAATTAGCCCATTAAGTGCTTCTTAGATCTTGCTCTTGTAATAGGCCCAACTGGAACATGCAATGGATCCTTGAATGCTTGTTGATTCTCATCAGAATTGTTTATATTATCAATTAACTACAAATATGAATTTAATGTTATATGAACCTAGTTACAAACTTACATAATCCATTCTCAAGTTCAAATAAGTATATTTTTGAACAAATATACATATAGTATAATATTATAGATAGTTAAATCGAACTTGCGCATGTTCACCAGCTTGTTTACAAACACATTATTATATTTGACTTTAGTTTTTTTAATAGACAACCCTAAACTTATGCTTGAGCTTGATTTGTTTGCTAAACAAACAAACACAACTAAGCTTTTCCCCTCGCCGAGCTCAAACCGTTTATAAACAATTTGTTTCATTTGCAATCGTACAACTTACTGATATGTCAAGTTCTAACACTTAGTAGCGTGGCACTAATTTTCATTGTACAGGAATCTACTATGTGAAGAACGTTTAGGTCACTGAACTCTTTGTTGTGATATTGACAATTTCTTTTACACACTTATGGGCATTAATGAAGACGTACATACTATGTCATGTGCCTTTTGTTAAAAATTTGGTTTTACATCTCATACAAAATATGCAGCGGAAGCAACAAACACAGATCTACTTCATTCATAAGAGATAACATGTAACCTTGAATTTTAGAATAAAGAATAGAAAGCGTACCTTGATGTAGAGAAATTCAAAACCAAGACTTGAGAATACCTCTAATCTTCATCTCAATTCCACATAGTGCCCAAGAAGTATGGTCTCTCAATCAGTCTTTATGTACGTTGATTCTCAAAGAAAAATCCTTCTTCTTCTCCTTGTAGAGGAAAACTGTTTTCTTTCTTTTCATCATAGGTACACTTTAACTACCTTGATAGTTACTTTATTTAATAACTCTTATTAAATAAAAACTGATTATCTAATTGGGTTAGCCTTTTGGGCCTACCCAATTGGGTTTTAGTTTATGGCTTGAGATGGGACCAAAGGGAATAAATAAGAGTCTAGCTCCAATGGACCTTGAGCTTTTCTATCAACTCTTGACAAGTTCAAAGTTACCATTAATTATATTTAATATCACTATATAAATATAATTGCACTCTAGGCCTTATTAATAAATTATATCCCAAGACTCTAATGATATCATTTGACCTCTCCATGAAATATCCATAGTGAACAAAGTCATAATGAACTGTCATTTTGTAAACAACTATTTTATCATTGAGTACCTCGTTTAATCTTTTAGTTATTCTCATTTATTAAAATCCAATTTCAATAAATATAAGCTTTAGTAACTCCTAACTAAAGTGGGCGCCCTGAATAACCAATTCCCATTAAACTTATCTCAAGTGGATATTTCGTGTCTCTACAGAAGAGATTATGGATTCCAACTTGAGAATATGTGTTCCCTCAACACTACGTGTGGTTACCCAACATACTGAGGTTTTGATTGTGATAACTAGATCTCACTCCTGATATATTAAAGTAACCTACATTTCATGATCGGGTTCACTAGCCTCTCAGGATTGAGAGTCTATGAAATTAGAAGTCTTGAGATTAATTATTCAGGTGACAGTTGTTGATTGAATAATTAATCTCACAACGGTCTAGTTCAATATGTCTTAACTCTTAAGACACATCAACACATCAACTAAAAGTTTCCATTTCCATGATCAAGACAAATCATCTTAGTTGATGTGTTATAGTCTTCGCAGATGAAACACCCAATTTCATCACCGACTATGAACTACATTTTGAGTTTACAAAAAACTTGTGATTTACATCTTTTGTAACTAAATCACATAAATCACATACAATGCATCTCATGGACTATGATAATGTCCCATTAGTTCATTTATAAATAGTCTCATATAATTAAACAATTTAATTATTTATGACATACCAATAAATTGGACATAAACCTCAACAATCTCCCACTTGCCCTCAAAGACAATTTACTATACATCTGACACTTATTTCCCTTTAGAGTAATTCATAATCACTTTAAGGTAAGGTTTGGAAATAAGTTTCAGTCAGATTTATTGCATAAATTATCTTTTCTACTACTACAAATCACATATTCATATCTCTCTAATAAGACAATACTTACGCTTAATGTGTATCATCACCACTTAGGATGACATATCTTGAAGTTCAACTTCATGAATCATAATTAAACTATAAGTTAGTATTTGTACAACCAGTAACCATCTAATCCTCACTTTGGTGGACAAGCATATAATCCCTCATTTTCCTAAGATATTTAAGTATATGCTTTACTCCCACTTAATTAAATGATATTTGATTCAATTGATATTTGCTTACCATGCCCACCGCAAAATAGATATTTAGCCTAGTGTATAGCATAGCATAAAGACTTCCTATTGATATGGTATAAGGAACCGTTTTAATATGCTCTTCCTTTTATATGTCTTAGGACTATAGTCCTTTATAAAGGTACTTTAAACTTAAAAGGAAAGAATCCTTTCTTGAAGAATTATATGCTATACTTAGCTAAAATCTAATCTATTTAAGCCATTTGAGGTAGACCCAACATCCTAATTTCTGAATTTTAACAAAGTTTAATTCTTAGGATATGGCTAGTCTTTCCCAAGTACTTTATATCAAACTTGACTAGACAACTAAATATTCCATTGATGACAACAACTCTACATCATTCTAAATGATTAGAATGTCATCAACATACATTAAGAAATTTATTGTTCTATATAACTTTTACACACACAAGGCCTTTTAATACTTGATCAAAATCAAACAACTTGATTGTTTGATTAAAGATGATATTTTATTATTCAGATGTTTGCTTTAGTCTATAAATGAACTTTAAGCAACTTGCATGCTAAACACTACTGGCTCTTTGCTATGAACAAGTTTAGTTACATTATGTCGATGTTTTACTCAAGATTGATACTAAAAGAAGCTTTCTTGATATCCAATGTCATATTTCATCCAAATGAAATATAATAAATAAGAGAATCTTGATAGAATCAAACTTGACTATTGGTGAAAAAATCTTTTCATAGTTGAACCATTTCTTTTTAAATAAATCTTTTTGCCAGTAGTCTTGAATTTGAAGGTTTACACCTTCTAATCTATCAATCTCATTTTCTTGTAGACCTATTTGAAAATAATAGGCTTAATGCCACTAGGCTCCTCTCCAAGTCTAGACTTTAAATAGAATCTAATTCTATTCACATAACCTTAATCCAGTAATTTATATGCATATCATTTATTTCCTTTACGTAGGACTGATGGTCAAATTCATACCCTTGTGAAATGACTTCAAGAGTTTATTCCCAAAGTATGAATTTATTTAGTAATTGATAATCCTCCCACTATGATATTGTACCATGTAATAGTTATCTATAGAATAATGTCTTGTGGTGTATCTAATACAACCATCTCATGTCTAAATGTATTTTATAGTTGTTTTACAACAAATTCTGACATTTTTCTTCTAGAACATTCTACTTTTAAAAGAGCCCTATTCCTCCTTTATGTATGCACTAACTTAAAGAAGTCATTAGAACTTTATTCCTTTATGAAAAGGAGCCCTAGATCATATTATCCTCTAAATAGAATTCAGAGACTAAGAATATAACAAAATAATGATTCTAAAAGCCCATCTTTTACCAATCTTGAATATCATTTAGATTGATAAGATCTAGACATAAGTGTTAAAACATACAATACCAAAGGATGTAACTTTCTCTTTAAAAAGTAAAACATGTAAACTTCCATCTAGAAGACAATCATGGACAATGCTTAGCTTTACCAAAACGGAAACACTTTCCTTTTGGGCATACTCTTAAGTCTAATTTCCTTTTGGCAACTACTAGGGCAAGTAGCTTGTCTAACTGTTTGGTATTATAATTCCTATTCTTACCACCTTACCTTTCGGTTTAGGCTAAAAATTTGAATTAAATCATATTGCTCCTAGCCTTGGCTTTTAGGATGTCTTCCGTTGAGTAGAGCTCACTCATCAATTAAGATAATATAAAAGGAATTTATTTATTTTCAAAACAATCTGAATTGATCAAATGATTCTAACAAGGACTTGTGGATCATATCCATATGAGATTAACAATTAATCTCTACATCCAAGAATTCCAATTTATTTTAAAATGAAACATTTTTCATAAAATGATATAGAATTGGAACTCCTTAAGCCTTTCTTAGCACTCAATATGATTCATACCAAACATCTCATTTAGACTTAATATAAAGTCCAATTCTAGTACTAACTCTTGCATCTCATGTTGTAACACAATTGAGATAGAAGCCAATGTAACATTCTAGCATTTCAATGGAGACTATGATCACATCATAAGTTGTCTTCCATAAATGCATCATGTATAGGAAATTATGACAATGCTGAATAGAAACATATTTATGTACTTCAGCTCCTTTAAGCACCATATTCAAAATTATTTCTTAATTAATGTAATTCTATTAAAATAGTAGTTAGAGAACAAAAATTTATGACAACTTTATTTTGAGACTATGAACTTAAATACCAAGACATTATATTTTGCAACCATAACCATATAATATGGAACCTTAAAACCATATTATATTAGGTGCAATGACAACCCAATCTCGCAATTAATATTCCTTGGTAGCAAGTTTATACCAATCATTAAGATCAGGTGAGAAATATTCTCATTGTTAATGCTATCATGGTAACTCTTACCAAACAAAAATAATTTGCCGTTTTTCCTTCAGCCTCTAAGTAATAATGACATAGCTCCTTTGAGAGGTTAACATTACACTTAGTCTAGTGTACACCATTATCTATAATCATGTGTAGCCATATTTCATCTCCCTTTATAGTGTTTAAACTTGTAGTACCATGAAACAAAACACCCTCTTTTGGAATCGCGAGACATATACGCCAAGACAAGTTGCTTGTTTACACTACTTTAAACAGGTAAGTTCAATCTTGCAATACTATAAAGTAAACACCCTCCTTTGGGATCATGAGGCATATACGCCAAGACAAGGTGCTTACCCACACTACTATGAACCGATAATAGAGGCCGTGAGATTAACCCTTGTATCTCTCTCCCACTAAAATTTTTAAAACAAGTGGATTGTCCTGAAATCATTGTGATCTTATCACAATTTTAACCCTACACATCAAATATGTTTAATTGTTTGGGGTTGGGGTCCTCTGCCATTATTCCCCGATCTTCCCAAGGATCTTCTAGCGTACTCGTAGTAAGCAAAAGACTGCTATAGATCCTACAAAGAGAGAGAGAGAGAAGGGCAAGGCCTCATTCCTTCTTCTCTCATCTTTTTTTTTTCTTTTTAACTGAACGTTGTTGTCTTTCCTTTTACTTTGTAGTCCATTTTTTCTTTACTCATGAGTGGGTTTTCATTTTTTAGTCCAAGCGCAAGTCTGATCCCAAGAGAGCAAAAAGCCAAAGACTGCTATAGATCCTACAAAGAGAGAGAGAGAGAAGGGCAAGGCCTCATTCCTTCTTCTCTCATCTTTTTTTTTTCTTTTTAACTGAACCTTATTGTCTTTCCTTTTACTTTGTAGTCCATTTTTTCTTTACTCATGAGTGGGTTTTCATTTTGTAGTCCAAGCGCAAGTCTGATCCCAAGAGAGCAAAGAGCCCTTCCTTTGGTGATGATGTGGTATGACTTTTTTGCATCCATTCCCTCTTCTTTTTCTGCCTCTTTTCTTTAGAACTTGCCTCTTCCTTCTGTTGGGCTGCCTGGCATTCCCTCTCCCCTCCCCTCTTTTGCAAGTGGAAGTGCCTCCCTCTATAGTTGGTGGTGTTTTGTCGGAGGAAGTGGTGACATCTTAGCCCCCAACTATTTCTGATGTGGAAAGGGGAAGCCGCAAGTAAGAAATGGCTGAGGAAACCGAGTAGGCTCCTGATGTGGTCAAAGGTACTGAGCCTATGCAAGCTTCCATCCCTTTAGTTGCTCAAGATCTTGGAGCTACTTGGACCCTTGCCCTTGAGGATCCCACGTCTGGACAGACTCCCAATCTAGCTAGAATTGTGATTGCTGAGCAAACTCTTAGACTTGTGGTAGCTAAGAAATCTGTTGGGGCTACAACTTCATCTACAGGAACTGGGAGGTCTTATCTTGTCCTTCATTCTCTTCTAAATTCATGTGTGTCTGTATTGCTCACCCCCCTTTTTTTTAAACATTGCCTCTCTCTTCTCAGGCCGAGCCAATTCTCAAATCACCCTTGAGACTGAAATAATTAATCTCACTTTGGAGATAAGAGCCTCTGAAGGTGTGTTTCCCCTTTTTGTGATTCTGACTTTTTTCCTTTTTTTTTTTTTTGGTTTAATCAGAAGACAACCATCCCTGTCCCTTCCCCCCTTTGGTGATTTTGCAAAGATTTCTCCCCTTTTTCTTCAACGTGTCATGTGCTCTTCTGTAGAGCTTCTTGAGGAGCCAAAAAGGTAGGCAGGTGGATCTCCCATGGCGGCTAAGATAGTAACCCAAGTCTAGGAGGAAATCCTTGCGCAGGAAGTTGGTACTTTATCCTTTATTCCTACTTCTTTTTCCTTTTCACTTTCCCTTTTCTGTACCTCCCCTTACTTCATGACTTTATTAATTTTGCAGATGTTAAGATGGGGACCAAGGAGCCCAAGCCTGTCTGCTGAATAACCCAATGGACCCCTCCCAACTACCTAAGCTATTGAGGTTCAAGCTAGGATCTCCCAAACCACCCTAAGGCTTGGTGGTCTTTCACTTCCTGAGGAGAAGGATACAACAATGGAGGAAACTTCAGAGATGACTATTACAAATCCTAGCTCAGGGCTTCCTGCCTCCCTAACCCGTTTTGATTCTCTGGAGTTCAACAGTCTTCCTACAAGTCACTTCCATGATTTTGGGCAACCCTACGCTAGCTTCCTTAGGTTCTTTGTGCCTGCTGAAGGCTTGCCACTCCTAGAGGGATTGTTCAAAGGCCATGGGGATTTCACCAGTGGGTTTAAAGGAGGTGTATTTTTAGGGAACATTTTGATGGAGCTCCTTTATGCTGTGCTGGTTTCCTTGAAGGACACCCTATTTGGCTCTTTATTTGAAGAGAGACTCCTAGTGTAGAGGGGGGGTGGTGTTGGATCTTATGGAGGCAAGATTCAGCCTTTCCTTCTTATTAGAGTACCTTCAATTAGTAGCTCATGCCTTTTTTCAGAGGAAAATTACCAAGGACCTTGATGCTGAGATTGCTGCTACTAAGGAAGCTTTGGCTCGTGCCCAGAAGGTGCTGTAGGACTTGAAAACCAGGAGATAGCAAGCCTCTCTTCCTCAGCTACTTCCTCTGCTTTTGCAGTTCCCCAAGAAGGCTCTTTATTGGCTGGTTTCATGCCTTAGTATTTTTTTTGTAATTCAGACTGCATATTTTTTTTGATTATGTATGAACTCTTAAGTTTTTTTCCTCCTTCGTTGATATGTGAACTTTTAGTACTTTAATGGTTGTTATTTTTTTTTTTGGCTTCTTGTACTTCCTCTTTTGTATGCTGCCTTCTTTCTCCCCCCCCCCCCCCCCCATTTTTTTTGGAGACTAAGTCCTGGACCATGATTTCGGAAAATATATTCTGTGGCAGGTCCTGTGCTAGGTACTTAGTGAATTTGCTCCTACATAGGTCCAAAGCTAGGTACTTTGGAGATTTATTCTCATCCAAGTCCTGTGTCATGAACCAGGAGGGTTCTCTTTTTTTGTAACAAATCCAGGGCCAGGTATATAGGCACCTAATTCCCAACCTAAGTCCTGGACCATGTACTTGAATCATTCTGGGGAAGTCCTGGGTCATGTACTGAAAAATTCTACTTTAATTCAAGTACTAACCCAAGTACTCAAATGGGATCTCGGCCAGACTTAGGCAATGACATATATGTGATAGCTTCAAGCATAGTCATAGCTACATGTGATGTGTGTGTTTAAGCATAATCATGTCTTTTGTCAAGATTTTTTTTTAAAAGGAAAACTTCATTATAATTCATCATAATGATTTGAAGATTTGTTTGCAAAAGGAGTGAGCCAACTATAGAGTGGCCTTTTCACATAGATCATAAAAAAAGGTACTGAATAAAATACTTGGCAAAACAACATATGACAAAAGATACCGGGTGATAGTTCCTAATAAAATAAAGGATGATTGAAGTACTTGTCCGAATGAAGGATGACAAAGGTGCTTGGGGTACCTAAAACTTCATGTGTAGTACTGCTTCAACCATTTTCCATTTATGGGATCTACTAGGGATGTCCCATCCATCCTTGCTAGGTAATAATATCCACTGTCATGGGCTTCCTTAACAACATAGGGGCCTTCCCATTTTGGGCTGAACTTTAAGGGCCTTGGGATATTCTTCCTCACATGTTTTACTGCTCTCAATACTAGCTGCCATTCTACAAAGATCCTTGGGTGGACTGCTTGCTCATATGTCTTAGCCATTTTCTGCTGGTACCTTTGACTTTGCCTCCTTTCAGCTTCTCATTTCTCCTCTAGCCCTTCCAATTTCACTAGCCTTTCCTTGGTATGTGTGTCATTTACATCTCCTTGGATCTCTTCGAGTACCACCCTTGGCGTGGGGATGGTTAATTCTACTAGGTTGATAACCTCTGTCCCATAAACTAGGGAAAACGGTGAAAATCATGTGGCTGTCTTTAGGGAGCTCCTGCATTCTCAGAGTACATCTGTTAGATGGGAACTCCACTTTCCCCTATACACAAGTTTCATCTTCTTCAGGATCTTCAAGTATCACCCTATTGGTTGCCTCAGATTGGCCATTTCCTTAGGGGTAATAGGGTGTGGACCTCCTATGTTTAATGCGGTACTTCTCCAATAAGCTCCTCACGTCCTTGTTTACAAATGGGGTCCCATTGTCACTAATTAGCCTCCTGAGTATCCCAAACCATATGATGATGTTCTTGCAAATGAAGTTGAAAACTATTGCTCCGGTGGCCTTCTTTAAAGGGATAGCCTTTACCCATTTTGTACAGTGCTCAGTGGCTACTAGGATCCATATGTGGTCATTGGAAGGCGGGTTAATGGGCCCTATAAGATCAAGCCCCCATATGTGGAAGGGCCACAGGGTATTCATATCTTGTAATGCATTTGGGTGAGCGTGTATAGCATCCCCTAGTACTTGGAATTCATGACATGCTTTAACCAGCTCCTTAGAATCTTCTTCATTGTGGACCAATAATATCCCCGTTGCAGTAGTTGTTTATGGAGCCTCTTCTTTCTCGGGTGACTTCCACACTCTCCTGAATGAACTTCCTTCGCTGCCTCCTAGGGCCCTAGGCATCTCAGGGGATCTCTGTTGTATTCTCTTTTGAACATGATCCCATTCTGTAGAAAATATCGAACAACTAGCCTTTTGAGTTGGTGGGCCAGCTTCCTGTCAGCTGGCAAGATCCCTTGAGTTAGGTACCTAATGAACAGGGTCCTCTAGTCTTCTGCAACAAACACTACGTAAATTTCCTCCTTGTCCATTGAGAGTTGGCAACCTTGACACTTTTATTGTACAATAGCAACATCTTGTTTCATGTTGGGCCAGTAGTACCCTATGCATTGCATCCTCTTGTATAGGCTGACTTTTTCCACGACCCCACAAGTTTGGTTGTGTAGCTCCTCCAATTTTAGCTTTCCTTCCTTTTTCACTGATAAATTTGGAGAGGATCCCTCCAGGCAGCCTCCTGTATAGGTCTTCTTCTATCATGGTATAATCTTTTATTTCCTTGATGCTCCCTCCATATTCTAACTTTCCCACTTCTCTCTTTGTCACACTTCTCCAATCTTTTTCACTTGGTTCCTTTGAGAACATCCTTTCGAGAGTTTCTACGATGGAGCTTTGCTGTTTGTTTACCCTTATTAGGGTACTTTCCTCTTTAAAAGATACTTGGGATCCCAGGGTGGCCACTGCGTAAGTGAACCGGTTCTCACTTCCACCTAAAGGTTTGGAACCTCCTTTCCACCTTTTGTGCCCAAGTGCGATAGGATGCTAGGCTTGGCTCCCTTAATGCAAAGTCCCCTTTAACTTGAGAGAGCACAAGGTTGGAATCACTTAACATTCTCATGTGTTTAATTCCCATACCAAGTGTTATGGTTAGCTTGGTCAAGTGCGCCTTATACTTAATAGTATTATTTGAGTAAGGGAACTCTAGTTTAAAGGAGACTGGCATGGTGTCCCTATCTTTATAGCTTAGTACAACTCCTATGCCATTTGAACCTATCGTTGCTAACTTGTCAAACCTCATAGTCCACTTCCTTCCTAGGAGTTCTACCATCGCTACTTCTCCCAGGATTTCCTCGCTCAGTGGGCACTCCTCTTCCACAGGGAACTAGGCTAGCCAATCTACTATGGCCTAACTCTTGATAGCCTTGGGGGTCCTTAAGCCTATATCATATTGGAAAAGCAGTACTAGCCATTGGGCCACCCTTCCGGTCAGCAAGGGCTAATGGAGGTGGGCTTTTATAAGGTGAGATTTTGTCATTAGGAGAATTTGATGGGCTGAGAAGTATCATTCCAGCCTTTGAGATGCATAAATTACCACCAAGCATGCTCTCTCTATATTAGGATACCTTGTTTCCATGTCCTTCAAAGCCTTGCTCACATAATAAATGGGCTATTCGTTTCCTTTATCATCTTTCTGAGCTAGAAATGCCCCAATTGCCTGAGAATTGGATTCCAAATACAATAATAGAGGCCTCCTATGTACTGGTGCTTGTAAGGTAGGTAGATGGTTCATGATCTGCTAGATCCTTTGGAAGGCTTCTTGTTGTTCAGTTTCCCATGTGAACTCAACTCCCTTTTCAATAGTTTAGATAATCCACTAGTGACCAAAGCTAGGCCCGGTACAAATCTTCTGATGTAAGAGACCTTTCCTAGGAAACTTTTGCGCTCTTTGACCATCGTGGGCCTCTTCATGGTTGCTACTGTAGTGGCCTTGGCTAGATCCACACTTATGCCTTTGTGATGTACTAGGAACCCAAGGAACTTTCCAACAGATATCCAAAGGCACACTTCAGGGGGTTCATGCGCAACTTGTACATTCTGCATCTTTCAAAAACTCGTTCAAGGACTTGGAAGTGTCTTGCCTAGGTTTTTGATTTTACCACAACATCATCTACATTATCTTCCATCTCTTGAAAGATGATTGTAATGGAAGATGGTTGTTATGGTACGCTGGTACGTGGCCCCTGCATTTTTAAGGCCAAAAGGCATCACAGTATAATAAAAGTTCCCAATCGAGGTCCTGAATGTTGTTTTCTTGGCGTCCTTGGTAGCCATTCGAATTTGATTGTACCGACTATACCCATCCATGAAGGAGAACATGGAATTTCCTGTAGTTGAGTTTACGAGGAGATTGATGTTGGGTAAAGGAAATTCATCCTTTAGGCATGCTTTGTTTAAGTTACGAAAATCCATACAACACCGGATTTGGTCATTCTTTTTCTTCACAGGAACTATGTTGGAAAGCCATTTAGGGTGTTGGATAGGCTTGATGAATCATGCTACCAACAACTTCTTAACTTCTTGAATGATTAGAGCCTTTACCTTAGTGTGAAAAATCCTGGCTAGTTGGATTACTAGGATCTACATTAAGAGAATGGACCACCAACTCGGATCTAGGCCAAGCATCTCGTCATATGTCCATGCAAACACATCTACGCATAGTTTTAGTAATTCCACTAGCTACTCCTTTTCCTTTGCTGATAACTGGCTACTAATAAAAATAGGTCTTGGGGTTCTTGGGTCAGCCCCCAAGTTTACTTCTTCCAACTCCTCTTTGGGCTGAATTTGTGCTTCCTTCTCCACGTCTTCTGGGATCTCCTCTTAAGCCATCATGTAGTCTGGTGGTTTAGGACCCTCTTGCAGAGTGCATTCAGGTCTCGCGTACCTTCATAAGCGATGTATCAAGCTGCCTTCGGGTTTAGACTACTACACACTCTCGGGATCCTAAGGAACTAGCCTCTTTCCTTTGCCTCTTCCCGTCTAGGAGATCCCTCAAATCATAGGTGTTACCCCTTCTTCTTCTTCTAAGATAGGTGCACCTGGGGTCCCTAGTGTGGGACATTCATCATCTAGTGCTAACTCGTCATAGAACATAGTTTCTATGAAGTTCACTTCTTCTTGATTGAAGGGATTTGGGTTGGTAGGGATCCTTTTAGGTCTCCCATTTAGCCTCCCTTTCACACATTGGTGGTATGTTGATGGAATTAGGCAGTGCTTATAGAGCTAAGGTTGCCCCAACAAGATATCGTAAGAAACCTCTGAGTTGATCACATGGAACCGAGCCAAGGCTACTATTGGGCCTACCCTTAGGGCCAACTATACATATCCTTTAGTAGATTCTGTAGCTCCTCCAAATCATGTTATTTCCATAGGAGCTCCCAGGATCCTCTTGCTAGTCATGCTAACAGCCTCCAAGGTACTCAGGGCAATAAGGTTGAGTGAAGCTCCAATATCTATCAATGCTCTTCTGACCTGAATACCATTTATGGTGGCTGTCAAATAAAGGGGTCTTCGATGGTCTGGGTACTCAACCTCCATATCTTTATCCATGAAGGTTATTGCATTAGTTGTTTCCAAGAAAGCTATACTTGCATAAGATTTCGTTGTGGAGCATTCCACCCCTGAGTTTGCTACTATACTCATGAGGCATTCTGTTGCGATCCTTCTTGCCTTTAGTCCAAATCCCAGCTGGTTGAACAGGGACCTAAGCTTGGGGTTCTTCTAGAGGGTCCTAACTATGTTGGGATGGAAGGAACTGTCTGACTCTTTCGTCTCTGCATCAGCCGGGTTCTAGAAAATCACCATAGCCACTACCCCTTTTCCTTTGTGATTGGGCAAAGGGTTCCTTTGTACCTCAAGTTTTCACTGGGTAAGCTCTAGAGTCCCTTCCCTCAGCTTCTTATGAAAAAGTCTCTGAAGGGTCCAACAATCCTTAGTGGAATGTTTAAAATAGTTGTGGGTCCTGTAAAATAAAAGGTTCTTCCTCTCCTCTTTAGTACGTGGTCTTGACACAGTGAATGGCTTGACAACTCCATCTCCAATTCACTTATCTAGGATGTGGTTCATCTCTTCTACAGCACACGGGGTCATAAGTGGTTCCTCGTCAGTTTTCCTTCAGGTTTCTTCCTCTTTTCCCCTACCGAGTCTGTCATGGCCTAGGAGACCGGTACTCTTTTTGTTTCATAGTTAGTGTTGTCCTCCTAGTTCTTTATAGTAAATCTGCAAATTGGGTTATGCACAGGTCCTCCAGATTAAGTCTATAATCAAAGAGCATGTTAGATATGCAAATCTCCATAAGCTCCTTTTCTTCATGGTCTCCATAACAATCTAAGGAGACATCTTCGAATCTTTTGATGAACTGGATAGGATATACAGATCTCCATAAGAGCATCTTCGAATCAAAGAGCATGTTAGATATACAGATCTCCATAAGCTCATTTTTTTCATGGTCTCCATAACAATCTAAGGAGACATCTTCGAAGCATGGCCTAGGCTTTTACTTCACCATCTGAAGGCTTTGAAAAATGGCTTTATCTTTGCCTAGGTAGTACTTTACACAAAATCTCTCCATCATCTCATCCCAAGTCATGATGGACCCGGGCCTCAAGGTGATGTACCATGTATATGCTTTGTCTACTAGGGATTTAGCAAACTTCTTAAACATAATTCTTTGTCCCTAGCATAAGGACCCATAGAGTGAATAAATTTGCTCACGTGCTCTACAACACTACCATTCCTCCCATCAGATGGATGGAATTTTAAGGGTTTATACCCTTTGGGATAGGGCTTGCCGAGAAGCTCTGTTGGGAAGGGGGGATCCTGAGAGAATTGCTTAGGGATCCCTAAGAGCTTCTCCCTTTCTTGTTCAAGAAGGTCATTCACATCTGCTAGGGTGAGATATTAGGGATTACCTCCCCCTCCTACTGCTGACCCTCCCTCCAGTTGGGCCCTCTCTTGGTTGACCAACAAAGCAGCATTGTCTCTGATCTCCTGGGTTCTTCCTTCTTTAAGGAGATGGATCTCCTATTGGAGGTCCTTCATCATCTCTACCATTCGGGCCATAGGGTCCGGTTCTCGCATCTCGCACCTTGGCCCTGAGGCAATTTCGTGTTCTGCCAAAGGTACCTCATTCCTTTGCTTAGAAGCCAATTCATTTTCTCCCACGGGATTTGATGTCGCAGGTGATAGGTTAGTACCCTTGTTGTTCCTTAGCCTTGAAGCCATGCTTTGTGAAGGGGCTGCTTCTTCCCTCTTTTTTGCCCAGTCCCTAGTGAAGTCACCTAAAAATATGGGTTCCTTTTTTAGTTAGTACCTAGACCCAAGTAACGACAAGGGTCTTGGGTCCCTAAAGAGTTTTATATTCGTTTGTTGGTGAACTGAGCTTGGTTCATTGCAGCTATAATGAGATAATTACAAACCAGTTTGTGCACAAAATATGGACCCTACAACACATACACATTCATACATACAAACATATACATATTGTAAAATAAGTGGCTAACGAACAATAATTAATCATTTAAAAAATGCAAATAATCATTTAAAAAATGCAAATAATCATTATATTGAATTTTTTAGTACATTGGACCCTATTTCTCATTGGAATATGCCATGAGGTTCAAATAGGTTCAAAAGTCACAAACTTAGATAACTCTTTGTAGGCTTCTAAGACTTGTAAAGTTCGAATCCCCTTGAATCCAAGTGTATCCTCAAGCACTTATCATAGGATCCCATGCAGTATTTCTCTCTTTTCTTTGTTTTCTAAGGTTTAGTGACTCTTTCTAATGCTTCTTTTTGCCCTAATTAATTGTTATTGAATGAGTTTCCTGAGGGCTTGATCCCCCTTTTATAGTACCTTCCTAGAGTATTTGGTGTGCCATTGATTCCCCCTATTTGTTGCCTTGGGTGTTAAAACCAATGTTGTGTCAGCAACATTAATGGTTGATTCTTTCCTCATTTTCTCACTACATTCTTCTTTTGAGGTTTCCCTCCTAAAAGTCCCCAATTGACCTTCCTCTTTTGGGGGTTTTAAAGGCTGACTTTTAACCCTTGTCTTTTTCTCTAAATAGGTAGATTCTCTCTTGTCAAGCTGAAAGATCCCCAACCACCTTCCTTCATGGTTCACCTTGTTGCTCTTCCTAAGGTACTAGGCTTCCCTTCATCAGGTGCTAGTTCTTAAGTCATCCTCTATTTCCAAAGCCTTTTCTTCTAAGTTGCAGGTGGCTGATGCGACATGTCTTTTTTCGTTCCTTGTGTCCATGAGCATGCTTCCCTAAGCTGTCCATTTCGTAGCTGATTCTTTCCTGCACTTCCCAAGGACCCCCTCCCTAGTTTTGGCAACTACAAAGTATCCTAGTCTAGTCTTTGTCTGGGCTCCCTGGGAGCTTTTCTCACCAAGGCTGGGCCTAGCTTCCTTTGCTTTTTTCTTCTTTTTCTAAGGCCTAGGGCTCACCAATTCATGAGCTTAGGCTTCCTTTTACCCATTTTAAATGGGTCTTGGCTCACGGATTGGACCTTTCTCATCTTTGAGGACCCATTAGTTTTGGATTTTAATACTTGTAATATTTTGGACCCTAACACATTGTTATGAACCGTTACTTATTCTCTCCTAGTCTTCTTTCTCTTCTATTTAAGATTCTCCCTTCTATTTAAGATTCTCCCTTCTTTACTGAATGTTTATGTTCATGCTAGGATCTTTGAATTCTATTCAAAGTAATTGTACAAACATACACACATAGCCATATAAAACTTGAAACCCCTAAAAAATCCTGATCACAAAGCATAAACACATATTCATAATCATTCATACACCAGCAAGAACACTATATTAGACCAATTTTAAGACAACCCAAATAAATAAATAAAACCCACAAACCCACATGTCACCATATCACCATGTCCAAACCCCACCTTTCAAACCCAAATAAAAAATCACCAAATCCTTTATCACCAAAAGTAAACCCAATCCCTAAATCAACCAAGGCCCGAACTAGCTAAGAAGGAGGAGAAAGATCAGTGTCCAGTGGTGGTGCTACCGGTGTGATTCGTCACCTATGCTAGTGGCAGAGGTCATGAGTCTCCGCCAAAATTCCCTTTGACGTTTCGTACACAAACCCAAACACAAATAGAAACCAAACCCAAACATAAACACAAATGTGAACTTTCTCTTCCATGGTCGAGGAACACTAAAGCTAGTGTCGGTAGCACCTGATTAGAGCCTTCAATGAGGAACAACAGTTGTGTGGTGAAAAGAAGCTTGAAAATTCCTATCCAACTATCTTCATGGCACTAATTCGAAGTGAGAGTGCAAGATGGTAATGGAAATACAAGGATTTTGGCCATAGCCAAAACTTAAGAGAGGGAGTCTTCATCCGCTGTGGGTAAGAGAGATAGAGAGAGCGTCAGAGAGAGAGAGAGAGAAAGAGCATCAAAGAGAGAGAAGGGAGGAGAAGTTGAGAATAAGTAATGATCCTAAACAACGTTTAGGGACCAAATTGTGTTTAGAAACCAAATTTGTCAATTTTGAAAAATTTTGGACCTTGTTGGCACTAGCCCGAATCTCAGAGTAGTTTACTAAAATTTACCCTAGTCTTTTTGGGTGATGCATACATTAGCCGGCTCAAGCATATAGACTACTAAGACAATAGCTTAAGACCCTGCCCTTTTAACTAATAGTATAATTTAATATATTAATGTGTACATTTTAATTAAGGGCCCTTTACACACAATAATAATGTCTTTTGTGTTGGCCACGAATGCATTGTGTATTCAAATTGCCTTCACATTTACCATTATTTCATTTTGAAATTTTAACAAAACCTATCAATTTATCTACAGGCCAACTAGCACAAGTTTACACACATAACACACCTCTAGTCTTTACCCTTTTTTTTATTATAAAATTTTAAACTAATTAACACAAGACTACTAGAGTAGAGTCCTGCATTCATTTATGGCATTATCACCTTACATCAAGTCATTAACCGATCAAATTTTTTCTCAAAAAAGAAGAAGAAAACACCATCAACCAATTTTTTCCTATGTTATTTATTTATTTATTTTTTTCAATTAGTTTGACTTTTCTCATTTCCATTGGTACCTACTGATTTTTAATTTTTTCTAAAAAATATTTCCATTGTATTTTTCAGATATATTTTCATTAGTTATCCTTCTAGAGTAATTTACTTTGTATTAGTACTAATTTATTTAGTTAAGTGCTAATAAGTACTTTCTCAAAAAAAAAAAAGTGATAAATAAATGTTTTTTTGTGAATATTTAGAGTATAAAGTGATCACATCATTATAAATTTGCAGTCTTGCCTTTGATCAGGTTTCTATTGTTCTATATTTTAAATTTTATTTTAGTTAAATTATAATGTTTTATTATTATAAATTTTGTTTCATTTATTTAGAAATATTTCTTAATTATAAATGTCTACTAGAAAATATACAAGTAGATATGAAAAAAAAAAAAAAATTGAAAAATAAACAAAACACAACATAAAATTTGGGTGAAAATATAATACATGGACAAGAAATTCATCAAAAGGAGTTCGAAGATAATGAAATTATACAACAAAAATATATTAATGAAAACAGTCATAATAATGTTCAATCGAAAAGAAATTTTAGCGAAACTTAAATACAAAAACTTAATTAGTGATTTTGCATCTCGAAAATCGAGAAAAATATATTTTAAATAAAAGGTTAAAAATTAGATAAATATTATTCAATCAATATTAAAGTGTAAGGCCCACGTAAGTCTTAGACTCCAAAATTTGTTGAGTTAGCCCTAGAGGAATCGGTAGGTCTAGTACCAAACTTCTGACAAATATCTTCAAGTAGCATTTTGTATATGTATGTTTACCTTCTTTTTTTTTTTTTTTTTTTTTTCTTTTTTTTTTTTTACTTTTTATCTTTGTAATTCCATGGCCTTTAATAGGAAAACTTTTATTTTTTATTTTCAAGATATTTTTTATCACCTGTAAGATGTAGAATACTGAGTATGAAAGGTTTGAAATGATGAGCATGAATGATCCCAATTTTTGTCCATGGATGCTTTATGAGGAGACAGTTTGATGTGAGTGTTGAGTATGTATTGAAACCACAACAATGCCCTTGTATAGGGTCATTAGTGTAGCCCCAGCGAATGCAACAACTCTTCCGAATATCTTTGCTTGTGAACCACGTTGGGATATGTCTAACTTCTCCATCCTGAATTCAGAAATTAAGCATAACTTGTAAGTGTTTTAAGAAATATGAATTATAAGAAAGCCTAGATTAGGATATAAAAGAACAATATGATCCAAATCCTTATTTTATTAGGATTTTTATTATAAATAGAAAGCCTAGTACAGTTGTTTTACTCTATATTTCATTATATTATAAATAGAAAGCCTAGTACAATATGAGTTATAAGAAATATGGGTCCAAATTCTTATTTTATTAGGATTTTTATCATAAATAGAAAGGCTAGTACAGTTGTTTTACATACAATAATTCTATATTTCTCTATTATTTTAAAGTCTTTTGCCAATGCATATCACTACAAGAAAATCAAACTATTGCAACGGGTTTTTTTGTAGTGGTTGTGAAAGTGTCGTTATATGTCATGTGTTGCGGCACTTTTTTGGCTTGCCTCTGTAGATGAGATATATTGCGGCATTTCATTGGACCGCCGTAATAGATGTAGCCTTTTGCGGCGTACTATAGCGAGGCTATATAAATCGCCGTAATATACGTGTTTTAGCAGCACTCCATAAACCCGCTGCAATAAATATATCCTTTTGCAGATACTACTGCGGCGGTATATAAAACCGCCACAATATATAAGTTTTAATGGTATTTTTGTTACTTATAGCGGCGGGTTAGATGATCGCTGCAATAGATACTTTTTTGCAGCGTTGTTTCGTAGTTATAGCGGAATAGACCTTTTAATTGCCTGTGCCTGGTCCAATGTATCCCTCTGTTGTTTTGGCCAAACGCCATTTTTCCTTTTCATTTCCCTCCTTTTTCATTTTCAAATACTCTCTCTCTCTCTCTCTCTCTCTCTCTCTCTTTGTTGTTAGCTCTAAGAAAAACCCACACACTAACGTCCTTCACTGACTGTCATCAGCTGCCATCACCACTACCAGTAGTAACCAAAAATATAAATTACCAAAAAACCCAATAGATTAGATGGATTCGTGAAACCCACCGTAAGCGGATACCAAATTTTGAATCAACAAGGTGCAATTTGGTTGTTGTTCAAATATGCTTTACAAGAAAAATTAAGAACGCAAGTTACAGTATTTAATTTAACATTTTTATTTCTATTTTCTAATATCTTGCCAAGTTTAAAATTTTCCCACATTTTCCCACTAGCCAAACCGGGAAATAGAGAACACAAACATCAATCTTCCAACCACTGCCATGCATCCTTGCCGCCACACATCCTCACTCTCAAAACCTAGCTTGGGTCTCTCTCTATTAGCATTCACTACCACCGCTCGCCGATTGAAGCCCCAAGAAGCCATTGAGGCTTGGACAAAGCCAAATGCTTGGCTTTTGCCATTGACGGTGCCGACGAAGCGAGGTAAAAATTAGTTTTTTTTTTTCTTTTTTAATCTCAATGATATCAAATTTTCTTTTTTGGGTAATTAGTCTTTTTTTTTTTTTTTTGAATTGTATTGCTAATACTTGAACTGGGTCTTAGGAAATTTTGCTAATAAATTTTAAATTTGTTTGTGCTTTGCAAAATTTACAGAGCTATGTGGGTGTTCTCTATTTTAATTTTTCAAAAATTAAAAAATAAAAATAAAATTTAGCAGTTGCAGAAAATAATATAAAATGAGAATTTCTTTTAGGGTATAAAATTGGATTAGTCAATTTGAAATGTATGATATCAGCGAAATAGAAAAAAAAAGGTTTAAAATCAATGTTTTTTTTTGGTGTTGGCAGTGTGATGAGCTAAGATGGCAGCGCTTGGTCATGGAGTTAGAGAGAGATCTAAAAGTTTTGGAAGAGAGAGAGAGAGAGAGAGAGAGAGAGTGTGTCTTAGAAGAGTTGGAGACCAGTTTGAGAAGGAGGTTTTGGAACTGAAGTTTTTCTTTTAAGTGTGTTATTGTGTGAAAACATGCTTAATAGAATGTTATTTTGATTAATTGTTATTGATCTAAGAATATGAGTTATATTTTGGGAAGAACACAAAAAACATAAACATGTTCTTCCAAAAAATTAATAATAATGAAAGGAATAAAAAAAAATTAATCTAATTATCTTATTTTATTTTTAAAAAAATTTAGAAATTCAAAAAAAAATTATGTAATTTATTATTTATTTAAATACTGACGTGGACTTTTTAATATGTTAAATAATTTTTTAAAATACTTTTTTAATGGTCATGTCAGCAATTAGTATGGAACACATTTCTCATTTTATGAACAAAAATTGATAAAATAGAAAAGTAAAAACCAAAATAGAAATGACCCCATAATGCAGGGACAAAGACAAAGGGCATTTGCACATTTTTTTTTATCCTTCCCAGGAAAAATTTCTCACGCCTAACTATTTTTTTCACTCTTTCCCCCCAAATATTTTTCTTTTCTTGCACAAAATTTCTCCAAATTTTTTTTCCCACTTACGTCTTTCATTTCCCACACACAAGTTTCATTTCTCCTTTTTTTTTTTTTTTTTCTCTCTCTCTCTCTCTCTCTATCTCTCTCACGCACGCACGCTGCACTCTATCTCTCACACACACTAGGCACCGTCGATCACTCACACACACACACACCTACTGACCAAAGCCAAACCCTACACCTGCCGGCGTCGAGCCCAACCAGCCCATCGCAACGCCACCGCCAACAAAGCTTACAATCTCACCTCCATCTCTATCCTCCTCCTCTCGTTAGGTTTTAACTTTCCTTCACAAACTCACTCTATTTGGTTTCCTTGAATATGCAGGAAAATGTTAAGCATCAAAATTTTGAAATGTTTAAACTAATGAACATTTTCTTCATATTCTATCTCAATTTTGATTGTTTTATTTAATACGTGGTATAGTTTGCAAATTAATTAGGGCTTTTTAGTCTGCTTTTTTTTTTTTTGGGTTTGAATTTTCATCATTCAGATTGCAATTGATGGTTTCCATTATATTGATTCTGATGAGGGTGATTTTATAATTAGCTCCCAACACCTTAAGAAGGTGATTGGAGTAACGAGCACGTCAGCTATGGTCATTGAACCACCTTCCTTCGACGTCTGCAACTCTGCTTCACATCTGATGACATTAGGCTGAAGGGAGCAAGCTAATGAGATTAAGCTGAAGACTCTTAGCTGACGACCTTAGGAAGGAAAAGCTGATGGAGGGAAAAGCTAAAGGGGATAAGCAAACCTTCATCCACAACCTTGCTTGCCCCTTACGTGTACGTATATAAGGAAAGTTCTTGCGTTACACATTTGACCCTAATTAAGAAGATTCCTATAAAGAAAAGAACTCTAGGTGATACGTAAAGTCCCCGAATTACTTTCCTAGAACGAAAATACTTCCTCACCAAGGCACTTATTTTAGCCCTACACTACTATAAATACCCTAAAGCCCTCATAAACCAAGGTATGCATAATTCACTTCAGCTCTAGCACTCTAGGGTTACGAATAAAAAAGAAGCTCTAACTTGACCTTCGGAGGGTTTTTGGCCAGCACCACACCAGTGCCCTTTGTTTGGTCTTGTCTTTTGTTGTACAGGTGTTGTTTCGAGTCAAGTGAGGGCCACGCGACAATTGGTGGATTTTTCTTCATTATCAGTTGGCACTGTCTATGGGAATCAAACATCAACACTTGAGAGTAATCAACCTTTGCTCTACCCGTAAGAAAAAAGTTGCATGGTGCTCATTCGATTGATGGCAACAACCAACAATCAAGGCGACGAACCACACACCACAGTCTTGGAGAGGCAAGTCCAAACGCTTGCGGCGGCGGTTGAGCGCCTGACCAAACAGAATCATGATCTGGAGGAGTAACTGCGGCAAAGGAATACATACCCTAGCGCATCAGAGGAAGACCAGGAAGGTGCAAGCGCGGATGGGAGGAACCCAGAAGGGCTTGAGGGTAGCAATGCTCCAAGTAGACAGGAGTAGCAGGACACTAACCGGCCATCCATCTCGGACACCCTACCACCTCACATAGCAGCTGACATGTAGGAGATGAGAGAACGGATGGATGTGATGATGAATGCCCTCAGAGGTCGAATCTCCAGCGACTTGGATGACCTAGTCCAGAGAACTGATTCGCCTTTCATAGCGCTTGTAAGTTCATGCCCCCTTCTCCTAAAATTTCTCATGCCTTAGGTGGAGAATTACGACGGATCCAAGGACCCATTGGATCACTTGGAATATTTCAAGACCCTAATGAATCTTCAGGGTGTACCGAATGAGATCATTTGTAGAGCTTTTCCCACCACATTGAAAGGACCTGCGAGGGACCAGTACAGTAGGCTGATGCCTAATTCCATCGGCACTTTCAAGGAATTAGGCGCACAATTCGTATCACACTTTATTGGGAGTCACCGGCATAAGAAGTCTACCACGTGTTTGATGAACATTGGACAACGAGAAGACAAGACTCTAAGATCATACATAGCTCGCTTTAACGAGGAAGCCTTCTTAATAGACAAGGCGGATGACAAGATACTTATAGCAGCATTCACAAACGGGCTGCGAAAGGGTAAGTTCCTATTTTCTCTGTATAAGAATGACTCGAAGACTATGTCCGGAGTGTTTTACAGGGCAATCAAGTACATGAACGCGGAAGATGCATTATTGGCCAGGGAAGAAAAGCATAGAAAAAGGGGAAGATAGGAAGACGCACGCTCGGATAGGGGGAAAAAGAAGGCTAGAACTGAAGAATGACGGGATGATCAACGCCCTAGACCACCCGCGGGGAGATTCACAAGCTTCACTCCCCTAACCGCTCCTATCGACCAGGTACTAATGTAGATTAAAGATGAAGGAGCCTTGACTTTTCCCAGCAAGCTGAAGGGAGATCCCAACAAGAGGCCAAGGGACAAATACTGCCGTTTTCATCAAGATCATGGCCATGACACCGCTAATTGCTACGACTTGAAGCAGCAAATAAAAGCTCTTATTAGACGAGGAAGGCTGTAGAGGTTCATCAGCAAGGAGAGGGCAGACTCGCCACAAAATCAAGTTCCTCGACGAGATAACGATTGCCCTAGGCAACCCCTAGGAGATATAAGGATGATTGTAGGGGGCACCACGATCGCCGGGTCATCGAAGAAAGCCCGAAAGACAAACCTCAGAATGGTTCAGAACATTCAGATGACGGGTTCCGCGCCTAAAATGTCACAGATTGACAATCCCTCCATTGGATTCTCAGAAGAAGATGCACAGCATCTTCACCATCCCTATGATGACGCGCTCGTCGTCACCATACAAGCAGGAGACTACAACATGCACCGAGTCGTCGTCGACAACGGCAGTTCAACAGACATCCTTTACTACCTTGCTTTCCAACAAATGGGGATTGAAAGGGAGCAACTAGTTCTGACTAACGCCCCCCTCGTCGGCTTTGGAGGAACGAGGGTATTTCCACTTGGCGTCATCACTTTGGCAGTAACCATTGGAGACTACCCACAATAGATCACCAGGAATGTAGCATTCCTCGTAGTCGACTGCTCGTCAGCCTACAACGCCATCATAGGACGTCTAACCCTCAACTCGTGGAAGGCTGTAACATCAACCCACCATTTGATGATAAAATTCCCTACTGATTATGGAGTAGGAGAGTTGAGAGGAGATCAAGTAACCGCACGCGAATGTTACGTAGCCATGATAGAGATGGAGGACCACCTTCAGGCCATGAACATAGAAGAACGTCGGGCAGCAACGGAGCCCATTGAGAGGCTCGAAGACGTACCTCTTGACTAATCCCAATCGGAGCGGGCGACCAGAATTGGCACCCTTGCAGACCTAACAGTGCGTCAAGAACTCGCGACCTTCCAAAAAGAAAATCGGGACATGTTCAAATGGAGCCATGAAGACATGCTAGGAATTGACCCGTCAATCATGGTACATAGGTTGAATGTGTCTCCATCTTTCCCGCCCGTTTGACAAAAGAAAAGAATCTTCGCCCAAGAGAGAGATTAGGAGGTAGCAGAAGAAGTCCGCAAGCTACAAGAGGCGGGATTCATCAGGGAGGTTTACTACCCTGATTGGTTGGCAAACATTGTGATGGTTAAAAAGAACAACAGAAAATGGAGGATATGTGTCGACTTCACAGACCTAAACAAAGCATGCCCCAAAGATAGCTACCCCCTCTCGTGGGTCGACATCCTAGTGGACTCTACGGCCCAACATTAGCTGCTGAGCTTCATGGATGCGTTTTTCGGATACAATCAAATCCGAATGGATGAAGTTGATAAGGAGAAGACTTCGTTCGTAACAAGCTAAGGCCTCTTTTGTTACAAAGTCATGCCCTTTGGCTTGAAAAACGCTAATGTAACCTATCAAAGGCTCATGAACAAGATGTTTGCACGACATATTGGAAGAAACGTCCAAGTGTATGTTGATGACATGCTAATGAAAAGCCGAAGGGAAGAAGATTGTTTGGGAGATCTCAAAGAAACCTTCGATACTCTTCGCTCCTACAACATGAAGCTTAACCCAGGCAAGTGTGCCTTCGGAGTGACAACGGGAAAATTCTTAGGGTACATGGTGTCCCAAAGAGGTATCGAGGCTAACCCGGACAAGATCCGGGCCATAATGGAGATGACGCCTCCTAAAAATATAAAGGAAGTACAAAGCCTTAATGGCAAGGTCGTCGCACTTAATAGATTCGTGTCAAGGGCAACAGATAAATGTCTACCATTCTTCCGCACACTGAAGAAATCTTTTGAATGGACGACCGAAGGTCAGCGAGCATTCGAAGACCTGAAGGCCTACCTCTCTTCACTACTGTTACTAAGTCCCTCACAACCAAGAGTAGAACTTTCCCTCTATTTGGCTGTCTCCTCGACCGTCGTCAATGCGGCCTTAGTCAGAGAAGACGACAGGGTGTAAAAGGCCCGTATACTTTGCCAGCAAGGCGCTGCATGGTGCAAAAGAAAGGTATCCCCCATGGAAAAACTTGCCTTCACTCTAGTCACGGTGGCCCGTAAACTCAAGCCATACTTCCAAGCCCATACGATAGTCTTCCTAACTGACAAACCTTTATGACAAGCAATGGGCAGTCCTGAAGCTGCCGGACGAATGACATTATGGTCAATAGAGTTGAGCAAGTTTGACATACAGTATCTCCCTCGCACCGCCATTAAGGGACAAGCGGTCGCCAACTTCATTGCAGAGTTCGAGGGCAGAAAATCCCCAATGGAGCATATTCACGGATGGGTCGTCCAACAAGAAGGCTGGTGGAGCAGGAATTGTACTCAAATCTCCAGAAGGTCATGAGATCGAATGTATGATCCATCTTGATTTCCCTACGACTAATAATGAAGCCGAATACGAAGCCCTAATACCTGGTTTAGACATTGCCAAGGTTATAGGGGCCGCAAACATGGTTGTTCACTGTGACTCCCAAGTCGTCATAAGCCAAGTGAACGGTGAATTTAAGTGTAAGGGCGAAAAGATGAAAAAGTATTAGGAGCAAGCGAAAAGGAGAGTGGATGAGCTGCAGGCCAAGATAGTCCAAATCCCAAGAGGAGAAAACGAGCAAGCTGACCGTCTTGCCAAAACCGAGTCAGCAGAGTATATGATCGCCCTCGACAAGGTACTTTCTTTTATTCAACCCTCACCACTGATAGATGTCATCAACATACAAGAGATAGGTTCTGAAAACAATTGGACCACTCCCTTAATCTCTTACTTAAAAGACGGCATGTTTCCTAACGTAAAGGAGGTAGCGAGGAAGCTAAAGGTCCAGTCAGCGCAGTTCGTCTTGATAAAGAATGTCCTGTACAAGAGGGGATTCTCCCGAACATACTTAAGATGCTTTAGTCCCGAAGAAGCGGATTATGTCATGAAGGAAGTACACGAAGGGATTTGTGGCAACCACTTAGGGTCGCGATCATTAGTGCATAAGTTGATCCGGGCAGGATACTACTGGCTGTCCATGCAGAAGGACGTCATGACATATGTGAAGGATTGCGACAAATGTCAAAGGTTCAACAACATAATTAGGCAACCAACAGAAGAGCTGACTCCAATCACAGCTCCATGGCCGTTCACCCAATGGGGCCTAGACATCATGGGCCCTTCCCCTACGGTAATAAGGCAGCTGAAGTTCCTAATAGTCGATATAAACTATTTCACCAAATGGGTGGAAGCTGAAGCGTTGGCCACCATCATTGAGAAGAATGTGCGAAGCTTTGTTTGGAAAAACATAATTTGTAGATACAGAATCCTTAGGGTCTTAGTCTCGGACAATGGTAAGTAGTTTGATAATGACGCCTTTAGAGACTTTTGCACGTAGTTAGGAATCCGGAACCACTACTCCTCTCCAGCTCATCCTCAAGCTAACGGATAGGTTGAGGTCACGAACTGATCCTTGCTTCGAATCATCAAGACTCGGCTTGAGGGGGCAAAGGGCATATGGCCAGAAGAGTTGCAAAGCGTTCTATGGGCATACAGGACGACGGCCAGAACCCCCAGAGGAGAAACTCTGTTTCGACTAACGTACAGGAGCGATGCAATCATCCCAACTGAGATTGGGCTCACGAGCTATAGAGTGGACAATCACGCCGAAGGGAGGAATAACGAGGCCATACGTCTACAGCTTGATCTAATTAACGAGGTTAAAGCAACAACTGAACAGAGACTCACACGATATCAGGACTTCATGGCCAAACACTACAACTACTGAGTCAAACACCGAGACTTCAAAGTTGGAGACCTTGTCTTAAGGAAAGTGATGGGCGCCGCCAAAGATCCCGCATAAGGAAAGCTTGGTCCAAACTAAGAAGGACCCTACAAGATAACATCATGGCTAAGGAAGGGAACCTACCACTTAGGGACACTTGACGGGCAGAAACTACACCACCCATGGAACTCCGAGCACCTCAGGAAGTACTACCAATAGAAGATAGCACGAAGAACACCACTCCTCATTTCCAGTTTACCCAATATATATTCTTTTAATCATTTATCTTAGTTTATTTTTTTGCCTACAATACATTTTAAGCCCAAGGGGCTGAAGGTTTATTCTTTTTGAAACAATTATTCTACTTATGCATTCATTATAATAAGAGGAGTTTATTCAGAAACGATTGATGGATTTGTTATATTAGCCAGTCTTTAAGGAGACAGCGTTGTTAAGACCACAAAGTGGATGACCTTGTGGTTAAGTCCACAAAGTGGACGAATCTACTACTAAGACCACAAAGTGGACGACCTTATGGTTAAGTCCACAAAGTGGACGAGTTTACTATTAAATCCACAAAATGGATGACCTTATGATTAAGACCAAAAAGTAGACGACCTTCTTAAGTCCATAAAGTGGACAGGTTCAGTATAACGTCCACTAAGCTGGCCAATCGTTACAAAACCTACAAAATGAAGGAATAGTCAGCTAAGAAAAAGCTGACGCCGTTTCCCATAATGCTAATGGGTAGATAAAAACGGCTTGACATAGGTTTTAGCGGAGAAAGCAGACGCCGTCACCCATAAGGCTGCTGGGTAGATAAAAATGGCTTGACATAAGTTTCAGCCGAGAAAGCAGACGCCGTGACCCATAAGGCTGACGGGTAGATAAAACGGCCCCATGAGGCTAACGGGCAGATAAAACGGCCCCATGAGGCTAACGGGCAGATAAAACGGCTTGGAGTTTTAGCTAAAAGAAAAAAAAAACTGACGTCGTTACCCATAAGATTGACGGGTATATGGAAACGACTTAAAATAAGTCACTTATTAATCAGTTAAAAGAAAGCTGGCGCCGTTGCCCTTAAAGCCAACAGGTATAGAACAACCTAAAGTATGTTCCGTTGAGAAAATTGACACCGTCACATGTAAAGCCAACAGGCACATAAAACTTACGTCATTATTATTAAGCTGACGGGTTCATCACAAACAATAGAGTTTTGTGAAAAGAGAAATATGCCTCAAATATAAAGCAACGCATTGAAATTAACATAAATAAAGTAATGTCTTTACAAAAGCCCAAAGCAACGGGCGTCAAACATTGAAATTTGTTTATATTTTACAAAAAGAGAAGTGCCAAAGTTCACGAAGCGGGGGGGTCTTGAGACTTTGCGTCACCTTTAGCAATAGAAGGCTGGGTGCTAGGAGTAGAAGGGTTGACGGTGTTCTGATCATCGCCATGAGGATTAACTGACGGAGTCGAAGTAATGGGCTTGTTCATGGCTGGCTGAGCAAGAACAATGCTATCATTCCTTTGGTTTACCTCTAGCTCGTTAGCATCGTCACCTTCCACATTGACGGTGTCGCCTACAGGAGTTGACAGAGTAGGCTTGTCCATGGTAATCTTGGATAAATCCAAATCAAGATAAACAGACTTAACTTCTTTCAAGCAGTCCTCAAACCCGTCACCATAGTAGGCGGCACAAGCGTCTATATAGGATTGTTAGTCCTTAAACTCCGTCACAACATCGCTCCTAGACGTTTCCACTTGAATTAGGATGGACTTCAACTCCTTTTCTACCATCAACTTGGCTTCTTCTTCCAGCTTCCGCTGACAACTTTCACTACAAGAAATCTGGGTTTAGGCGGCGTTTTTTTTAGTGACGTTTTTAAATCCGCCACTATAAGTGGCATATTGTGACGTTTTCTAAAAACGCCACTAAAGATTGAGATTTTAGCGACGTTTTTTAAAAAACGTCGCTGTAGCTCAAAACAATACCAACGTTTCTTAAAACGTCGCAAGAAGTATAGTTTTAGCAACGCATATCTCATGTATAGCGACGTTTTATTAAAACGTCGCTATAGTGATTAAAGAAAATATACTGAGCATGTGTGTAAAAAAGAAATACTCTATAGCGACGTTTTCGAAACGTCGCTATAGTGATTACAGCAAATGGTCTCCACCTCTTGGTGGGAAAAAAAAAGGGGCGCAATATTGATTAAAGCAAACACTTTCAAACACTCTATAGCGACGTTTTCAAAACGTCGCTATAGTGATGACAGCAAATGGTCTCCACCTATTGGTGGAAAAAAAAACGCGCTATATTGATTGAAGGAAACACTTTCAAATACTCTATAGCGACGTTTCGAAAACGTCGCTATATGTTTTAAACTTTTGACTTTCAAGTTCCCACACTTTTTTTCCCTCTTTTTTTTTTTTTTTGGCCTACACTTTTTTTTTCATTCTTTCCATTAACTCACTCCGTGTCCCACTCTTTTCTTTCTTAGGCTCACTATTGATTGTCCCCTTCTTTTCTTTTCTTTTCTTTTCTTTTCTTTGTTCTTTGTTCCTAGTTTTTCTTTGTGACCCATTTTCTCTAGGACCACCACACATCTTTTCTTTGTTGTTCAAGTTTCTTTAGAGTGTAAGTATTTTTTTTTGGCTTATGGGTTTGCTTTGATTTGGTTTTTCTTTAATGGGTTATGGAGTTTTGTACTAATTTTTGCTTTTTTCTATTTTGGTTGGAAATTGGTAGAAAATTCTCTTATTCAAATTTGGCTTCTTGGGCAAAAGGACTTGAGGATCAAGGCTGAATCATTGTAAGTATTTCTTTAGAGTGTTAGTATTTGTTTTTCAATATTATACTTCCTAGTAGTGGTAGGGGATGAACAATAGGATTGCAAAATAGACTATGTTCCAAACATATTAATGGGTTTTTAACTAACTAAGAAACTTAATTTAATAGCTACAATTAATCTTAGACAACCAACTCACTTAGTTAAAGTGATACATGTATTGGTATTATACAAATATATGTATATATATATATATATATATCTCCAGGGGTTATGGCAACCTTCTTCCCAGAACGCTCATCCTTGCTGTTAGCTTTCCTTTTGGCTTCTGCCTTCCCGACGGACTTCAGGACAGACGACGACGTCGACTCCCCTTTAACCTTATCTTGTTCTTTCTTCTTAGCAGCAGCGGCATCCCGTATTCTTTGTCTGGCTGACTCCATTTCTGCAAAAGATAGAGATGGTTAGAAAAGAAACAACGTCAGGGTGTAGATGGAAGAAATTGGAAAATACTCACGTCGACGAGAGTAAGCGTTTAGCTTGTAAGCCTCCTCCGTCGGCTCCAGACCACCACAATACAAATGTAAAGTGTCTAGCGTGATTCAGTCCCGACACTTCCGCTCGTCTAAGGGGATAGCCGTCACCCGATGGACGAAATCCTCTTGTTCCGCGGTAATGTGTGGACAGGTGTTAGCTAGAAAGAAAAGGAGACAGGGTTAAGGATCAAACAGACAGACGAAGTAAAAAAGCAAACGGGGTCAACTTGAGTTCCTAACGTATGCCCAGGTGTTGTCAAAAAAACCATGAGGCATTGAATCCCACTCCTCCTGATGGCATACCCAGTTCGTCCCTTCTACAAAGAAATATCTGCCCTTCCACTTTCTATTGGAATCAGGCATGTCCGATACCAACTTTAACTCTTTCTCCTACAGTAAGACACGAGCGGCGATCCCTATCCTTCGCTTTATCGGGCGCGTGAGAGAACGAACGAGAGCATTAAGCCAATAAGCCGGTCCATCCCAAGGGCCAGCAGTCTCCGTGACGGAAAAAGCGGCATCGTTGACTCCAGAGAAGTAAGCGAAGGACCGTCGGTAAGCAGCTCCGGTATCGGCAGCATTCGCGGTCTCGGTAGTATTCGCAGTATTAGTCTCAGTAGCATTTCTTATGGCAGCGGCAGAAGCACTGACTCTATAAGTGAGCATCTCGGGTGTGAAGGCACGGCATCGGCAGTGGTAGTATGATTCTATCCGTTCGAGTCTAGGTCTACCGGGCGAAATGATATACCCCCTTTGACGAGGAGATATGCTAAGGGCGATAGCACCAAAAGAACTCGTCTAGGGTTAACTGACGGTTCCCACCACTCAGACGACCCCACAGGATCTCGGTACTTATGAGTGTTTGCCAGGCGTTAGGGGCAATCTGGTTGACGGATATCCCTAGAAAGCTAGCCAGCTGACGATGTAACGCTGTCAGTGGTAATCTTAATCCAGCAGCGAACATGGCATCATACATGCCAACATCCGCGGTTCGTCCCGACTAACATCTCTCACCCTCCTCGGAGAGGCGAATTGGGATATTGCCTGGTATTTGATAACGGGCCCCCAAATTTTTGAAAATATTTTCCAACATCATCGGAGGGAATTTGTTGACGGACTATTCTGGGGGTAGGATGAAAGGACGATTGTCACCAGAAGCTCCCGAGGTACTCTCTAAGGTTTCCTCATCACCGTCACTCCCACCCCCGTCACTGGTTCTTTCTTTTTCCTCTTCATCCATCCTCTGGTCTCCATCACCTACCCTCTCCTCCTCTTCACCGTCCTCGCTCACCTCACCTTCTCTAGAACTCCCTACTTCCTCGTCAGAAGAATGGGTTGACGTTTCCCTTTCTGACGACCAGGATAGGCCCTCCTCCAGCTCACGGCCTGATTGGAAGACCTCGTCGTAACCCGCTCCATTACAGATCGACGATTGATCACTCATCACCTCCCTAGACATCTGACTACCTACAAACGACGAGTTTATTCTAAGAACTTAGGCCGACGACCTCACTAAAGGGCACTACTTGAAAAATAAAAGAAGGTAAAATAAAGGAAGAGAACTTACGAGTAAAAGGATAGTCCCAAGAAGTTGACGGCAATTTGGTTGACGGAGTCAAAAGATCAGCGGTGACGCTCTCTCTCTCGAAATCAGCAAGGTGTGAAAAGTTGGAAATAAGAGGGAAGATGATATATATATATATAATATATATATATATATATAATATATATATATATATATAGGCAAAAGAGGGCACGGAAGACGAAGCGACACACTCGTCCACGCACAAAGCCAACTAGTCCATGTCATGTGTCCCACCATTTAATGAAAGTGGCTCGAATTACCACGCATGAGTGGCTTCCCAACAACGTCAACTCCATAACTCAGCAGCTGTAGCCGACGGAATCATGGAGTAGGGGGCAGTTAATGAGGGTGATTTTATAATTAGCTTTCAACACCTTAAGAAGGTGACGGGAGTAACGAGCACGTCAGCTATGGTCATTGAACCACCTTCCTTCGACGTTAGCGACTTTGCTTCACATCTGACGGCATTAGGCTGAAGGGAGCAAGCTGATGAGATTAAGCTGAAGACTCTTAGCTGACGACCTTTCCGGGAACAGCTCCATAAGTTGGTGACCTTAGGAAGGAAAAGCTAATAGAGGGAAAATCTAAAGGGGATAAGCAAACCTTCGTCCACAACCTTGCTTGCCCCTCGCGTGTACATGTATAAGGAAAGTTCTTACGCTACACGTTTGACCCTAATTAAGAAGATTCTTATAAGGAAAAGAACTTTAGGTGATACGTAAAGTCCCCGAATTACTCTCCTAGAATGAAAATACTTCCTCACCAAAGTGCTTATTTCGGCCCTACACTACTATAAATATCCCAAAGCCCTCATAAACTAAGGTACGCATAATTCACTTCAGCTTTAGCACTTTAGGGTTGTGAATAAGATAAAAGCTCGAACTTGACCTTTGGAGGGTTTTTGGCCGGCACCACACCGGTGCCTTTTGTTTGGTCTTGTCTTTTGTTGTACAGGTGTTGTTTCGAGTCAAGTGAGGGCCACGCGACAACTGCTGGATTTTTCTTCATTATCAGATTCCTAGTGCTAGTAGCGGTAGTGATGAGTTTCCTTTTATCAATTTTCACATTTTTGGGTAAAACGGATTTCATTGTAAAATAGATTTCTTTCTTTTTGGAGTGGCGTTACCACTTACACTCACTTACCCACTACATGGCTGTAAGGCTTTATGATGGATATGAATATGTACTTTACACGGGGAATCCATTGTTCCCTCTCCTTTTCTCTCACTACTTTCTTTCTCTGTCATAGCCATTCAGATCCTTGAGATTTCATTCCCCCCACATTCTCTCTCTTCCTTCCTTGTGGCTTATATAAAAACAGAAAATAAAGACTCATACTTCACAAACCAATTTGCAAATATTGAATTTTGAGATTACAAATAGGTGAAACCCCTTGAGACCCTTTTCTTTTTTCTCTTTTTGGCTGCTAGTTTATTGGATTCTGTGGGTTTATTTTGTGTTTTTGGGTGTTTTCTGAAGTGTGTTTTTCATTCTATTCTTGTTCTTGTATTATAGGAGTGACTTTTTTCTAATTTCAAGTTACTCAAAGTTTCAGAATTTTCTTTCTTGCAATGTGTTTGCTGGTTTATTTGAGTGAAAATGTGTTCCTTTGGAGTTAGAATTCGGGACTGAACGAACAACAATAAGGCTCTTGGTGCTTTTAGTTTGTGAAAATGGGGTTTTTCAAATTGACACAGTGGTAGACCCCATTTGCTTGCCCCGTTCAATTCTGTGGATCCCATTATCTGAGTTATCTTTTCGTGCCTGCCTTATTGTTCTTCTGTTTTGTTTTTATTTTTATTTGATGTGTCTTCTATTTCTACAGATGCCAACCTTGTGGAGAAAGTTATTTTTAAGAAGTTTTATTCAATGGGAGTTTAAGTAGCTCTGATTAACATTGTGAAATCTGTTATATAGACATTGCTATATTGTCAAAAGAAAAACACTTAGTTTTTTACTTATTGAGTTGAACATGTAGTCTTTTGGTTTATTACATTGTTGCCATTGCCTTCGATTGTTAGTTTGTTACCACCTTCCATGTCATGCTAGTTAACACAGGAAAAGAATCAGCTACAGTATGTCATATAGTTTAATGTTATCTCCTTTGCTGCTTCTTAAGTCTTAACATACTGCATTTTATGTTGCTATTGAAACTATGAAGTCCCTTTATTTTGAAAAAGAGGTACCTGACCCTGGGAACTTGTCTTTTAGACACTGAACAGATTCTCATGTATAGATCTGGCTGGTGTTGCAACGGAGTATCTCTTATATGGAGTTGCTGAGGGAGGCCTTGTTGACATTAAATAGGGTTTATAATAATTTACATGCTAATAGTTTTCACTACAAGAAAACTGGGCTATTGCGGCGGGCCAAAACCGCCGCTAAAGCCCTAAAAACCGCCGCTATAGGTCCATTTCACCTATTGCGGCGGGAGCTATTGCGGCGGTTCTACCCGCCAGGCTTGTCGCGACGCAATATCTCTATTGCGGCGGTACAAAAACCCGCCGCTGTAGATACGCTTTTTAGCGGCGGTTTTAGTCTATTGCGGCGGGCATAAAACCGCCGCTATACGACGTTCAAATTCGTTTCAGACGACTTTTAGCGGCGGGTCGTACCCGCCGCTATTGTGTTCACCTTTAGCGGCGGGTGCAAAGCGCCGCTATAAGCTTGCAATGAAAACCTTGTAATTGCACTTTTAGCGGCGCTTATAGCCCGCCGCTATAGGTTAGAACCTATAGCGGTGGTCAAAAAGCGCCGCTATAGGTCCACGTTTAATAGATAAAATGTGGACCTATAGCGGCGCTTTTTGACCGCCGCTATAGGTTTGAACCTATAGCGGCGGGCTATAAGTGCCGCTATAGGTCCACGTTAATAGATAAAATGTGGGCTTATAGCGGCGCTTTTTGACCGCCGCTATAGGTTTTTTTTTTTTTTTTCCCAGTGGGCTTTGAAACTACTGTTTACATCAAATTTAAGGGACAACCTGTTTCAAATAACCTGTTTTGCATCAAATATTAAGTTCAAACCTGTTACAAAGAACCTATAGTAGTTTTAACTCTACTAACACAATACCACAAATATAATTAATTAACAACACCACAAATATCTCCAAACTAACGTAATATTTGCATAGAAATATATTCTCAAATACATAACATTGTCTATAACCACCATCATAAAATTAACAAAAAAAGATGTGGTCTTGCAAAGTTCCAAATTGTTCAACTTAAGCTAATACAATAATCCAAGTTCCAAAGTGTTTGAAATATATCCTTCAACACTTGCAAAAAATTCTGCCTCATTCTTCCATAGTTCTTTGTTCACAAAAAAGTCCTTGAACAGCAAGATAAAACTTATAAGCTGCTTGGTTGATAGGATGCGGCTGACGATTTTGGCAGACTTGGAGAATGTTCGGCCAAAGGAACATCCTACATACAAAGTATGGTTACTCAATTAGTATGTATAAATAGAATAGAATGATAAGAAAATATTATCTAGGCAAAAAATGTCTATTACATTTCTCTATTTTATGGAATAGAATTCAGCTATGGATACTCCTCCCCTTGACAAAATTTTGTAGCTCCTTTGACAAAATTTTGGTATCCATGTAACCTTGATAATAATGAATTCAGCTATGGATAGAATTTTCCAACTCACTTGGTGGCACTTAAAACACTATTCACGAGTACTTTTAGTCACCTAATTTATTTAATAGTATTGTAAACATACTTATTTGAAATATTTATTTAGTAATTTAATTTAGCACATTGATGATTTTATGAACTAATACCTAATGTTTGAAGGAAACTTTTATCGAACTAACATTAATAACGGCTTGTTCCTTGTCTTCTTCCTTTTTTATTTGCCTGAATATAACTCATAATTAACTTATTGCTTACAAATACTCTTTTTATTATCCTAGTGCTAAATGAAAGCATGCTATCAGAATCTTATGTATAACTTAGCTCTCAGGCACCAGAATATAAGCATGATTGAAACAATTTTTAATGCATGTGAGCATTTGTTAATTTGAGAAAAAGTCCAGCTAAAGTTAGCAAAAGAAGACCATATCAAATGGATTTATATAATGGTTAATTGTGTACTAATTCAAAAGTGATAGAAAAAGATTATGTTGTTTATCACACTTAGAAGGTGAAACATGATGTCCTCTCTTCAGGGGGGCGGGGAGGAGTATCTGGGTGATTAACAATAATTGAAGCACACCATTAATTTTTATTCTTTCTAAAATAAAAATGTCTTCAAAACATTGACTAAGTCTTTGTTAATATACCTGATTGCATTGAGGAGAAATTTGTTGAAGCATGCGAGCTATTCTTTGCTCCATTCTTTCCTCCATTCTTTGCTCCAGTTTTTCCTCCATTCTTTGCTCCATCTCTTCAAATTGACTAAGTCTTTGTTTCATTTCATCAAAACCCGCTAGTTTCTCCTCCATAGTAGCCAAGGAAGCCTTCAGTTGTGCAACTTCATTGTCCCTTGCTTGACTTGAGTGTATTTCAATGTCCGTGAGAACGCTCTTGCTACTCCGAGCACTTGGGCTTGGACCAAATCCCACCCCACGAATACGACCTTTACGCTCCTTACCCATCACTTTGGCAAACACATCATCTGGTGACCATGCAATACTACCACTCGTGTCAGATGACTGCAATTGATTTGAAGATATCTCCAACAATTCCTTCATTTTGTCCTGATATGTGGGTTTGAACAGAACAAAAAAAAAAGTTAGAAATCATATTGTTAAAATGACCCCATCCTATATATATATATATATATATATATACATATATATATATATACATATATATATATACATATATAATATATACATATATATATATATATGTATATATATAGGATGGGACATGTATATACATGTATATAATATATATATAAATGGTAGTATTGTTTCTATATACAATATTGTTTCTTGAATTCCTATTTCATTACCCCCATCTACAAGGGAGAAATTACTCACCATTTTGGCTTTCACTACAGGGTTAACTGCAGTTCCATCTTTACGAGTATGTAATACTTGATATAATACTGCACGCTCTACAGGTTGTCCATCCGTTTTTGCCTACATTATGAACAACATATTTATGTAATGATGATACAAAGTTCCACAAACTTTAGGAGAAGTCCAAATCATTTAAAAACCGTTATAATACTTATTACCTTTTTTGCAGCATGCACAGCATAGCTACAAGAGCCAGCAGTATGTAACTCATCCTGTTTAGAGCGACGGTCCTTATTCTTCTCTGACAATATCTACATTCAACAAAATTTCATGTTTATATACAGTATGCTTTAAGGATCTAAAGCCACCTTTAGTTAAAGTCAAACCTATGAAATATCATTTGGTATCTATTATAAACACCTATGAAAGAATGAGAGGAACTACATGATGATAAAGAGTAACAATTTGATAATAACAGCTTCACTTGCAACAATATAATGGACATCAAAATATTAAACACTACACAGTTGCCTTTGTTTTTGAACCTTGATACAAACTAGCATTTACCACCTCCAAGACTTCTACCAAATTAAACAAATATGAAATATGAAACATAACTTCTCATATATACCAAAGAAAACAACAAACCCACATAAAACTAACAAATCCTATCTGAAAGCAATCCAATATGTATTCTTTTCATTTCTCAATAATCATTCTCTTTTTGGTATGATCCATGATGAAAAAGAGAGATAAAAAAACATACCACTGCATCATCAGTATACCAATGCTCGACAAGTATATCCCAATCTTCTGGTATGCATCCCTTGGGTGGGTTGTTCTTTACCCGTGTTTTGTTTCTTGAATGAGGTATATAATGTCGTTTCTTCATCCTAGACTTATGATCCCTCCAAGCCTTCCCAATTTTTTGCAAGGTAAATGCCTTCAGAGCCGCATATGCAATAGGATTAACAGGGACACTGTATTTACGCTACAATCAAATAGTTGAGTTATCAAATTACAAAATGTGTTCATGCTAAATTAATTATATAAAACTTAGTACAAAATATCATAATTACAAGTATTATAACTTCTTTAATACCTCTACAACACGCCAACACTCTTCTTTAAATTCTTCTGGCATGTTCTTCCAATGAAGATATCTAATCGGGCACATGTGTGGTTTCCGCGCAATTGTACCCAAGAAACCAGTGAAAGTCCTCGCCCCATCATCAACCGGTTGATGCAAACTATTTAGTGACAACTCAATTTCTTCGTCATCAGGAAGATCCCAAACATCCAAGTACTTGCTTGGCCCGCGAGTGACACGTATAGCTGGTTGCACATCTACATTTTGAAAAAGACAATATCAATCAATGTCAAACAACAAAGCATGAAAACCATCTAATAGGATAAGTCTAAATATGTATTTAAACAAGTGGTCATTACTTTGCTTATGACCAATTAAAAACTTTGGTTCAATTAAAAAATCAAACCATGCAAGAGCCATAATGGTAAACTATTGAGTAAAAAGCTCATACCTTGTGTAGAAGCTTCGTGCGTTTCTTGGTCCCTCACTTCATCCACATCTTGTGAAGAAGCTCTTTCCAATGTTAAGCTCTTAGAATGCGTGCGTAGATTTGTCTTTCGCCTTCCCATTTCAAGTGTCAAATTCTGAAATGAACAAGTATATAAGCACAATGATAACTAATAGTACAAGTAAAACTTCCATAGAGCAAATCTATATAAAACTACCCTTAAACAACACAAATACAATATTTTCAATGAGCCCCAAATATCACTATTATTTCAACAGCATATAGTATAGTATACATGTTAGAAGACATTAATAGGCATTCAATTGACCATAATATCTTGAACATTTCAAATTGCTATCACTATTGTTTTTTTTTTTTTGAGATCATATAGAGAGAAGACACAGGATGGGAAAAGTAGAAGTGAGAAGACAAAACTTAATACTTACAAAAATATCCCATTATATGTTTATTACACTTAACCAAAACATGTCCTCAATTCCTAAAATTTATTTATAGTTCATTTTATATTTTTAAACTTCTAAAAATTCTTCTTTACCCCTAAACTATTATAAACATTATATTTATACATTTTCGACTTTTGTCCACACCAGAAAACTTTTAACTTGTAAGTCTAATTAGGTAGATTTTTTTTTTACATGAACTGATAGTAACATTAGAGAATTTCCTTAAAAAGAATATTGTCATGTTTGACATGAAGTGTGTATATATATATATATATACTCTAGAAGTGTTTTGGAAGTTTAAAAGGACACTTGAGTTGATTAGGAGGCACGGAACTACTAGTCACATGCATAATATGAAATATTTTTTAAAACTTTACAGATAAAAAAAAAAAAACACTTTTTTTAATATATTCGGGACAAAAAAAAAAATCATTTTAACAATTAAAGATAGAAAATATAACGTTTTTAATAGTTTAGGAATGAATATATATATATATATATATATATATATATATATATATATATTTCAAATTTAAGGATGAAAAATGAACTTCATTGGAAACTTTAGAAACAAAAATAGTATTTTTGACAAAATTTTATTAAGTTACCTTTAATTATACTACAAAAGGCTAACGAAAATATCTCATTACAAAAAAAGTCAAGTTTGTTGTAGTGTAATGCAAATCCTTAATCTTTTCATGCACCACCTCTGAGTGCCCAAAATGCATCTAATCCTGAAATTATTTTATTTTTCTATTTTTAAAAGCGACCTAGAAAATCTAAAATAGAAGAGAAAAGTAGTAAGCTCAACGGCTCAGTAATAATAACCAATGACCTAAGCTAGCTAAACAAACCATTAAAAAAAACTAACATACACAAAATTTGTAGACTTGGAAAAAAATCATTTTAGTTCATTTTGAATTGGTGCTTACATGATTGAAAATAGTTAACAATAATATCAAATATTCATTAGATTTTGAAAGAAATTCTTATAGTTTTGAAATATCATATATATCCATAGACAGAGGTCAAAGTACATCATACTATAGTGCTTGAATTGCGAGAACATAAAGCTCCATCTTCATTTATATCTACGTTATAATGACAATATCTTAGCTGCATTGAGTTTTATTTAAGAGTCCAAACCAGTAGGTGCTTTGATAAAGATGTGTCCTATATTCCTCTATATGCCTGACCGGGATGAAATATTTTTACTCTATAAAATCTTTTCCATAACTAAATTGAATAAATTTACTATAATAAAATAGAGAATGCAATGCTTAAGTTTATGTCCAAAACTGAAGTTCACAATAAATTTGAAAAATACAATAATACCTCTCCAGAAACCCAATGAAGCCAAGATCGCAACAAGATCACTCTGAACAAAGCACTGTTTTTTTTTTTTCTTTAGATCTTCACACAGCTTAATTTCACTCAATTCATGTTCCTCTCTATTACATCCCTTTTTATAGTCCCAGCTCCATCACTATTCCTGAGCTTTTCCCACAGGGCTCAAGCAATTGATGAGAAACTTCGTGTGGTTGAATGAGATTCAAATGTGTGGCTGATAGATCATAAAGTGAAATATTAAAACTTAAAAGTGAGACAAAAAGAAACTTTTAGAGGAAGCAGTTCGAACATGCAAGATGTGTGCAAACTACACCTAAAAGACTTCAAACTAAAGTTCAAAGAGTCTAAAAGAGACCACCAAGTTTGGAGGATAGAATCTCTTAGAGGAAACTTTGTATTAGATTCTCAATTGAATATACACAATACGGATCCAAGCAAACCAGCATAGACAAAGTCAATCAATGCAGTGTACAAAAGCAAAAATAAACTGAAGACATTAAAACTTTGTATAATGAACACATAGAAGCACGAGCGAAAAAAGGAGAAGAAATAGCAGACAATAATGGCAGAGCTGAATGCTTAAGGCACTTATTCATATGCTAAGGTACACCATGAGAGACCTTATAGCAAAAAGTTATTTTTCAACAATCACTACATGAACTAAACTATATATCAGGAACGTCAAAGCTCGAAAACCGTAAGAATGAAATTAAGATCAGATCCACTCAGTCACATCATTATTATTAGTTGATTGGCTTTTTACTTTATATAAGTAATGAGTTTTATTAGAATATACTGTAATGCACCAAGTATAAAAGGATGTATACTAGACATACACACTAAGATTTTTTTTCTTTTTAATAAAAGCACAATGATCAATAAAGTCTAATAAGTTTGAGAAGGAGAAACTTCCAGATGCCGACAACCATTTGAACAGAGTTCTTAGAAAATGCAATTTCAAATTTTCTGCCAAATGCACCACATCAAGCAATGAGGCATTATTAAGAGAAAACATGTTCACAAAATAAGTGTAGCTAAAATGAGAGTATTGAGATGGATAAGTGAAAATACAAAGAAAGATAGGCATCAAAATGAAGAAATTCACTCAAAGATAAGAATAGCCCCTATCGATGAAAAGGTACATGAGACTCGGTTGAGATGATTTTGTCATGTGCAAAGGAGAGTGACTAATGACGATAATAAAGAGTAAGTTTATTCAAGTCAGGTCAAGTCAAGCAGTCAAGGACTCGAGAAAATAAAGGTGAAAGAACAACAATAACCTTGTTTTAAAAGTGGGACAGAGTACTCAATTCTTTCACTCTAGTTATGAACTCAACAAACTTCTAATCAACCTAACACATAGATATATACTATTCTAAGACCCCAAAAACAACCAACATAAACTATAAGTACTGTATACTAGTACAAGCCCTGAGCAAAAAAGAGTATTTACATCTACATTGGTTGCATGCATACCATTAAGACATTAACCATTTTCTAACAAACTTCTAGGACATAAGCTACTACAATACAGATCACAGCCCAGATTTGACCGGCTGAACCCATATTCTAATGGAGGTCATTGATTACAATCCCCCTCCTTCCCTTGAGAGTTCATCCGTCCAAAAGAAGAAAACCTTTGCAGCTTGCTCTTGGCTGTGAGAAAATAAAAACCAAAGAAAAGAAAAAAATAGAAATATTTAGAGAAGCTTGAAGCAATGTCCTAGGCCCCTCGCCCTTAGCTTATTTTAATACTCAAGACCAAGTTGGTCGAACCAATCCCATGATCTTCCCCATAGCAGTCCATAGCACAGCATTTTAATTAAAATAAGACCTTCAAAGTTCTTTCATTCTGTGTGTGTGTGTGGGGGGGGGGGGGGGGGGGGTGAATCCAAAGATAATGACATAAAAAGGCAATATGATTTTGACATAATGAGCAAATTATTAATCCATAATAATTAACAGTTTTTTTAGGACTAAGTGGGATCATAAGGATACTTAGTAATGATCTTATCTAGTGGTTTTTTTTTTTTTGGAAAATTACATTATGTTATTTTTTTATTACATTGTGCAAGAATCCTAAGTTCCAGCTGTATTTGAATGCCAAATTCAATCAACACATGGAATTCAATGCAACTACTAAAGGTAGGTAATTAAAACAACCACTTACCTGTCCATAATCTGCAACAATAAGGGAATTCCCGGGTGAAGCTATGAATGCCTGACGGATCTTATACCGGTCCTTCTCTAAAGCAGGCTGATTCTGATAAAGCAAGAACATTACACATGTAAGGCTCTAATAGCTTTTAAAAACATGAAGTTACAGAATCTAGCCATGATTATGTAAATTCCATCCCTAGCCCCAAGTTGTTAATATTTTAGTTGTCTGATTCCATGAGACATGGAGTAGTATAAAACATTAAATAACTAAGAAAAAAAAACACATTTTCTTTTGCATCTTGTTTTCAGGCAAAGGACAATGTTAAAATGTCAAAGAAAACGTAAGGGATTTAGATTGCAATCTAACCCTGTGCTGAATTTGTCACATACTACAATGGTGCATCCGAAAAAAAAAAATCAAAAATAAAATATTGTGTAGTTGAAACTTGGAATAGTTCATGCTCAAGAGATTTAGCACTAAATAATTTAAAAGCACTCAGATGCAAGCATATTTAATTAGCCATTGAGGTTTTAAATATATGTCTTTTTTCTAAAAAAATTATACATGACTGCAAATTCTATCTCTAGCCAAGTTGTCTATTATTTTAGTTTACACATTCAAAGATACATGGATTGGACTATTTTAAAACATCTATAGTCAAAATATGAGCTCATTGTTTTTTTGAGGTATCGACCGGATGGTGTCCATCCGTTTTGATAGGGCCTCGTTCATTTGCACCTATACTGGTATAATTATGAAATAACTTAGGACATCTAATAGGTTAAGGGTTCTTTAAAAGTTAAAAAAGTGAAAATAAAATAAATAGAAGCTTAATATTCTTTCCTTATTCACCATTCAAGTTTGAGCAAAAGTATCAATCATTTGGCTCATTAAATTCAAGCAAACCTTACATGATATCCATCTTTACAGTTCATAGATACATTTCAACAGTTTAGATTTACAACATGTCTCACAAATATGGGTAAAAATAGGCACGATTTTATCTGCGCACTTTTTTGTGTTCATTTGACACAAATACATCGTGAAATTGTGTATCTTAATCAGTCACTCTAACAAACAATTATAGTGTTTTGACTTTCAATTGTAAATTGTTACTGCACGAGTGAAAGAGAACGACAGTATGCCACTTCATAGCAGCAATAGTTACAAGAAGAAACTACATATTAAAGAATAATCAATACCAATTTCAGTTCTCTCTCATGATTAAAATGATCAGCACGCATGTTCAATAAGGTTTTTTGACTAAAAGGAAGGAAAAAACCAGCTCAATTCATTACATAAAATGAAAGAGAATGAAAGTATGCCACTTCACAGCAGCAATAGTTAAAAGACAAAACTACATAACAAAGAACAATCAATAGTAATTTCAGTTCTCTCACTGTTAAAATGACCAGTGTAAAAACCAGCTGAATTCAGTACATAAAATGAAAGAGAACAGTATGCCACTTCATAGCAGCCGTAGGTACAAGAAAAAACTACATAGCAAAGAATAATCATTGAAAAATTTCAGTTGTCTCTCATTTACCTATAAAAAAAAATAAAAATAAAAATTCAGTTGTCTCTCATGGTTAAACTGGCGAGCAGGCATGTCCAATAAGGTTTTCTTACTAAAAGGAAGGAAAATCAGCCCTTGATTTTGGCTGGTACTCTTACAAGTATTGCTAGCAACTTCTTCAGCCACATATTATTCAGCCCTTGATTATGGCTGGAACCACCCATCAACCTTCTCACTCACAATCATCATACTTATTATTCAGCTATGTCACGGGCACCAACCTACTGCGCCATATTATCATTTTTCATCTTTCAGCCTGTCCACAAAATATACAAGTTGTCAGGAGAAGTGGACAGGCTGAAAGATGAAAAATGATAATAGATTTCTTTTCCTTTTTTTTTTTTTTTTTTTTTGTGTGTGTAAATGTGTGTGTACATTCTAAGTTTGAAGAATATCCTCTTGATTCTTGAGTCCTTGCACAGTGGACTTTTAGTCATCGTTACATCATATTCATCTACAACTACTGTCACCAATCAACATCATTGGTCATGATTCATGATGAAGTTTTAGTGGCTCCCATATGAAAGAAGAGCTTTCCTAATGATGTTATGACTTGTCCCTCGAAGTTCCACCTTGCACATTTTCAAGCCTCCATGATTGAAATGTATCTCCCTATCCTCACAAATATATAAAACCTGAACTATATACAAGATAATATAACTTGCTGCTACAACATCCAAACTGCCTGACTAGTATAGCCTATATTGGGAGAAATTATTGCAAGAGCCTGGCAAACTCCACTAGGCAGATACAGTAATTTCTTCTATTTAGCCCTCAACCAGAAAACTGGACTAAATATACACTTTTGAAGGGGAAAGACACGCAAAATATAGAGGGAACTAGTTCTTAATTTTATGAAGTATAATACAAAATCTCTTTCCATTTTGTGTCTCTTATATGTTGTTCACAATTACATCTCTACTCAAACTCAAACTCAAACTCCTAAACCAGATATTCATCACACACTCAAAAACGGCAGCAAGCAAAATATGTGTAGGTGCTCTTGAATATGAATTATGGATTCAATTGCCACTTTTTGAGATTCTGAACAATGTAATCCAGGCAGGGTATATCTTATGAAATAGTTGTTGTACCAGTGTAAGAATTTTTATACTAATTTTCATTTTAAGCATAGAAATAATTGTGGATAACCATATGCATCTTTGTATATAAACAAAGGGACATTTGCTTATATGTACACAAACAAAAGCACACGCTGATACATTAATTCCACTAAATTTAGCACATAGATAATTCTTATATCGTAAAATTTTACAAGCCAATATCCATCACTTCCTTACATACTTATATCAATTAATTGTACGTACATCCTATTACATGAAACAATCTCATTTTATACAGCATTTTCCAGAATTTGGTTGTTGCCACAATGCCACTTGATTCTCTAGAGCTGAATTTGATTATCTTTGTTGCACCTACACATATTTTATATATGTACATTGTTCATTCATACTTACACACTATTCCCCAAACCCCCCCCCCCCCCCCTCTATCTCATTTGTGTTGAATATATCACTTCGTTCATATAATACTGCTTGAATTGTGTATGTCATTCAAAAATTTGATGCTGAGGTCAATGGGATTAATTATCAGATTAGATTTGACTAGTGTATCAGTTTTGTGTATGTACCACTTGGTATATACTGTTTTAGATTCTGATTCACTACTTCGTTAAAAAATTACAGACTCTATCCAAGGAGTTCTGAGCTTATGACATGATGCTGTGAGGCTGAAGTTGGGTTTAAGAGGAAATTCTAGCAACAGAAATGATTAAAGTAAAGAAAAATATAGTAGGATTGAAGTTGGAACAATCAAATATCAATTTATAGACTCAAGAGCTCAAGAAATATTCAAATCGCAAATTTTATGAAATAGTTGAGAAAGGCTGCTTATGACTACTCAAAAGAGGCCATTTATAATAGCCTTAACCTCAGAATCCTATCCTTCATCTTACATATGAGATATAACATTAAATTATAAACATCCAACTTCATTAAAAGTCATATGCTAGACACATAACCTTTTAAAATACTAAAGACATAATAACAACTTAAATATGACAGAGAAATAAAAGACAATGGACTAACAGGCCTTTCTGTTCGGCTTAAATTTAGTTTATGAATTTGTACTTCAATTGTTACATTAGCCCTTAAGGTTTAATTTTTGATAATTTAGTCATTCACTTTGCAAAATGAGTAAATTTGATTATTTTGTCCAAATCTATTAGCAAACAATGTAGTTTTTTTTTTTTTTTTTTTTTATTAAAAATTTAACCGAAGACATTTATGAGTTGCTCCATTTAATAGATCCTGTAGTTTGATAATTCATTTTGAGAAAATGAGGGACTAAATTAGCAAAAATAAAAATTTAAGAACGAATTTAATAATTGAAATAAAAGTTAACATACTAAATTGAATTTTAACCTAAAATTTTTAACTTCCTATATATTTCAGTTTCTTATTGTCTTTGCCACACACAGATCACCCATTTATTTGTCAAGCCAGTGAAAACTCAGTTTGAAAGGGATTGAGATTAGGTGCAACTATTGCACTGTGTTAAATACTTTCAAGAGTTGAGATTCAAATTTAAAAATTTTACTTTTAATTTTAGTTCTTGGATCAATTTTTTTTTAACCTTTTCACTTTTCACCTTTTAACTATTTTTTTTTAATTTATAAAAGTAATAATATACTAATATCTTCAAGTTGTAGTTGTCATGTGTAATACTAGAATAACGATTTCTCTCTAACATCAAAATGGTACGGTGCAATAGCCTGCACTGGATCCAAATCCGTCTGAAAGAAGAGAATGGGGTTTGGGATAAGGGACTTGAGCCCGTACTTTGTCGAAAACCAGTATGAAGTATGAATGAACTATGGTCTATGAACATCACTAAATGCATGAGCTTTAACTATAGCCTATAGCCCACCTGGTCTGGAATGGTTGAACTACTCAGCCCATAAGATAAGAGGTTCCAAATTCCAAAACCACACTCATACACCAAAATTGAAATTGCAATCCGATCCACAAAAGACAATGTCATTTGAATATGTATATCATTGTCAACATATTGCTACAACACATAGAGTTATCATATAAAATTGAATAATGAAAAAATAAAAAATAGCAACTATTTTAATTCAAAATAAATTACACAATAATAAAAAAAAAATCACACATTATACAATATATTATAAACACATTTCCACACACAAATGCATATAAAATTAAAAGAATAGAGCAAACACATTTCATTGAACATTATAGGAATCGAACATAGCAGCACATCAACAATAAGATAGTCCAAGATACCCAATATCGAAATGAATCACATTAACACATTTTTAAACCCCAATTTCACATATAACTGCTCTGCCCATGTGATTCCATTTGTGAGCATGACAGTAGCAATTTCCTTTGTCATACTCAGTTACTCAGTTTTCTTGAGGAAAAAAGAAACTAGTGTCTCTAATAATATATAATTTTTTTTTATTACTAAATACCATGAAATGTAATGCTTAAAGCTTCAATTTTTAGCGTTTTCCTTTTAAATTCAAAAAAGAAATGACTTTCAATTCAGGAAAAAAAAATATATCTTTCCAAAATTTTGCTAAGTAACCAAAACCAAACACAAAGTAATCCATTCACTAAATTACAGGCATAGCAACATAACAATCTAAACCCAAAGATTCGATGAAAGATCAAAAATGAAAAAAAAATTCAGAATCTCAAAAACTCGATGAAAAATCAAAAGGTTTGAATCGAAGTGAAATATACTTATCCAGTGCGTCTTTCAATTCAGTGGCACAAGCTGAGTAAAGATTCTATCGTGTTGAGCCTTTATGGTCTATAAAATACTAAACGCATTTACAAAATACCCAAAACCCTTAAATCAAAAAGGAAAAAAAAAACCCATGATTGAGAAATTAAGAGGGATAGCTTACACACTAAAAGCTCCCGAAACGGTGTCGTTTGCGGACCTCCGGCAATTTGAGCAGCCGCGTAAGAATTCCAATCTGCCGCTTCCTAGTTGCTTGTCCCTTTCTCTCTCTCACCGATTTCCCATGGGTGCGATCACAGTGCTTCGGCGGTAACTGGCTAGGTTTTGCGATTTGGGGATTTGGTGGTGGTTGTTTTGCGATTTGGGGATTTGGTGGCTAGGTTTTGTGATTCCGTCCTTGTTTTGTAGTGGTGGGTTGATTTTGGGTTGGGGTTTACGGTGGTGGAAGGTGGGTGGGTGATTGTGGGTTTGCTGTGGGTTGGGTTGGCTAGTGGTGAGTATGGGTTTACAATGGTTTTTTTTGTTTGTGATTTGGTGTTTGGGGGTTAGGTGGTGGCGGCGGCGGCGGCGGCTGTGGCTGTGAGGAGTGGTAGAGATGAGATTGAAGAGATTTCTTTAGAGAGAGAGAGAGAGAGAGAGAGAGAGAGAGAGAGTGTGTGTGTGTGTGTGTGTGTGTGTGTGTGTGTGTGTGTGTGTGTGGGGAGACTAACGAAATGGAAAGGCGCTAAAAATGAAAAGGGAAAAAAATACCCGAGGGAAAATTTAGGGCCAAGGGGGTTTCATTTAAGGCCTATTGCGGCGGGTCATTGGCCCGCCGCTATAGGTAAGATGAAGCCGCTACAAGTCTCCTATTGCGGCGGGTCATTGGCCCGCCGCTGTAATAGGCCGCAATATAGCAGAACTATTGCGGCGGGCCATTGGCCCGCCGCAATAGTTCTGCTATATTGCGGCGGGCCAAAAACCCGCCGCAATAGGCGACTTATAGCGGCTTTTTTTGTGCCCGCCGCAATAGGCCCGCCGCAATAGCCCAATTTTCTTGTAGTGTTTGCCATGACAATATTTTGTGTGCAAAGAGAGGAAGAAGTATGCAACTATCCATGTTACTAACTGAACTTCTCTGTCAGACATCTAATTGACTCGATCCCCACTAACATGTAACAATAAAACTTTAAACTGAATTTAAGAGAAATAACTTGAAAATATATATATCTTTATTTATCCAAATTGAACCCCTAAACAACACTAAGCAATTCCTGATGAATATTATGTGTATGGAAAAATTTATTTGCTTTTTCATTATTTTGTGGTATTAGTTTCAGTCTTCAAAAAAATTATATGAGATCTTAAACCACCTTTTATCAATCCATTGTTTAATTTCTTTGAAAGGTGAGATCAATTATGTCTTAGTGATGTGTGTATTGTTTTTGTCTTTTTGTAAACTTCAAAATATATTTGTTAATTATTAGATTTCTAGGTTAGGAAATTAAGGATTGGTGTTCTCACTGTGGTGTCAGTGGTCATGTTGCTGATAAGTGCTATGAGTTGCACAGTTATCCACCTGGTTACAAATTCAAGGGCTAGACTCATACTGCAACTCTCAGGTAATGACTTTACTCCTTACAGTTCACCTAATACGAAACATTCAGTTTTTTTGAGTGAATAGAAGGGCTTTTACACAAAAGGATTGGGTGATAGATATGCTACTGATCGCATGGTACATTACTTCCGTTTGGGAACAACTTATTTAAGATAAAAGTTAAATAAAATACGTAAGTGACTCACGTAAAAGCCACAAATATTAGAAAAAATAAGCAAAAATTAAATAAAATAAGTAGGTGACTCACGTGAGATTCGCAAATAATAGAAAAAATAAGCAATAAGATAGCTTATAAGTGCATCCCAAATGAGCACTAAATATGCATTTGACATAAGCTTTTTTTTTTTTTTTCCCCAAAAGTGTTAAAATATACGTACACTAATGATGCATATGGGTGTGTTGTTCTTTTTCATTGAAAAGTACTTATCTTTATTTTCTCTATTCATGTTTGATATTGTTAGTATATCAGAATGTTATCTCCTTTGTAGCCTACAGTTGGACTTAATTTTCTCTTTTGGGTGATAATCATAGAGTTTTATAGGGGCTAGTATGGAATCCTTGTTTGATTTACGCTTTATGTGTATGCATGTGTGCATGCACGTGCTCAGTTAATTTGAACCTTGGTTTACATTTTAATATATTTCTAACCTTATTTTTTATCTTTTGTGTAGAGCTAAGTGATGCACCTCTTGCACCTACTGCTTTTGAGGCTTTTGTAAAAGTTCCAAACTTCCATGTGGCCTCGTACTCAAATTTATTGTACAAGGTATTGTTTTCAATTGGGCTTTCTAAATGCCAAGATTTTTTCACTCGGTTTTAGAATATGCACTTTTTGGTACTTGAATTTCTTTATTAAGCCTGCTTGATTGGTCAAGGAGAGGACTGTTAGATAAATTTGTAATCCACATGTAACTTGCAAATGATTCTAGTTTATACTGGAAGAATCATGGTTTCCAGTTCATGTATCAATCTGAGTTTTTGAGGAACAATGATTTTATCTAAATAAATACATTATTAACATTAGTTATTTGCCTTGACTAAATGGATTGGGTTATACGAAGGAAAAAGTTGGTCAGAATAGGAAAATATATTTGATGTGCATGACCCTCTATGTGTGTTTCCTATGTCATGAAGTTTTTAAGTGAATGTTATGCCTTGAGTTCATTTTTTAGTCCTAATGACTTCAATTTTGTCTCTAGGAAGTGAAGGATCACCCTTTTCGCAAAGGGTCATTATTAATGAAACAAATTACGCTTTGTGTAAACCAAATCATTGTTGATACTCATTCATTATTTGTAATAATGATACTCAAAAGACCCTTTTTATTAATAATGATACTCAAATGACCCTTTTTAACTAAGGTATTATTATATATTCTGGGACAGTCTTTGATAAGAGCATATGTGCTAACTCATATGCTCTTAATATAGGATGAATGGCATTTTATGAAGACTTGAACTTTTTACTTTTCATTAATAATTGTATCTTTAGAATCAAGACACTTTTTTGGGACATGGAGAGTCTATGTCATGCTACATGCTAATGGTGTTGCAGTGGAGAAATAGCTGATAAAATTAAATGAAATAGCCCAACTAAATACATAGAATCATTTCAAGCCCCAAACAAAATCATGGAAAAGTCCTAACAGGCTTGATGAGCTAATATTTATATGCACTTATTAAGTAATCTTGGTTTGTATGCACTTATTGAATGAGCAAGATGAAAAGTCCTAAATCTCTAATATTTTCTTGTCATTCTATTCCATTTATATGCACTTATTGAGTAATCTTGGTTTGTATGTAGGACATTCCTCCGGTCCAACAATCTCTAGCTCTCCAAAAATCATTAGCTACATCCCATCAACCAAGCAGCTTATAAGTTTTATGTTGGTGTTCGATGACTTTTTGCGTACAAAGAACTACATTTGAACAACCACATTTTTTGGAAGTGTTGAAGGATATTTTTAAACACTTGGGAACTTTGATTATGGTATTAGCTTAATTTAAGCGGAAATTTTATTCAAAGGACCACATCTTTTTTTTTTTTTTTGTTAATCTTATGATGATAGTTATAGATAATGTTATGTATTTTATAATATATTTCTATGTTAATATAATGTTAGTTTGGAGACATTTGTGGTGTTGTTAATTAGTTACATTTGTGGTATTGTCTTAGTAGAACTAAAATTATTACAGGTTCTTTGTAATAGGATTGGTTTTAAAACCTAGGGGGGAAAAAAAAAATTTGACCTCTAGCAGCAGGCAAAAAGCACCGCTAAAGGTCTATAATTATGTGTTGAAGGATATTTTCAAATACTTGGGAACTTTGATTATGGTATTAGCTTAATTTAAGCGGTAGTTTTATTCAAAGGACCACTTTTTTTTTTTTTTTTGTTAATCTTATGATGATTGTTATTGACAATATTATGTATTTGATAATATATTTTTATGTTAATATAATGTTAGTTTGGAGACATTTGTGTTAATTAGTTACATTTGTGGTATTGTCTTAGTAGAACTAAAATTATTACATGTTCTTTGTAATAGGATTGTGGTTTTAAAACCTAGGGGATTTTTTTTTTTTTTTTTTTGACCTCTAGCAGTTGGCAAAAAGCACTGCTAAAGGTCTAAAATTATGTTATAATTAAAGCCCTATAGCGGCGTTTATAGCTTACCGCTAAAGCTTCACACATATAACGGTGGTTGTAACCGCCACTAAAAGGTGCACATGTTCTATTGTACATAAAGCCCTATAGCAGCGCTTATTGCCTGCCGCTAAAGGTTGTCACCTATAGCGGTGCACATATCCCGTTGCCAAAGGTCAATTGACCAGAATTCTAATCTCATATGGAACCAAAATTGCTGCCAAATGGTAGATCTATTGCGGCTTTTTTGTTACCACCGCAATAGATCTATAGTGGCATCGCAACAGTGGCAGGAAGAACTACCGCAATAGCATCTACCACTAAAAGTCAAATATACCTTTAGCAACACTTTTTTGGACTTTAGCGGCATTTTTTGCCCGCCGCAATAGTACGTTTTTCTTGTAGTATATGTTGATTATGGCACGTTTGGTTTAATGTAATAGATTTTGTAATGAAATGGTTATTCATGTGGGATAGCCATTTGAATATTTGATTGCATCTTACAAGGAATAATTGGATTAGTATTATGGCAAATAAGTTGATCTTGATATACTTTTTAGAAGATTATGTTGACTACGTGTACAAAATTAATTTGAGATAGTCAGCAAAAAATTGGCTTTGGTATTAATATTGTTGGTAATCTAGTACTGGCTAAGGCTTGTTTATCTTAAGTTGGACTTATTGCGAAAAAAGAAAAAAGAAATATTTCATGGACAATGAATCAATTCATGGTAATTGCATTAAATTCCTATTCTTACTTAGTTACCTATATGAGTTTTCATGGTGTAATTAAAATGAAAGCCTACATCTTGTCAATGAAATAATTTTGAATTCTTTATCCATAGATGAATAACAGTTTGTTAAGTACCAAAATTTGACAAGAAAGTCCATTCCATGAAAAGTAAAGAAAGACCATGGGCCTTGACAAAAGAATGCCCAACTCGTGAAGTTAAGAAGGACCATGAAGGCCTAAAGACCCAAAAAGAAGGAAAAAGAAAGAAAAAGTAAAAATAGAAGAGGACCCAGACTTAGCCCACGAGTAGGATCTCCATCATCTAGGAAGCGGATCCTTTGAGAGAAAGCCCTAGGAGATCCTGAGAAGGATGTGGACGGCTTAGAAGATCCTAAAAAGGACGTGGGTGACCCAGAAGATAGAATAAACCACTCATAGGTATCCTTGAAAGAAGGAAAGATTCGTTAGATATCTTGTTGAAATCAAGAGGCAGAAAGAAGTGAAAGGGATGAGTGGTATCCTTGAGTTTAGTACTTGACATAGGAATCAAGGGATCTCGGTCATCCATTACATTGAATATCCCACATATTCCTTTGACTTTCCAAGAAGACATCTTCCATTTGTAGCTAAAGCCAAAACTCTTTTGAGCTATAATTTCCAAACTAAACTAAAACTCTGCCCATGGAACTCCTTTAGATTCTGTCAGATGACATGGTTTTACCCAACAGACCAAGGAGATCCTCTCTAAGGGTACTAGATCATGTCCACTATAAAAGGAACACCAAAACATAATAGAGGGGTTAGTTTGGGGGAAATGGGGAAGAGTTCCAAAAATTCAAACTGATAATTTTGAGAATTCTAAGAGTTCAGCAAGGGAGAGGGGAGAAAGAAAGAATAAAATAAGAGAGCCAAGGAAGAGAACTTCGTTCCATATCCTTGAAACCCTTCAAAATATCATTTAGACTCCAAAGAAACATATACAAAAATATGCACACATTAGATATTACTCTCTCTCACAAAATTCTCATCACCTAACTATCTTGGAAGGAAATGTCCAAGCAAAGCTACTTGGACTTGAGTTCCAAATCCCACAAGTCTTGTGCCAAAGCACTAAGTTTGTGAGAATTGGAGCCAGGATCCTCGTGACTGACTCATTTTCATGAAGATCATTTACATATGTGTATATGCTTTAGAATGTATATCCTAACTTGAGGAACTAATAATCGTTTGAGGATATTTGTATTATATAGTTGTTCTTATGAAGGATCTACAAAGATAAAGGGAAAGGACAAAAATCAATAGCATAGTGAGCATGGAGAAAGATCCTATGGTTCAAGGAACTAGCATTTTGGGTTCTATGGATTAAAAACCAAGTACCCTTGAGAACCATGACATCGCACTAGGGGAACCACGAACCCACGTCTGGGGAACCACTGGTGGAAGACCCAGTGTAACGCTTTTCCAAGGAACTATCATGGAGGAACCGAGTGAAGGAACTCTTTTAAATGTTCACAAAATAAAAGATAAGTCTTGAATACTCTATTTTAATCACATTCTCATTGTGAATATTATGAATAATGTTATTTTACTCATTTTGTAATGGAAAAAGGTCATTTTAAGACATTAAAACACTTACAATGACATTTTATTGCTTAGGAGGAAATCACATTTTTCCCTTGAGGAGCTCTATATGACTTGCGCACAAACCGGTTCATATAACGACCCCAATAGGCCACGGAAAACCGGACCCAATCCAACCAACAATCAATCATCTATCCTTGGAGGCCCATGATCCTTTGTCATCAATAGACCTTGGTACCATCCAAAATAAAAAAGAAACCCACACAGTTGAAGCCTTATAAATAGACAATATTGTAAAAAGTGTGATGATGGCTTTAGCCTAAGTGTTCCTCCTATATAGAAGGGGAGAGGACTCCTAGAAGAACGTGAAGTGTTCCTCCTGCAAATCTACTATGAAAGAATTAAAGTTTGTACAATAGAACTTAGACCACTAACATTCTATTGCTACCTCGAGTAGAAAACTTACTACCATGACTCTATGATAGCTCCGAGTCCACGGACTACTTCTTTCCTTGATCTGCAGCAACCACAAGTTCACCTATTTATTTTTCTTTAAGCTCTTTAGACAGCAATTGAAGCAATCACCAAGCTCTCGACATTAATCTTGATCTTGATAACCATAAGTATGTATGAAGGTAAACACCTCTAGATCTCACAAGAGATTCACACATACATCATATCAACAACCTCTAAAATGTGGTTAGGGTTTTTCTATTTATATGAGACATGAAACATAAACCCCTCACGTCAAACGGGCTTAGGCTAAGTTGAAAATTTTTGTAGAAAAATATTTTGCACGAGTTTCGGTCGATCAAGTCAAATTTTCGATAGATCGAGCCTTGTAGAAGTTGAATAGTAATTTCTTGCAATTACTCGATTCCAACTTTACACAAACACATACTTTGAGCAGCCTAAATCTAGACTAAATGTTTTGATCATGGTTTGCCAACATATACATATTGAAGTTCTAATACATTAGTTCCTAATTTCTTAGAACCTAACAAAAGATATATGTGTGTGTTAACTAAGAATTGATCTATTATTTGAATGAGAGAGCAATTTATTGCTTGTATTGGGAGTTTAGAGGTGTGAGTGTGTCAAGTTTGTGATTTTGTATCGAGAGTATGTTTTACGAATATTGGTTGTAGTCATAAACGATATTGCTAATGGATGGTTTGTTAAATGGCTTAGAATTGATTTTAGACACGCCTCACTACTCCTTTACTCTATTCCTCTTATGCACAAACTAAAGAGATGGATATAAAAGATATTGATCCCCATACCTGCACAAGATTGCTACGAGAAAGGTAATCGATGGAAGTAAGTTGCACGTAACACTAACAGCTGAAAAAGTTGATGATGTGTATTCAACTCCTGCATAGTGCACTGTTGTCGCTACCGCAGCTCTTTTTAACAAGGAAACTCAAGAATTAGTTAGTGTTTTGCATGTGTTGGGTGTTTGATGGAATAGTACGTAGCCTTGGACAGTGCAGGACTCATTTTCAAATAATTGACTCACCCTAGCAAGCCCAATAAAAAAGATATTACACAAGATTTGCATGCTAATTTTTTTGAGCTTATCCCTGCCACAGAAATTTTAAGAGGTGAGTACAAATTCAAGCGTATTCAGTCTTTTTATAGCATTTCATTGAGAAGGGACAACTCTGTTCAAATAAGCCATATTCAAAATTAAATAATCGAAAGAGACATAAGATCAGTTTCATATGGATTCCACTATTTTAGTTAGTTTTATCGGAATAATATACACTTGTAACTTGTAAGTTTTAGAATAAGTTGGTTGCATGTGAATTTTTCATGAAATAATGCCTAATTTTTAGTACCATTTCATTAAGAAGGGAGTCAAGGGACAATAAATATGTAAAATTGCGTTTTATTTTAGAACTCCACTACTCACGTTTCTTACCCACTTAATTTTTCAATGTTAAAAAGAAAAAGAAAAAGAAAAAACTAGTTACCAATTATCATGTACTTGTTATTTTCAAAACTTCCCACAATCATTTATTATAAAAATTATAACAAAAAATTGTGATAATTTTTAACGTTAACAACCACGAACTTTTGATAAAGAGAAGAAATGTACTCCATGAGAAGAAAGTCGTAAATTATGTCAAAATGGAGAAAAAGAAAAGTATTGGGATTCAAGAATTTTTGCGGGCGGCTGCCTCAAAGTTCATGATAATTTTACTATGTAATTTTCAAGACTTTTAATTTTTTTTGTTAATATCTTTTTTTTTTTGGGTTAGGTTTTCTTTTTCTTTTAAAATATTGATGTCATTCAAATTCATCTTCAAACTCCTTTCCAGCTTTCTTTCCTAGGGAATTTTCTAGTCATTGTTTTGCCCATTATTTTTGCAATTTTACTTATTTGTGTACTCACTTTGTATATATGTGAATTTTGAATTTTTTGGCTTTTGCTAACTATGTTATATTAATTATCAAATAAAGTAATTAAGTCATGCAAATCTAATACATATGGTTTTGTAATGATAGTAAGATTTTCTTCTAATTTCTTAAATGGACTTGAACTAATTTTAAATGAATTTAAAGTAATTTAAAAATAAAATAATACTTCATACAAAAACTATAATAGACTTGAAATATAATGAAACACTCCAATAAAAGAATGTTGTAACACTGTGAAATCTAAACATTTGATGCAAAAATACTTGGTACAAAAATTAAAGTAAAAGTTCATCCATGCATGCTATAGTAATTGTAAAGTCTATATTTTTAGGTTGGCAACCATGAACTAATTGTAACCTTTTAGAACTTAGTTTGTCTACTTGCTTGGTATAGAAATATTCAATTAAAAAAGAAAAATGAAGTTTAGCACAGTTGAAAACTCAAGAAATCAGAAAAACTAAAGTGCAGATAAGTTTCACTCATTTTGACCGATTGAGATGCACATCTTGACAAATTGAGATTTGTGCAGATTTCAGATCTAGTTTTTTTCTCTTAGCCGTTTGATATAGAGTTTTCATGGAACTTAAGGATATTTAAATAAAAAACTTAGAGCATGTTTTTACACATTCAAGAAAGCAATGTTCTATACACAAATCTGAAGATTTTCCATACCCTTTTGAAGCTATGGTTGAAGACCTTGTGCAAACAACAAATTTAATTATAAAGACAAATTTAATTATAAAGTAAAGTTCATGTATCTAGTCAACCATAGTTGTTCATCTAAATCTTTGAATGAAGATCTCAAAATCACAATCAAGAGTGTTTGTGTGCAACAGTTTCATAGTAGGAAAGTCCGTGAATTTGGAGCTACGTGTGGTCACTCGACTCACGCCCGTTAGTACTATATGAGGTAGCAATAGATTTAGAGTTAAGTCTATTGTACAAACTTCAATTCTATTAGTGAAATGTTGCCTTGAGAATTGTTTAGGTTAAATCCTTCCTAGATTTTTTACTTTGAAACCACAATTTCAAAAGTTTTCCTGAGTCATCATTCTTAATGTTCATGTGATCTATGTTTGGTTGATATGTTAATCATTTTAATCAAGATTATAATTAATCTAATTAATTATTTTTTAAAAAATTAATTAAATCTGAGACAACTAGGGTCTAAAACCCTAATAGTAGTTTTAAAATAAAGTAATACTTGACACAAAATCTAAAATGGAATTGAAATCTCCCAAACACTTGATACAAAATTTAAAATATATTGTAACACTTTGAAATCTAATGGGACAGTTCATGCAAAAAAAAGAAAAAAAAAAGAAGGAAAGTTGTAATAATTTTGAAATCTATTAAAACAATTGGTACAAAAATTAAAGTGGAACTTCATGCAAGAGATCCCACTTTCTTGAGTTTCCACTCTTGTGTTTGCACCTCATCTGTATTGACGTCATTAACATAGTACTACAAAGTTATATGCAAGTGCAATATAACAATAATCAATACAAATTCATCCCAAAACAAACAAACAAACAATATATGATATATTCTATAAGGGAAAACTTGAAATCTATGTACAAATATTTTGGCACTCCAATTATGGATCTGGAGGATGATGCCAACAATAATGAATAAAATGCAAAATTTTAATTAAAAAAAAGGGACAATAATTACTAAATCAAAAGAAACAAAAATTTTGGACTTTATTCAATCAAGAAAGAATAAGATTTGAGATAATCTGCCACTTTCTTGAGCAAATTTTTCTTGAAACCTCTTACGGGCTTTCTTGTTTACTTCTAGTTTTGCTTTCTTCTCCATTTAAAGCCTTTCCCTTGATTTTGGGCAACACAAACAATGAAACGCTTTCTTGGAAATATTAACACTTCTTGTGAGAAAGTTTGAGGCGGTTGAGAACGTCACTACTCTTTTGAGAGGGAAGTTTGAGGTGGTTGAAATGGATATTTGTTTTCTATCGTAATATTTATAGGAATATTTATGGGAAGTTTTGAGCACGTCTCTAGATATAAGGATTTATAGGATTTTTTTTAACTGCTTGGAATGCAATTAAAAAAGTAATTTGAATTCAAATAGAACATTAGGATTATTTGAATTTTGAACAAATCGAAAGCAAATGTGTGGGATTTTTTTTTTTTTTTTAATAAAGAAAGACAAAAAAATGTGAGGTTATGGGTAAGTGGGAGAGTGGTAAATAACGTTAAGTGTTTTTTTTTTTTAAAGAAAATATAATGATATCTAAATAAAAAAGAAAACGTGGAGCTGTGGGTTTGTGGTAAATAACGTATAAAAGTGTTTTATTTTTTTATTTTTTATTTTTATTTTGAGAAAAGATAATGATGTCTAGATTTTGGGTGAATCTTAAAAGGAAAGCCCTAAAATTTTGCTAAGAAAAAAAAAGGCTCCGGTCATATTTCATTTCATGTTATGAGTGGGATAGTCTTTTCCTTTTTTGATAGGAAGGTGGGGGTTGTTTTTTGTTTTCTATACTATTATTTAAGGGGCTTCCCCTGTTTGGATTCCTATTTTTTTAGTTCAAAAATATCCATACAGTCCTATATTTAAGTAGAGATAAAACTAAAAGACAATCTGGTAAAAACTCATTTTTTAGTTCAAAGATGCCCCTACAGTCTTATGTTTAAGTAGAGACAAAACTAAAGGACGATCCGGTAAAAATGCAACTCCAACTCCCACTAAAATATTGCCTAAAAAATAGGACCACTCTCCTATTAATTTTTAAATTGATTTATTCACTTATAAATTAGATTTTTAAAATAAAAATCATATATATATAATAATTAAATACAGTTTTTTTCTACAAAATAGGACCACTAAAAAAGAAAAGTCTCATCGCACGCGCGAAGCGCGTGTGATGAGACTAGTCTTGATAAAACGTGTGGGTAGTGGGAAGTTAAAGTTTTTTGTGTTAAACATTGGCAGGCTGGCTATCTAGTGGGGAGTTGATAACTCATAGGTTTTTTGTTTTTGATTTTTGTTTATGTACTATTTTAACCTAATTTTTTTTAGAATAAGGATAAGTTAATTAAATTAGAGGTATTTTTGGAAGTGAAAAAGGCAATAACTAATTTTCCAAATATGCTTTTTTGAAAGAAAAAAGAAGAAGGAAGGGGGTTGATTTAGACTCCTTCCCTTCCACTGCATAGCTGGGCTGAAAAATGGAAAAAGAAAAAAAGAAAAAGAAAAAGGAAGAGGGTCAATTTAGGCCCCTTCCCTTCCATAGCATAGCTACGCTAGCAGGTACTATGAGCCCTTTGCTGAACACATCTAGCTAGCCCGCGTGGTTCACCAGTTCCACCGAAATATCTAATTTATTGAAACGGAGCATAGTGCGCTTTAGGCGTTGAGTGAAAAACGTCTCTTCTTTCGTTTCAATTTATTCACTGATCTAAAGCACTTGTTTTCTTACTAATTCCATGGGAGGTGGCGTTCTAGAATGAAGTCTATTCGAACTGAATTAGCACTTTTGAAATAAGGCTAGGCCTCTCCAGCTACGCTGGGCACCACTTTTTTTTCCTATGCACGAAAAATGTAGCTAACTATGAAGCTTTGCTTATCAAATTAGAACTAGCTGTGGCAATGGGCATGCGATCCAACCATGTTAACATTAACAGGGTGATTTCAGCTAGTTGTGAGACAAGTCATCGGTGAGTATTAGACAATTGAAGCAAAGCAACAACCATACACAAAGGGAGCCCTAGCTTGGATTCCCCGAGTTTGATGAAATTCATTGACCATGTACCTAGAATGGCCAATGTTGAGGCTAACATAATGGCCCAGCTGTCTTCAACGTTTAAGATTTCCTAATCGGACAACTAAACAAACATTCAAAAGAAAACGTTCAAAGGATGATTCCAACAGCATTCCAGAGAAAACATTTGACTGTTATATAATGGAGGAAGTGTTTCAAGCTTATCTAATAGATAGGGGTGTGATGCGAACCTCAATCGACACTCTTTGAGATCAAACAAAAATATTGGAATATTAACCCAAGAAATCTAAAATTCAGATTTATGATAGAAACCCTAACCCAACGCTTATAATCGAAACGCGAAGCAGAGATATAAGTTGACATTGACCCAATGATTATAAAGAATCACGAACCGAAGGTATAAAGTTTGAACGCCACAAAGAAGAATCCTTGATAAGTTCATAGTTCTTGAAGAACCAAAAGAAGAGCAAAGCCTCACCTTTTCTGATTTTTATTCAATAATATTATATGAAAAACGTTTACAGAGTTAAAGACCTATTTAAGGGCTCCATAAAACTTGACATACAAGAAAATATATTCTAAAATAACTCCTAATTAATACTTTACCATATCTGGAATCAAATTTGACCTAAAAAGCATTAAATGCACCTAAAAACAAGGAATTAAATCACCTAAACTTAAAATAACGTTTTTACATAAAAATATAATAAATAATAAATTACAATAATTAAACAGTAAATTGTGTCCTACGTATGGTAAGTTATCAATTACAATAATTTAATACTTTTTAGGTCAAATTTGATACAAAATACGGTAAGGTATCAATTAGGAGTTATTTTTTAATATATTTTATTGTCTGTCAAGTTTTATGGAGCCCTTAAATAGGCTCTTAAGTCTGTAAATGTTTTTCATATAATATTATTGAATAAAAATCAGAAAAGGTGAAGCTTTACTCTTCTTTTAGTTCTTCAAGAACTGTGAAATTATTAGAGATTTTTCCTTGTGGCATTCAAATTTTATACCTTCGGTTCGTGATTCTTTATAATCATTGGGTCAAGGTCAACTTATATCTTTGGTTCGCATTTTGATTATAAATATTGGGTCAATATTTCTATCATAAATCTGAATTTTAGATTTCTTGGGCAAATATTTCAATATTTTTGTTGGGTCTCAAAGTGTGTCGATTGAGGTTCGCATTAGGGTGGTAAGCTTTAGAAAGTATGGGTGAAGTCCCCATACTACAGAAGGCCGTAAGCAATGGCTTGACGGAGATGGGTCAAATCAAGTGAAACCAAAGGCATTTGTTGGCACTCGAGATGCTAAGGATTGAAAACTTTTAGGACTTTTAACAGTGCTTTCAGGTTGTTCCTACCCCTTTCTTTTGACGACCAAGTCACAATGGCAACAATATATCTCTCTTGGGATGCGAAACCAATATCTATTCTTGTCATCAGCCAATCGCTCGACCATTCATTTAACTAAGCTATTTTTAGAAATAGGAATATTTGCTCGCTATATGAGGTTTTAGAATATGTTGGTCGCATCTGAATCTTTTCAAGAAACACCTTATAAGTGAAAGCTTTGTTCAAATACGCCATATTCCATCTAGTTGAAAGATCATATTTTATACGGATTCCACTATTTTAGTGAGTAATATCAAAATAATATACCCTCACAAGTTTTGGAATAGTTGGTTGACAAGATATTGGTTACATCATTAGCAATTAGTTTTTTTTTTTAATTTAAATTTTTATTAAAAATAGTTAATTTAAAAAATATAAAAATAATTTTTTGGAAAAAAACTTGGCTAAAAAACCAATCAATGGCTACAACTCTCACTAAAAAAATTAAAATAGATTCATATTTTAAAAATCTAAGAGTTGGATTATATATACTTTATGTTCTTAACACAAATGTCAAATTACGTGCCAATTAAATGTTATTTAATATTCTAATCACAAAGTATTTTTTATGCATAAATTTAAACTACAAAAACTTTCAATTTAATCATTTGATTGATGACATAAATATTGATATTTGATCTTATGAAAATTTTGCAAGTATAGAGGATATAAGAAGAAAATGTAATTCAATGGTCAATTTGTCAAAATTCACATTCAATAATAAAAAATAAAAAAAATTGAGTGGAGTTGTGACTATTAACAACTAATTCCTAGTCAAACTTTGTCTAATTTTTCGTCATACTCTTATTTATCTTTTGATTATAAAATTTGTAGGGAGAGAACTCAGGAAGAGGCGAAATCTCCTTGAGCCCACCAAATTAGAAGTCGAAAAATAGCTGGATTGGGTATCTCCCCCATTAATAATTCAGTCATTCTGTATCTTCTATCTATAAAGCATGGACGGGTGGACCTATAAAAGGCCAAGAATTAAGCGCCTATATGGAGACAACAGTTGTCTTCTACACCACTGCCCATTCAGTTCATTTATGGACAAACACTTTGACATAACTTATATATTTGTTAACGTGTGATTTTGTTATCTATACTACTATTTAAGGGGCTTCTCCTGTTTGGATTCTTATTTTTTTAGTTAAAAAATATCCCTATAGTCTTATGTTTAAATAGAGACAAAACTAAAAGACTCTCCGGTAAAAATTCATTTTTTGGTTCGAAGATGCTCCTACAGTCTTATGTTTAAGTAGAGACAAAACTCAAGGACAATCCAGTAAAAATGCAACTCCAACTCCCACTAAAATATTGCCTAAAAAATAGGACCACTTTTTTATTAATTTTTAAATTTATTTATTCACTTATAAATTAGATTTTTAAAATAAAAATCATATATATATATATATATAATAATAATTAAATACAATTTTTTCCTACAAAATAGGACTATTAAAAGAGAAAAGTCTCATCGCACACGCGAAGCGCGTGGAATGAGACTAATATTATTTACATGGGTCCATTATTTGTATTTAATAAAAAGTAATTCAACCACCCTTTCTCTTGTGTCTAAGTTGTGTCAAATTCAAAGTGTGATCCTAGACTTTTTCACCACTATTGGGAGAATTTGTACCTCCGCAAGCCATAAGGGCTTGGGAGAGTAGGGCAGTGTGAGTTCAAATTATCAAAGTCGTTGCATATATATTATGTAAATATTTCTAACCATTTTTTTAAAAGTAGTTTTTTCTTGCATCTACTCTATAGAACAGGCCTCTATAAGTATTAGAACGGGATACAAGGACGTGGCATACCGTGGAGTATTCTATTTCCTTTGCAGTCTAGTTCCTTTGGAAGCACAGGAACAAGGTATGTTTTGATAATACCCCTCTCAACCTTCTTCTCCATAAGTCGTGTCTCAATCAAGCCTTGGAATATTGGTACGGCGTGGCAAAAATCAAAAGCCAAAATCCAAGGTTAAAATTCCCATAAGATGGCTGAAACCTCCTATGAATTGGCTGAAGCTTAACACGGATGGGGCATCGATTGGAAATCCAGGAAAGGCTGGTAGGGGTGGCGTTATTAGAGATAGTGCAAGCAGATGGGTGAAGGGATTTTCACGGTCTTTTGGTTTTGCAACAAGTGTGATGGCTGAATGTTGGGCTCTAAGAGACATGCTGAACCTAGCAACCCAGCTGGGTGTTCAAAATATTGTAGTGGAACTAGATGCAAAAACTATTGTTGATATATTACAATCTAACCAAGAAACTAATAATTCCTTCTCTCCCCTACTTACTGACTGCAGATTGCCCTTAAGGAATTTTCCTCAAAGCAGGGTGAGACATGCTTTTAGAGAAGCAAACTTTTGTGCTGATGCCTTGGCCAGAAGGGGTGTATCACAACTTGATGATTTGGCTATTTTTGATTACCCTCCTTCGGAGGACGTTAATACTTTTGTAAACTCAGATATGTATGGACTGTACTATAGCAGACTCACTGCTGCTAACTCTGATTCTTTGGCCATTCTGGCCGTTTAATGCTTAATGAAGTTTCCGTTTTTCACCCAAAAAAAAAAAAAAAAAAAAAAAACTCACCACACGTGTTACACACTTGTCCAAGGACATTAAAGTAATAATTTTGCACGTCAGATGGGTTCAATCATACGCAAATCAACACACATGAACTATTAGAAGACGCTTTCTTGAATTTTATTAAGCTTTTGAAAATCTGTTTTTGCAATTATTTGATGATTTGTGAGGAATGAGGACTTGAATACTCTCCTAATTCAAGTGTGACCTACCTTTTACTATGGCGAAGAGTAAATTCTTTTGTTGTTGATGTTCATCAAAGATAAGGCATGTCCAGCATTTTTGCTATATTCTATATACATTAAGGATCATCTTAACAGATGCTCTTAAAGCAATTATTAATAAATCATAGTAGAAAAGTTTTACACCACTTTTATGAGAAATATAAAAAGTTGTCAAAAATATTTGTTTTTTATTTTTTGATAAACACACTAAAAACTATTATTGATAACAAACATCACAAATCAAATACATCCTGGATAAGAGCTTGTTGAATACAATAAGGAATCTCTTTAATCCAAATTACATCATTGACAAAGCTTAGAGCTTGTCTTGCTGGAATATGGGCTGGCTTATTGCCTGATCTACGCACATGAGAAAAATTAACAACATCAATTTCAAAGCCTAAAACATGAATGCCTTCCAAAATAGCAGCAACAAAGGTGGGTGGCATTGAAATTCCTTTGAGAGTATTAGAAATAGTCAAGGAGTCACCCTCCAGCACCCCATCTTGCCGCCCCAGGTGTCTAGCCAACAACATACCTGCTTCATAGGCTTTAGCTTCAACTTCATGCACTTCCAATGGGGCTTTAATTTTTTTGCATAACGCTGCTGTTAATCTACCTTGCAAGTCTCTTATGACTGCACCAATGCTAGCCAACTTCTTTGTGGGATAAAGAGCACCATCTACATTTATTTTAAAAGAACCCGATGATGGAGCCATCCAAGCTGAGTGCAAATGTGTTTCAGCTAAGTGCAGAAACCGATTAGAAGCAGCACCATTTTGTGAATCCATTGCAGACCAATACTCCTGGAGATAACTTGTTGCCCAAAGTGCCACAGCCGGACCTGTTTTACCTTCACCCCCATGATAGATTTCATTCCTATTACTCTATAATGCCCAAGCAATCATAACCAATCTTGAACACTTCTCCTCTCCAGCTGCATTAGTCATCATCTCAAACCATAACAGGTCCTGAAAAGAATCAATATGGACATCCAAAGGTAGCAAATGTAATTTCGAAGCAGCCCAAGCTTCCTATGCTTTCGGACAGCCCCAAAAAATATGACCATTCGTCTTAACCTTTTCCTGATAGCACACACACGTCTTCAGCAATTACATTACGCCTCCTTAATTTAACTTTGGTCGGTAAAGAGTTATGACAAGCATGCCAACAAAAATGACGCACCTTATGAGGAATGGGCAAAGACCAAAGTTTCTTCTAAAACTTCCTCAACAAACTACCATCACTTGTAGTTCCACAATTTGTAGATTTAAACAAACTTGCTGCTAACTTATAAGCACTCTTCACAGTGAAATTTCCACCGGTAGTTTCAACCCAAACAATTTTGTCCGCTGGTAAAGTAGCACTCAAAGAAATACTTTTGATTAATTCGGCTTCATGAGCAATAAAAAGGCTATCAATTACCTTAGTTTTCCACTTGGCTACACTTCAGTCTATCAAATCAGCAACCATCGTATCAGCACTCAAAAACATCCTTGGAGAAATTACACTATGAGATGAACCCCATGGCAGCCACTTATCTTGCCAAACCTTAATATTTGCTCCATTGCCAACTCTCCATCGCAACCCTTCAATGACCAATCTTTGGGCAAAAATCAAACTCCTCCATGTATAAGAAGGATTTTGTCCAATCAAAGCATGAACAAAGTCACCTATTGGGAAATATTTAGCCTTAAGGACCCTATAAAGAAGAGAATTACCACCCATTTGAAGATGCCACCCCTGTTTCGCAAGCAAAGCCTTATTAAACCATTTTAAATTCTTGAATCCCATTCCTCCATCACATTTAGGCTTGCACATTTTCTCCCAACTAAGCCATGAAATTTTCTTTTCCTCCTTTTTTTTACTCCACCAAAAATTCCTAATCATTCCCATTAATTCATCAAAAAGCGAATCTGGAAGTTTGAAACAACTCATAGTGTAAGTTGGAATTGCTTAAACCACTGCTTTTATTAAAACTTCTTTCCCCGCCTTGGAGAGCAATTTTTCTTTCCAACCCGCCAACACTTTTCCCAATTTCTCCTTAATAGCATTGAAGGTAGTTCTTTTATTTCTCCCCACCAAAGAAGGCAAGCCAAGATACTTCTCATGTTGCTTAATTATTTGGGCACCAAACTGATTCTTTATCTCCTCTTGAACTTCCCTTGGGGTGTTACTACTGAAAAACAAAGATGTTTTTGCATGGTCTAATTGTTGATTTCTCATACACAATAAGCAATCTTTGTAGTTCGTCACACTCCTTCAACGCCGCCTTGCAAAAAATCAAACGATCATCTACAAAAAACAAATGAGACAATCTTGGACCACCTCTACAAATTTTCACACCCTCCATTTGACCCCTATCCATTGCTGATTGAATCAAAGTAGACAAGCCTTCTGCACATAAAAGGAAGAGGTAAGGTGACAAAGGGTCTCCCTTACGGATCCCCCTAGAAGGAATAATGTGCCCCCTTGGCATCCCATTAATTTTAATTGAATAAGTTACTCTAGAAAAACATCTCATGATCAAATTTCTCATCTAGTCAGCAAAGCCAAATTTCTCCATAACTTTGTCAAGCCAAACCCACTCTACCCTATCATAAGCTTTGCTCATATCTAATTTAAGAGCCACCTCCCTAACCTTACCCCCCTTTTTTTGGCTAATATGATGCATGGTTTCAAAAGCCACCAACACATTATCAGTTACCAACCTCCCATGGACAAAAGCACTTTGTGTATCACTAATAATTGAAGGTAAAATTTGTTTCAACCTATTTACAATAGCATTTGAAGCAATCTTGTACACAACATTGTATAAACTAATAAGCCCTATTTAATAGTTGGGACAAGAGTTATGTGGTTGTCATTAAAATTGGATGGAGAAATACCAATGTTTAGAAAATCAAATACCATTTCGATGACCACTGAGCTACTAGTGCTCCAAAAATGTTGAAAAAACAGAAGAGGCATCCCATCAAGTCTCGGTGCCTTAAATGGATACATTTGCTTCAAAGCTCCATTCACTTCACACTCCATAAAAGGCCGAACCAGCCATTCATTCATTGCTTGAGTCACCTTAGGTTACACGGCCAAGAGAAAATCAGAAAAATCCACCAGATTACTAGTAGAGAAAAGATTAAAGTACCCAATTGCTATCTCCTCCATTTTATCCTTTTCAACCTGCCATACCCCATCATATCACCCTCCATTAAATTCTTTCTATGTCTAGTTAAAGCCTTGGCATGAAAGAAACCTGTATTCCTATCACCATTTTGGAACCAATTAAGTCTTGATTGTTGTCTCCACACCTCTCTATCCAACCAACAATTCAATTCAATTTGAGTATGTCTCAATGCTTCCACTACTTCCTTAGATGTGGGCTGCAACTCTAACCATTTTAATTTCTCTAACTATTTTAATTTCGTTTGAAGCTCCATTATGGTTCTTCCCACATGGCCATATTCCGTAGCATTCCAAGTAGACAAGTCAACCTTGCTCCTCTCCAAACAGTTGTGAAGAACCCAATCCGACTCTAGCAATTGACCACTGTCCCATGCATCCTTGACAACCTTTTCACACCTCAAATCCTTCAACCACATTGATTCAAACCGGAAAATTTTTTTGTGTCTCCTTTTCTTCCGTTGTTGAAACAAATGAAGGGATAGTGGAGAGTGATTTGAAACCAAAGAAGACAAATGGTGAAACTTAGCTGTTGGATAAAGAGACATCCATTCCAAGCCAAAGCCCTATCCAATCTTTCTCGTACTTGAACCCCACTAGTTGTTTGATATAGCCATGTAAGCTTAGATCTAATGAAACCCAAATCACACAATCCACAATGTTCAATAGTAGACACAAAATCTGCCATTTGTTTTCTTGGACAAATACTTCCACCTTACTTCTCCAAGAGACCTATAATCTCATTAAAATCACCAATAACCAACCATGGTAAAGAAGATGTACATTTCAAATGCTTCAATTTTGCCCAAGATTCATGCCTTTTAGCCATATCTAGATGACCATAGAAACCCGTAAAATGCCACCAACCAACTTCCCCACCATTCACCCATGCATCAATATGATTTTGAGAAAAAGCATTTACATCTACCCTCAACTCTTCTTTCCACAACAAAATAAGACCACCACTATTTCCAATACTAGGAACAATAAAATAATTTTGCATTTTGTATTTTTCCTTAATAAAATCCAACCAATATTTTTTCAACTTTATCTCCATAAGACAATAATGGACTTTTCTTTATTAACTACCTTTGCTAAGGCATTAATTGTTCAGAGGTTCCCAAGCCCCCGACAATTCCAACTTAAAAGACTCATTGTGCTCAGCGGGGTTGTTGACGGTTAAAAACCGTTAGAGTAGTTGAACATACCTCAAGCTTCTTTCTCTTTTACCTTTCAAGAGAATGATCCTCCATATTGTCTATATCAGCGACTTTTCTCTTCTCACCAAGGTCAGGACCTACTACTTCCTTCCCTGTAGAATTTTCTTTTGGGTAAACTACGTATTTGGTCCCTATCTTATACACTATATTTCAATTTGATCCCTAACCTTTTAATTGTGTCAATTTGGTCCCTAACCTTTCTTTACCGTGTCAATTTAATCCTTATAGTTATCTTTTAGATGAAAATTAATGACATGTCTAATGGCCAAAATAAAAAATTAGCTTCTATTGATGTGATAATAAACTAAAATTTTATTTTGGCTATTTGCTATGTAAACAATTTTCATCTAATATATAATGGCAAGCACCAAATTGACACGACATTAAAAGGTTAAGGACCAAATTGACACAATTGAAAGGTTAAGGACCAAATTGAAATATAGTGTAAAGGTTAGGGACTAAATATATAGTTTACCATTTTCTTTTTTATCAGCAATGTCGTTTCCATGTTTTTTTGAGAGCACGGGTTGCCAGAGAAGAGCTACTTGAAAATAATGTGGCGTTTGATACGGGGAATCCACATTACTCTCGGCATCCAAATTCCTAGGAATGTGATTCCTAAGAATCACATTCCTAAGAATGTAGCTATTCTTGTATTTGGTTTCGTTGGAAATATTTTAAAATTCCTAGGAATGTGAGATGATAATATTTGGTTTATTCTTAGGAATCTTAAATGAATTATTTATTTTTCCTATTCTATCCTTAGATTTGAATGTGAACTATTAAGTCCTTAAAAAAAATCTTCATCTAAATAAATAATGAAAAACCAAATATAAACTATTAATTATGAAAAATTCATTAAAATTATAGTCTAAACATTTCAAAATGACAGGTACAATACAAAAATAACTATATAAATTCTCAAATGTTTTTATTCTTAATAATAATTTTAAAAGAATTTAATCCATAATAATTTGTTTTATATTTTATCTTAATTGCTTAAATGATAATGAAAAAAATGTTAAAATTGTCAATTTATAAAAAATACAATTTCCTTTAAGGTTGGGAATCTGGATTCCCACCTGTTTTAAAGGGAATTTACATTCCTACTGAGAGGGGAATCCACATTCCCCTGACATCTGATTCCTTAGCGTGATTTACAACCAAACATGAGAATCTTTAAATATTCCTAGGAATCCTAAAATATTACCCCGTACCAAACGCCACATAAAGAATTTGTGTTTTCAGTATAAAAGAAGTCTCCCTTTGATTATTTCCTAGGCCTCCCACGTGTTCCTTTATTTTCTTTAGGAGTAGTGTTTCGGCCAAAACTAAATTCCTCAATCCGGATTGCCTCCAAAGAGTCCACATCATATCTGACTTCATCCTTATTTAATCCCTGATTTTCTTTTGACACGTTAAAGCATGTGGCATGAGAAAAAGTAGGAGTAGTGGCTGAAACAATACCAGGTTTATCGATTTTCAATTTTGAAAGCACTGGAGAGGAGTTAATCGCCTGATCTAAAACTTACAACTGCTCCTCAAAATTCGGAACCACCCTTTCATCGTCCTTCACTGCCCGCAGCGTCTCTGATAGCTTCATCGAGGAAGAAATGTACTCCTCATCATCCATAATCCCATCCTCACACCGAGGCACCATACTATTTTCAATAGTAGCATGGGAATCACAAGAAGTGATTGTGTTGTCAAAGCCTTGATGCAGTCCTGGAAAACCATGAGAAGCCCAAGCATCTGAAGAGACCATCATACCAGCAACACCACGGTTCACAACTTCATATCCTTTAACTTCAACAAAAGACTTCTTTGATGAATTGAAGAGAGGAGCCCTAATCCAAGGACCAAATTGTTGTTCTTCTACTTTCAGAGTACCCTTACTTTGCAGCCAAAGTGAACAATCTTTATCATCATAAGTAACAGACCCATACCAGTAGCAAATATTTGGCAACCTTTCACACATAAAAACAGCCCAACCTTCATTATCCTTATCCCTATAAATCTTCCTTCCCCTACATAAAGGCTTAGAGACATCAACAACCACCCTCGATCACTCTCATGAAATTGGCTCCCAACATTTCTCCCAAATCTTTTGGTTTAATTACAGGTCCAATAGTCTCACCAATACCGAAAGCCTTCTTAACAGTTTGGAGGGGAAAAGGCAAATTGTGGATTTGCACCCAAAAGGTTGTTGTTTTAAACCCCAACGTGTGAATAGGAGCATAACCCTCAAATTTTTCAAATACAATAAGATGTTTGTCAAAAGCCCACGGTTCACCTTGAATAACTCTTTCAGCATCAACTTCCAATTCAAAAGCAAACAACAGAATGGTTTCGCACCCACAGTGACATTGAACCCTCCTTTTGTGTGCCATAAAGGTCTGAAGGTTTTTGCAATAGCCTCAACATTTAGAGATCTACGAGTGAAGAATTTCCCTACAAGTATAAAATCCCTCTTCTTTCTATCAATTCTTAGTGCAACCAGATTTTCTTCAAACTCCGACAATGATAGCTTCTTCCAGTGTGTTTATAATTCCTCCATTGAAAAGATTAAATAAAGTATGCAAATGAACAAATACTAACTGACACAATTCGAAACAAAACAAATCTCCAAGCAGAAACAAATATACTAGAGAACCCACCTTCCTTCCCAAAGAGAAGGGAAACCATAAACTACAAGAAAGAGAAGCATAACTGCCATTAGAGAAGCCAAACTGCTCTTACTTGAGAACTCTAAAAAATCCTGTCAAAAATATTTATTGTTTTATCATTTTCCTAATAAAATGCTTCTAAAAATAGCCCCTAAACCAATGCGCATTAGTTAGCATTTCCCACAAATAAGTTTTGGATAGTATTATATCACTAGGCAAATCTTAGGTACAGTAACTTATTTTCCCTACTTAAAATTTTGACATCTGTCCAATTTAACAACCCAAGCAAACAGCGTTAAAACTAAATTTTTTTTTTCTTCTTCCTTCTTTTTCCAGTATTGTAACTGCGAGAGAACCCACAGCTTCAAATCTTTCAAATGGTAGGATCTATGCGTTTCATTGAAGAATAAATAGATACCATCATCAAAAGAAAACAAAAAAACCCAACAAAAAAATAAAGAAGAAGGGGAAAAAAGCAGAAAGCTTCCTTCAAATCAACCACCCATGACCCTTCTCTTCCAAACCCAAAACCCAAAAAAAGAAAAAAAAAAAAAATGAAGAAAAGAATATCTCATCTCTCTCTCTCTCTCTCTCTCTCTCGCTCTCTCTCTCTCTCTCTCCTCTCTCTCTCTCTCTCTCTCTCTCGGTGTGTGTGTATGTATGTGTATTTGTTTCCTTTCTTCTTTTCTAATCTATGATTCTCTCTCTCTCTCTCTCTCTCTCTCTCTGGACAAAATAATGAAAGAAGCTGTGACGATGGCTTTGTTGATGTTAAGAGTGTGGAAGTTTTGGGTATAACTAAAAAGGGTCCGTTTTACTTGGTGGGGGCAACCCGGATGGCCTTTTTGTGAATTTTTATCACATCTAGGCAACCAGTTTTTGTTGCAGCCATGGCAGTGTCCCTTTTAGCTTGCCTGATTAGAGAGCCCAATCTGAGCCTCACCCCCCCTTTCCTCGCTTTCAAATCTCTCTCTCTCTCTCTTGTGTGTGTGTGTGTGTGTATTTTGGTTTGAAACGTAGTAGATCTAGCTTTTATTTTTTGATCTTTCCTGTTTGGTTACTAAGAAAATATAAACATTTTGACTGAACTAGAGATTATATTATGTTTTGCTTTGCTTTTGCATTTTCTAATTTTCCTTACCTTTTCTCTTAGTGTTTTTGCATGTGAGTTTTGGATTGGAATTCGAAATTCCCTTTATTATCTTCATTTTAGCTTCATCAATTAGATGCAACTAGAGATTTTAAGCCGTGGGTTCTCTTGCAATTGCAGTACAGGAAAAAGAAGGAAGAAGGAAAAAAAGAAGAAGAATGAATTTTTAGTTTTAACGTCGTTTGTTTGGATTGTTAAATTGGACAGATGTCAAAATTTTAAGTTGGGAACTTAAGGTACTGTACTTAAGTTTTGCCCTATATCACTTTATAACTTTTTGATAATTAATGAGAGAATTATTGGAAGTTATTAAGAGTCTCGTAACTCCATTGGCATCATTTGGTATTTTCAACCGCTATTGGTGTTTCCAATGGAAACATCAGGGATTCAACCCCACCCTCCAAGGTAAACAGACAAACATGAAAATATTTTATAAGGAAATAAAAAATGAAGAAAAAGAAGATTAGTGCCAAGATAATAAGAAAGGGCCATTAAAAGAAGGGAAAAGATGGAAGGAAACCTTTCGTAGAGAAGTGCAAGAACACCCGTGGTTAGAGCTCCAAAAGCTTGTCCGTAGGACAATAGCACATAACGATTGCACCCTTTCTCTATAGAGACCTTGATGACTATGATCAACCCAGAAAGAGCAAATTGGCAATTACACAGAGAATATATGGTGTCAATAAATCAATCAATCTCTCTCTTTTACTGCTTTCACTTCCTACTCTTGCACCATTTAACTGTTGAATAAATGATGGTATATATGAAAATATTATTGCCACCAACGGCAATAATGCTAATCCTTTTCATAGTGATGAAGCTATGAACGAGTAGATTCTCTTTTCTCAATTCCCCCTCTATGCAATGCCAAAGCATGAAACAAAATTGGGTCCCAATCCACCCACCTCACTCGCACGCCCTTTCCATTAAAATTAGTACGTACAACCCCACTACTTATTTTATTCAACTTATACGGAGTTCAATTTGACTAAAATAATGGAGAGATATTGGACCAATGTGTGAATAGCGGATGACTATAATGTACTCTCCTCCTCTAACTCCCTTTATTCCAAACATATTACTTTCTTTTAGGTGTTGTATCTTAATTCTGCAATTATTGAAATCAACTATAATTAACTAATATAACTTCATTATGGAATTTCATATCTTAGAAAAGATAATACTATATTTACTGTATTTATCCGTAAAATTATATAGGTGATTTTAATTGGAAAACCAAAAATACACCATTTAAGGAGTAGTACTATGTTCTCTCCTTTTAATTAATGTAATTCAAACTATTAATTACTAAATAAAAGACAATAAATTAATCTTATATGATTTTCGATTGTGCACAAAACCAAATCGACCTAATACTGAATGCAAATTCTACATTGATTCCACTTGCACTTTAACAGAGGCTAGTGCTTTTTAAATGTTCTCAATGGAAATTATTTTTTACAGTGGTTCAGTCCAATAAAAAAAAAAAAAAAAAAAAAGCTATATAAACTTCAGGGCACAATACACAGGCCAAAATAGAGTAATTCTAGTTGTTAGGTTCTAAATATTTAGTTTCTAATTTTATTGTATGTTGGCAAACTAAGAACAAAAACATGTCTAGTATAAAATCTTAGTGTCTTAGAAGTGTTTTAGACAATGCTCAAATTGATAAAAGTCAAGATTAAAAAACATATAAGTTGTAGAAAGAAGAATTCAGAAATTGTCAAGCTCGACTAATCGAGAGAGACTTTCAACCAATCAAACTACGATTTGTAGAATTTTAATTGAAGCCCAACAACCTGTTAAACGTTTAGGGTTTGAGTCCAACACTGCTAGGTATAAAAGCAAAACCCTAATACATGTTTTTCAAGTCTTGAGAGTTACTCCTGTGAGATCTGTGAGGTTCTGTAATCTTCTAACTCTACAAGCACCTACTGATGATCAAATCCATATTGCTAGTACCGGTGGAATAAAGTTGCTGCCAAGCTTTCAGCTATCAAGTGTATTGAAGATCAACGCATGAGTAACTATGTTGGGCCCCACTACTTATTTCATTCAACTCATACGGATTTCATTAGGTACTCATCAATGTTCATTACAATTTTCTAATTTGATCTCAATAGTTTGCCCATACATTCCACGTTCAATGTGTTTCTTCTTTCTTTCACTTTCTTTTCCCCATAGAGTCATGTACAAACCAAGAATGATCAACATAGCTCCTAAGATACTGCAAATGTTTGAAAATAGAAATAAATTAGAATCTACCATTCACATTCCTTTGAAAGAAAAGAGAAAAGGGTTGTAAAAAATAAAAATTAAAAATTAAAAAAAAAATCTCAAACAATTGGGGAAGTGATCCAAGCAAGTAAATGTATATACCTTCCCAAGTGCAATGCCTCTCTTAAAATTAGTAGTCCCATAATAGCTGTAAGTAGAGTACACAATGGTCTAAATGCTGTCATGAAAACTGGACCTTTTCTTTGTGAAACCAATGTTTGAAGATAATATGTAATTCCATATATTGCAACTCCCTAAAAAAAGTGACATTTACATAACAGCTTAAATTATGTATCAAAACTATGTACAATATGTAATTCCATATAGTCGAATTCCTTGAAAAATGGGTAATGTTCTAGAACTCACACTATAAATGGGAGCAAGAAGGGTGATGTTCCATGACAACCTCCAAGAGGAAAGTTTATGATCAAAAATTGCTGCCATGATTGTTGAGAGTAAAGTGCCTGATAAGCATGTCAATGTTGTAAGAGCTAAAGGTGATGGGTATTCCTTAATTGTTTTAGTCTGGATTAATCATCAGACATCAGTTAGTATCATCACAAAAAGTATAAACAATATATGGTTTTATACAATGTTATCCTCTAGCTAATGCAAGCAAGGCAAGGAAACATAAAAATTGCACTGAGAAAAGGTAATCAAGAATGCTTAGGATTTAGGAAATCCCTTATGTGTGTTTGTTTCTTAAAAAAAAAAAAAAAAAAAACCAAGGGAAATCAAAACTTGATTTTTAAAAAATTCTTTAATTGTTATAAAAGAAAATAAAAATGAAGATAATAGTTTTAGATTTTGGGAATACATGGTTCTTGAAAAATGGTATCAAAACTACTTATATGCGACTTTGGGTATTGTGTGGCTTTCATTATAGTAGCAAATGCCTACCTTCAATTCATAAAAATTTCCAAAGTGTAAATGGGGCATATTGAAGTGGGTAGTGTCTATTACACACTGCCTATTACATACCACAACATACAAACATTCCAATTCAAAAAGTTTTGCACTAAAATTTCAATTAAAAAATAGACTAAGTTTTGATTCAGGATTAGACAATGACCTCATAAATAATACATACTTTAGTTGTTGGCTTCTAAGACTTTAGGTTTAAATGTATTAGAACTTCAATTTGTAATGTTGGCAAACCATGATCAAAACGTTTAGTCTTGTTTTAGACTTGCTCAAAGTATGTTTAAGTGTAAAGTTGGAATCAAGTGTACTGCAAGATTTACTATGTAAATCTGCCTGGCTCGATCGATCGAAAATTAGACTCGATTGATCAAAGCTCGTGCAGATTGTTTTTCTGTAGAATTTTCCAACTCAGCCCAAGCCCGGTTTTACGTGTACGGTTCTATGTTTTGTCTTAAGTATAAAAGGGAAAACCCTAGCCACGTTTTAAGGTTGTTCTTTATGCTGTGTGTGTGAATCTTTTGTGAGATCTAGAGGTGTTTGCCTTCACATACACTTAGGGATATCAAGATCTAGATTGATGTCAAGAGCTTGGTGATCAACTCAATTACAGATTTAAGAGCTTAAAGATATACAAGTGGAAGTGCTTGTGCTTGCTGGGAATTTAAGAAAGAAGTATTCAGTGAATCGAAACTGTCACGTGGTCGTGGTAGTAAGTTTCCCACTCGAGGTAGTAATAGGATGTTAGTGGTCTAAGTCACTATTGTGTAAACTTCAATTATTTCATAGTGGACTCGTTTTACCTTGAGGATAGCTAGGTTAAATTCTCCCCAAGTTTTTTACCGGTTTGGTTTTCCTAGGTTATCATATTGTTGTGTTATTTATTTTCTGCACTGTTTCAATGATATGATTTATATGTGTTAACCTAGATCTGCACAATTTACCTAAGTTAATCACTTGACTAAATAACTAGGTTAATTTGGTTGTGTTTTAAGGGGTCTAAAAATGTACATTAATTAAATATATGATTCTCAACTTATTAAATTTTGAAAACAATTACTCTTAAACATACTTCCTCGTTTTCCTCTAGGAAACAGGATCTTCTAAAAATAATAATAATTGAAAAAAAATAAAAGAAAGAGGAAACAGGCCTATAAAGACTTCCTTATTGCAGGACCTTTCCAGTTCAACAATGAAAAATAAAATGAAAGAATAGCTCATTTATTAGTAAATATATTGTTAAAATCCTTGTTAATTTTTCAAAGGGTGACTAGTTTTGTCTTGAGAAAGATTTTTCTGAAGTCCCACGTTGAAATATAAGAAATAATGCAATATGGAACAAGTTTGGGTCCAATGAACAAGAACACTAAACTCAACTCTTAACCATGCTATATATATTCCTTTGCACTTCAACTTTATTATTATTATTATTATATTATTATTATTATTATTATTATTATTATCATTTGATTGGAATAATTCGCCTTGTATAGATTTAAAAACAATAGTGATAGGATGCCAACGATTTGGAATGTGAAGTGCCATTGATTTGGATTGTAACAATGTGTACATTCGAATGTTGGGACTCACACAAGACATGTATTAAGTTTTTTTTTTTTTTATTTAAGGGGAAGACTACTAATATTATTCAAAATGAGAAGCAATAATTATATCTTGAAAAAGAACTTGTTCTAAGAAACAAGGACTCTCTTCAATCTAAGCAAAGAAATCAACAATACTTAAGCACATTTTACCAGTAAATAGGCAGATCTATTCTTTCAATGTCAATGAGATTGAGATGGAAAGTTGTTTCCCCAATCCCTTCTTTCAAATCCCATTTCTCTCACAACCTTCAATCATTCCATCAAGCCCACTCTTTCTCTTTAGATTCACTTCCCCCCCCCCCCCTCCACCCTCCTCCCTCTCTTCTTTGTTGTCATCATCAACATTGAAATATAGTGAAATCAATTGTATTTGAGTGCTAAATTAAAATTGAAGTTTGGCTGATAATCTAAGCTTTTTTATCATTTTTGAGTTGCTAACTCCTAGCTTAAGATGATTGAGTTGTGTGGCAATTGATCCTAAACCCAATTAAATTTGTGAAAACCCTTTTGAGCCGATTTAGAATATTTAAGTGATTACAAGGAACTTGAAAGCTCAATAGTGTAAAACACTATAGCTTGTTTAGACCCTCAATTTTAAACTTACGGCTAAATTGCTTTTACTTTACCTAACTAAGTGTGAAATAAGAGTAAATGAAATGCAATAAATTAGAACTACTCTCTAGTGCATGAACATAAACAATAAACACTAAATGTAAAGCACAAAGAGTAAGGGAAAAGAGATGCAAACAAAAGATAATACCGAGATGTGCTATTGAAGAGGAAACCAAAGTATTTGGCTAAACACTTCTCTGCAAGCCTCCAAGCCGAAATAATTCATTATTGAATAAATTTGGAATACAAGGATATCAAAAAGACACTCCAAGCCTAATCTACTTAATATACTTGAAACCTCCAAGTTCCAGCTCCCAATGGACTTCACCGAGTCATGTTTTCACTAGTTATCCCCACAATTAGCTCCAAATTGCATCTGACAATCAATGGCTTCTTTCAATGCTTTTCACATGCACCAAAACATCTCTCAGTACTTAGATTGAGTGAGGTAAGTGTTTGGGCTAAGAACCTCTCAAGGATTTGTAATTAGAGAGGTAAGAGTAGAGGAAAACTAAGAGAAATTGTGTAGATAATTGTGGGTTTACAATTTCTAACTCTCAAGTGTATTTCTAGGGTTTTCTCTTTGAAAATCTCCTTACAATTTCATGGGTAATGAGAGCTTATATAGTGTAGGTAAAGAAGAAAGGAAAGCACACTTTAAAATCATCCAGGCAATGAGTTTCGTGGGTCATTTGCAAGTTGTTCCAGTTGCGAAATGACTCGTGAAATACTTCCTAGCACTTGACTATTCATCTTCCAACATGTGCTTGTCACGTGGCCTTTTGCGGGTTGTCCACTCGTGAGTAAGTCGCGAACTTCACTTTTCTTCACAAATTTTCACCAAACTCTCACACTCAACCTTACATTAAATCCCACAAACATACAGGGAAATGATTTACTAGAAAGAATCAAATTTGACACGGAATTAAAGCTAGTAAAACATAGTTGAAAATCACAACTTTACAGAACTCTAATTGTAATTAGTCATTTTTAGGTGTTGCATAGATGGGTCTAGCATCTTCTTAGATTTTTGTGTGTTTTGTCTTTGTTGGGGGACCACAATTTGACTCTACAACCACTCTAGAAATAGGCCTGCCATGTGTGATTTCGAAGGCCACAAAAGATTTAAGTGTGTCTTCCTCATCATTAATTGGTTTTGAAGTGAAATGGCACAACTCATGGTACAACAACCTTGTTTATTTTTTATCTTCATTTTCTGTGCTCCCTTCCATTACCTTTAAAGGGTAGAAAGCAAAAAACCCTAACATAGTGTTGATGTCCAAAGTTACAATAAGGAACCATAGCCCTTAAAAGTAAGAAAGGCCCAACCTATGAAGAAGAAAGGCTTAGCCCTCAAAGAAATGAAGAAGTAAGGAGCTTGGCCCATGGAGAGAAAAGAATAAAATATTGGGCCTTAGGAAGAAAGAGAGACACAAAGGGAAGCATGAGTCACAGGCTTAAGTAGAAGAAGGTATTCAAGGAAGCCCAACAGGGAGGCAGGCCAGAGCTAGGCTAGGTTACCTAGGATCCACTAGAGTCAAAGGGAGGGGATCATTGGGAAGTGTAGGGAAGAATTGGCTAGGATTTGGACAGCTCCAGAAGGCATGCCCATAGGCACAAGGAACGAAGAAGGCATGTCCCATCAGCCGCCCATAATTCAAAAGAAAATTTTTGGGAACAGATGGTGACTTAGGAATTAGCACCTGATGAAGGAGCTTGGTACCTCGGGCAAAGCAGGAAGCGGAACCAAAAAGGAAGGTGGCTGGAAGCCTTTCTGCCTTCCATCATCAACAATGAAGAATCTGCCTAGTTAGAGGAAAGGAACAAAATATGAAGTAGCCAGAGCTTTGAAATGTCCTTTTAAAGACCTTGGGAAAAGGATGAGAGGCTTTGACTTAGGAAAAAGCATCTAGGGTTGCTCAAACAGGATCTCCCATAAGAGGAAGGTTAGCTGAGGACTTTTGGGCTACAAAACCCCAAAAAAGGAAATAATTAGAGAATAGGGAAAGGACCAGCCACCAATGTTATAGACATAACATTGGTTCTAGTACCCCGAGCACAAAAAATGGATCAAAGGGATGGAAAAAACCCTAGAAGTGACACTATAAAAGGGGCTAAAGCCCCAACCAAAAGGCATTTAGTAAAGAAGCACTTGATACATCAGAAAAGATACAAAAGAGAGTTGTAAGCTTGAAATACAATAAAAAAGAGTGAGATATCGCAGGGATCCTAAGAAAATATTGGAGGACACACTTGGATTCAAAGAAATTCAAACCTCATAAGTCTTGGAAGCCCAAGAGAGCTATCTAAGTCTACGATTTTGGAATTTTATTGAACCTTGTAATATATCCTAGTTGAGTAGGACTCAATGTATTTAAATATTTGATATAATGAAAATATAATCTCACTCTATTTTTGGGGATCCCTAACTTTCCTTTTATTTGCACTTTTGAGTTCCTTCGCTATTCCTTAGTTATTCTTCTAACCAATATATATATATGTGTGTGTGTGTGTGTGTGTGTATGGAGCCCATGTCATGTGCACAAATTGGCTCGTAAATGGCCTAACAAAGCCGCAATGAGTTAAACCCAGTCCACTAACTATTTACACTATCCTTTGGAGGCCTAGGATCCTCTAAGATTATTGGGCTTGGGCCTTGTCCAAAGTAGGAACCCACATTAAAAGATGACTCCACTAGGGACTGGGAAAAGGAGAGGGAAGAAGTAGTCCTTTCGTAAGTATGGCTCCAAGACTAAGGAACAGCAAGGGTACCAATGTGCCACCTGCAACATTAGAGCTCGTGGGAGAAAATGAAGTTGTCTCCAAGCAAAAGAAAGATACAGAAGAACTAGATCCCATGGTTTGAATGGTAGAGATAATGAAGGATCTCCAGCAGGAGATTCGTTAGCTAAAAGAAGGAAGGACTAGGAGATCAGAGACAACGCCCTTCCACTAGCCAATGAGGAAAGGGCCCAACAAGAGGGAGGATTAGCAATAGGAGGGGGAGGTGATCCTCAATACCTCACCTAGCAGATGTAAACTCTCTTCTTGAGCAAGAAAGAGAGAAGCACTCGGGGATTCCCAAGAAATTCTCTAGGGATCCCCCTTTTCTAGCAAAGCTCTTTGGTAAGCCTTATGTTAAAGGATATGAATCACCAAAATTCCACCCTTTTGATGGTATAAAAGGGAGTGTTGTGGAGCATGTAAGCAAATTTATCCACATCATGGGTCCCTATGCTGGGGACAAGGAATTATGTCTAAGAGAATATGCTAAGTCTCTAGTAAATCGAGCATACACATGGTACACCACCTTAAGGCCTGGGTCCATTAAGACTTGGGATGACATGGTGGAAAGGTTCCGTGTGAAATACTATCTAGGCAAAGACATAGTCACATTGCAAACCTTCAGATGGTGAAGTAAAGGCCTGGAAAGGATCCTGTCCAGTTTATCAAAAGATTTGATGATGTCTCTATAGATTGTTATGGAGATCATGAAGAAAAGGAGCTTGTAGAAACTTGCATATCCAACATGCTTTTTGATTATAGATTCAACTTAGAGAATCTGTGTATAACTTAGTTTGCTGATTTATTCTAAAGAAAAAGAAGGAAAATGACCATAAAGACCAATAGAGTGTTAGTCTCTCAGGCCATGATAGCTTTAATAGGAGAAAAGAGGAGGAGACCTGAGGGAAATATGACCGAGGAGCCTCTAGTGATCCCATGTACCACAGTAGAGCTGAACCACGTGCTAGACAAATGGATAGGAGATGGGTTGTCAGACCATATCCCAGGTACAAACCACCAATAGAGGAAGAAAGAAAGAACCCAATGTTTTGCAGAATTCATAACTATGTTAAGCATGCCACCAAGGATTGTTGGACCATTTGGAGGCACTTTCACAAAAAGCTAAGAGAGGGAACCCTAGAGCTCACTCAGTGAGAACCAGAGATGCAGAGGAACCCCTTGCCTAATCATAAAGGGAAAGGGGTAGTGGCTGTCGTAATCCATGGGAGTCCAGCTGACTTAGAAGCCGAAGAATCGGAGGGATCCTATCACCCAAACACCGTTAATACTCTCTAGAGGAACCCCAAGTTCTGGTCCTTGTTCAACCAGCTGGGATTTAGACCAGAAGCAAGGAGGATCACAGTAAAATCCCTCATGAGCATAGCTGCAGAAACAGGAGTGGAATGTTTTACGATTGAATCTCATGCAAGTAGAGCTTTCTTAGAGACTACTAACATAATAACCTTCATAGATGAGGATATGGAGGTTGAGTATTCAGACCATCGAACAACCCTTTATATGGCAAAAACCATAAATGGTGTTCAGATCAGAAGAGCGTTGGTAGACACAGGAGCTTCACTTAACCTTATTGCCTTGAGTACCTTGAAAGCTATAAGAATGTCTGGCAAGGGGATCCTGGGGGCTTCTGTGGAAATAACAGGATTTGGAGGAATTGCAGAATCCACAGAAGGGTATGTATAGCTGGCTTTAAGAGTGGGCCCCATAGTGGCTTTGACTCAGTTTCATGTAATCAATTCAGAATTTTTCTTATCACATCTTGTTGGGGTGGTCGTGGCTCTATAAACATCATCTAATCCCATCAACTTAACATCAATGTATGAAGGGAAGATTAAATGGGAGGCCCATAAGGATCTATGCCAATCCTAGCCCTTTCAACAAAGGAGAGGTAAATTTTGTTGAGACTATGGTTTATGACGAGCTGACACTAGATGATGAGTGTCCCACACTAGGGACCCTGGGGGCTCTTACCTTAGAAGAAGAGGAAGAAAGTAATACCCATGACCTAAGGGATCTCTTTGTTAGAAAAAGGAAGAAGAAAGAAACTAGTTTGTCAAGATCCCGGGAATGTGTGGTTGTCCAAGAGCTTGGGAGAAGGTTGATATATCACTTTTGAAGGTGCACAAGATTTAAATGCATCCCACAGAAGGGTCCCAGACCACCAGATTGTATGATAGCATAAAAGGAGATCATAGAGGACATGGAGAAAAAAGCACAAATCCTACCCAAAGAGGACTTGGAAGAAGTAAACCTGGGGCTTGACCTAGGAAATCCTAAGCCTATTTTCATCAGTAGCCAACTGTCAACATAAGAAAAAGAGTAATTGTTAAAGTTATTAAAGAAATATGAGGATGTATTTGCATGGACCTACAATGAGATGCCTGGCCTGGATCCCAAGTTAGTGGTCCATTCTCTTAATGTTCATTTGGGAACTAAGCTAGTAGTCCAGCTAGTTAGGATCTTCCACATTGACTTGGAAGCACAGATCACTCAAGAGGTAAAGAAGCTATTGGCAGCAAGGTTCATCAAGCCCATCCAGCATTCTCGATGGCTTTCTAATATAGTTTCTATGAAGAAGAAGAATGGACAAATCAAGTGCTATGTGAATTTTTGTACTTTAAACAAATCGGGTCCTAAAGACTAGTTCCCCTTGCCTAATATTGATCTTCTTGTAGATTTAACCGTAAGGAGCTCCATGTTTTCCTTTGTGGATGGATATAATGGGTATAATCAGATACGAATGGCAGCTAAGGATGCAGAGAAAATAACATTCAGGACCCCAATTGGAAATTTTTATTACACTATAATGCCATTTGACCTTAAAAATGCGGGAGCCACGTACCAGCGTACCATGATAGCAATCTTCCATGATATGATGCACCAGGAGATGGAAGACTATAAAGATGATATTGTGGTAAAATCAAAGAGCAGGGAAGGGCACTTTCAGGTACTTGAACGAGTCTTTGAACGGTGTACAATGTATAAGCTGCGCATGAACACATTGAAGTGTGCCTTTGGAGTGTTTGCTGGAAAGTTCCTTGGTATCCTAGTAGATCACAGAGGAATAAGTGTGGATGCAACTAAGGACACTACCATGAAAAGACCTATTACTGTCAAGGTGCTTAAAAGTTTCTTGGGAGGAGTCTCCTATAACAGGCGGTTCATACCTGGCATGGCCTTGGTCACTCACGAACTGTCCAAACTATTGAAGAAGGGAGTTGAATTCACATGGGGAATTGAGTATCAGGATGCCTTCTAGAAACTCCAACAAATCATGAACCATCTGCCTACACTACAAGCACCAATACGTGGAAAGCCTTTATTGTTGTATTTGGCATCCAGTTCCCAGACAATTGGAACGTTGTTGGCTTAAGAAGATAACAAAGGAAATGAGCAGCCCATTTATTATGTAAGCAGGGCTTTGAAAGATGTAGAGACAAGGTATCCTAAGATAGAGAGGGCATGCTTAGTGGTCATTTATTCCTCTCAAAGGTTAAAGTGTTATTTCTCAACTCATCAAATCCTTTTGGTGACAAAGTCTTATCTTATAAAAGCTGTTATGTATCAGCCTTTGCTGATTGGAAGAGTGGCCCAATGTTTGGTGCTGCTTTCTCAATATGATATAAGCCTGAAGACCCCTAAAGCTGTTAGGAGCTAGGCTATAGCAGACTTATTGGCCTAGTTCCCAAGAGAAAAAGAATGCCCACTAAGCGAGGAGATCCTAAGAGAAGTAGTTGTGGTGGAACTCCCAGGAAAGAAGTGGACCATGAGGTTCATTGGATCAGCAACAATAACTTCGAATGGTGTAGGAATCATGTTAAGTTGTGAGGATGGAGGAACCATGCAATTCTCCTTCAACCGTGAGTTCTCATACTCAAACAATGCTGTTGAGTATGAGGCATATCTGAGAGGACTAGCCATAGCTCTTAGCATGGGAATCAAGCACATGAGAGTACTTGGAGACTCCAACCTTATGGCTTCTCAAGTTAAGAGAGATTTTGCTCTAAGGGAGCTAAGCCTAGCATCCTATCGTGCTTGGGCATAGAAAGTGGAAAGAAAATTTCAAACCTTTAGTATGGCGTGTGCTCAAAGGAGTGAGAATTGGTTTGCTGTTGCACTAACTACTCTGGGATCCTAGGTACCCTTTGAGAAGAAAAGTACACTAATAAGGGTCAATAGACAGCAGAGTTCCATCCCAGAGACTCTTAATAAGATGTTTCCAGAGGAACCAGATGAAGGAGATTAGAGGAGCTTGATAAAGGAAAAGGTAGAAAAGTTAGAGCATGGAGGAAGTATCAAGGATCTCAAGGACTACACTCTGATAGAAGGGGAACTATACAGGAGGTTACCTAGGGGGATCCTATTGAGACGTGTTAGTTAGAAAGAAGGGAAGCAGAAGCTGGGGGAACTCCACAACCAGACTTGTGGAATCATAGAAAAGGTCAGTTTATACAAGAGAATTCAACGCATGGGATACTATTGGCCCAACATGAGCAAGGATGCTACTGTAGTCCAAGAGAAGTGTCAAAATTGTCCACTTTCAATAGACAAAGAGGAAAGTTATGTAGTATTCGTGGCAGAAGTTTGGAGGACCCCATTCATTAAGTACCTGGCCTGAGGAACCTGAAGAAAATATACATGTACGCAGCGGAAAAATAACGGATCTACTTCATTCATAAAAGTTAACATGTACTATATAAGTTTCAGAATTTGAGAACAAGAGAGTATACCTTGGAGAGGTGAATTTCAAAACCGAAGATCAGAAGCACTTGGGAACACTTTCAATCTTTACTCCAATTCCACTAACGCCCAAGATGTGTGGTCTCTTAATCAGTTCCAAAAGGAGAATGTCAAAGTGTCTAACACTTCTTACACCACTTCGCAATAGTGTTCTTACAATTCTCTATAGAAAATTCTGTATGTTTCTCCAATTGGGCTGTCCTTTAGGGCCTTTCCAATTGGGCTTAAGTGTGTGGCTTGGAGTGGGACCAAAAGGGACCAATAAGACACTAGCTCCAATGGGCCTTGGGCTTTTCTGTTAACTCTTGATAAGTCCAAAGTTACCATTAACTATGTTTAATACCACTATATAAATATAGTTGCACTCTAGGCCTTATTTATAAATTATATCCCAAGACTTTATTATACATGCAACCCCTTCATAAAATATTCGTAGTAATACAAAGTCATGAAAGAGGACTGCCACTTTGTAGATTATTACATCTTAATTCCTTGAGTACCCGGTTTAATCTTTTAAAGTTATTCATCATATATTTATGAAATCCAATTCCATAAATATATACTTTAGTAACTCTTTACTAAAGTGGTTAGGCCTAACTCTCTAAATAAGAAACCCATTAAACTTATCTCAAGGGAATATTTTGTATCTTTGTTAAGAGACTATGAATTCCATCTTGAGAATATATGTTCCATCAACACTAAATGTGGTTGCCCAATATACTGAGGTTTTGACCGTTACTCTAGATCTCACTCCTGATATATCAAAGCAACCTGCACCTCATGATCAAGTCTATTATTCTCTCAGGATTAAGAGTTCACGCAAATACAAGTCGTGAGTTTATTATTCATTTGACAGTCGTTAGGAGAATAATAAATCTCACAGCGGTCCAGTTCAATATGTTTTAACTCTTAAAACATATCAACATATCAACTAGAAATCTCCATTTCCATGATCAAGATAAATCATCTTAGTTGAAATGTTATAGTCTTCGTAGATGAAATGCCCAATTTCATCACCGACTACAAACTACATTTTAAGTTTACAAAGAACTTGTGATTTACATCTTCTGTGCCTAAATCATATAAATCACATACAATGCATCTCATGAGCGATATGATAATATCCTAATATTCATGTTACCATTATTTTAGATAAAATAAAATTACTTTATTAATCACAACATTAAGTCATACATAATGTCATACATAATAACATGCATAGCATCATACAATAGGATTTAAGGGCACTAATCCTAACAGAACCTTACTAGCTAATAGGAAGTTGGCCTATCAGTTAAAGAAATTAGCCTCAAGATATTTCTTGTAGAATGGGATCTTATTCAAAATGGGATACAGTGGGGACCCCCTAAGGTGTCTAGGGCCTAAGGAGTCTAGAGATGTAGCAAAGGAAGTCCATTCAGGTAAATGTGGAAGTCACCTAGGGAAAAGAAAGCTCCACAAATAGCTGTTAGCACTAGGGTACTACTAGCCCACTATGAAAAAGGATTCTGAGGAGCTGGTTAAGACATGCCACGAATGTCAAGTGCTAGGGGATTCCATACGCACCTATCCAAATGTGCTACAGGATATGACTACTCCGTGGCCCTTCCACACCTAAGGACTGGACCTTATATGACCTATCAACCCCCTTTCCAATGGCCATATATGGATCCTAGTAGCTACTGAGCATTTCACGTAGTGGGCAAAAGCCATTCCCTTAAAGAAGGCCCCTAAGGCTGCAGTCTCCAATTTCATCCATGAGCACATCATCACTAGATTCAGGATTCCCAAGAGATTGATCAGTGACAATGGAACCCCATTTGTGAACAAGAATGTGAGGAGTTTGCTGGAGAAGTATTGCATTAAGCACAAGAGATCTACTCCATACTACCCTTAAGGGAACGGCCAGGATGAGGCAATTAACAGAGTCCCGAGGAAGATGAAGCATGAGTACGGGGGAAAGTGGAGCTCCCATCTGATGGATGTGCTCTAAGAATACAGGAGCTCCCTGAAAACAACTACAGAATTTTCACCATTTTCCTTTGTCTATGGGACAAAAGCTATTGCCCCAGTTGAGTTAGCTATCCCTACACCTAGAGTAGTGATGGAGGAGATCCTAAGAGATTCAGATAATGTAAATGTTGAGGAACGGGCAGTAGATTTGGAAAGCTTGGAAGAGAGAAGGGAGTTGGCAAGAAGGCAAAGCCAAAGGTATCAGCAAAAGACAACTAAGGTATATGAGCAGGCTGTTCATTCAAGGATTTTTGCACAAGGACAATTGGTGTTAAGGGCTACTGAACATGTAAGATGAAACATTCCAGGACCCTTAAAGTTTACCCTAAAGTGGGAAGGTCCTTATGTTGTCAAAGAAGCCCATGACAGTAGATATTACTACTTGGCATGGGTGGATGGGATCTCTCTGGTAGATCCCATAAATGGAAACTTGCTGAAGCAATACTACACTTGAAGTTCCAAGTACCCCTTCCACCCCTTTTGTTATCTCTATTTTGTTAAGTACTTTTATTTAGTACTCCTTGTCGTCTTTTTAGTTTCTTCAGAATCCCATGACATCTTATATCTTGTTAAGTACTTTTAATCAGTACCTTCTTTGAGGCTTGATAACATGTATGAAAGGACCACTCTATGCGCCTTTAAGTTATTTTGATCATTATGATGAATTACAATGAAAATTTTTTCCTTTGAAAAAAAAATGAAGCTAAGAAAACTATAATAATAATAAAACAATCTACTATTTAAGAAAACACATGCATTACATAAGCATACATTATTCTTCAAGGCCTAAAGTTTGGCCAAGAGTTCATTAGTACCTGGCTCAGTATTTGGTTCAAAATAGAATTCTCTAAGTACATGACCCAGGACTTGCTTACCAAGTGCATGGCCCAGGACTTAAGCCAAGAGTAAAATTCCTAAGTACCCAACCCAAGACTTACTTCAGAATAAGCCCTCCATGTACATGGCCCAGAACCTAGACTAAGAATGAATTTCCTAAGTACTTAGCCCATGACTTGTGTAGGAGCAAACTTCCCAAGTACTTGGCCCAGGATCTATGCCAAAGTATATCTCCAGATCCATGGCCGAGGACTTCCCCTAAAAAGGTCAAAAGAGAAAAAAAAAAAAAAAAAAAAGTACATAGCCCAAGATTTGGACCAAGGCAAGTGTGTTAAGTAGATACTCCAAAAAGAATGGGCAAAAAAAGAAGAAGTGAAGAACACCAAGCATAATTAACAGATTAAGTCCATACAAGCTCATGAGTTCATGTAAAAAAAAAATGAAAAGAAAAAAAAGAGAGGAGGACATAATTATGACAAGTATTCAATTACAGGGCCAAATTTGCCCAAAATGACTAATGCAGGAGGCCGGTGAGTAAAGAACCTTCTGTAGGAACCATGGGAGAGGAAGAGCTTGCAACAGCAGAGAGGACCCGCTTCCTCCGAGCTTCCGAACGTGCCAAGGCTTCCTGGGCAATAGCAATCACAGCATCAAGATCCTTGGTGACCCTTCTTTTAAAAGAATTCTTGGGCCATTGAGTGAAGGTATCCCAACAAGAAAGATGGATTAAACTTCGCTTCCACAAGATCCTACACTACCCCTCACCATTCTGGGAGATTCTCCTCAGACAAAGAATTAAGTGAACTGCTCTTCAAAGAAACCAATACAACACAAAGGAGCTCTAGCAAGATATTCCCCAAGAACACCTCCCTTAAACCCATCAATGAAGTCTCCTTGAACCTTAACCAATTCTTGCAGGAGTGGGAGACCTTCAGTAGGCACAGAAAAATGAAGAAAGATGGAATAGGATGCTGTAAAGCGATGAAAGTGAACCACAGTAAGGTTGTTAAACTTCAGCTGATCAAAGTGGAATAAGAAGGCAGGGAGCCCAGCACTAGGATCCACAATGGCAGCCCCTGAAGGATCCTCCATCAACATGTCTCCCTCCTCAGGGAGTGAAAGGCTTACAGCTTCTAAAACACCCTGAGGGATCTCGGCCTAGACTTTAGCAACTTGTATAGATGATGGAGATCTCCTAATCTCCTCAACAGTCCTAGACTCAAGCTCTTTGGTTCCCACTATAGTATCTAAAAAAAAACCGCATAATAATGATGAGCCATATGTAGAAGGAAGTACATGAAGCAAGGGGAGAAGGTCAGATACTAGTTTCATCCAATACATTCAAAAGAAGTCTCCTCCTAGAATGGTGGGGTTGCTCCTATCACCCCAGGGATCCCACTTGCTTGTTCCCCTGACTCCTTAGCAGGATCTACAAGAAAGTATTCAATGTAAAAAAAAAAACAGAGGGAGATTCTTGCAAAATAACTAGAAGAAGAATAAGAGCAGTTTTCCATAGCAAAAACAGGAAGATGAAGAAAAGAAGAATGGTTATGAAAGCCAAGTATACTTGGTTGAATCTCTGCTTCCAAAGTTAGGTTGGTAATCTCGCTTTCGAGGATGACTTGGGGGCTGGCTTGGCCTGTAAAGCAAGGGAGAGGAAGGATCTCAAAAAAATAAAATAAAATGAAAATAATAGCGGTAATAACAAGTACAATCCACAAAGGAGTGAGGCAGGACATACTGGTTATCACAGGGGAAGTTGCAACTTCAGTAAACTCCTTAGTCACCATAGGATTAGAAACTTGCTCAGCCTTAGCAATCGTGGCTATTGGTATGACAAGAGTCTGTTTAGGTTCAGGATCCTTAGTTCCTATAAGATTAGAAGCTTCTGTGCCTTTAGGATCTCAGGTTGTTGAAAGAACAGGAACCTATTCAGACTCGAGATTCTTGGCCATGCCAGTTAGGAGCCCTCTAAGATTTCCCAACTGCGTTTCCACTTGCATCATGCTTGCTCACGCCAAGATCAATTGGGGGCTGATCCATTGCTGCTTCCCCAAGCATAATGCCACCCACAAAAGGAGTAGAATCCTCAACTTGAAAAAGAAAAAGAAAGGAAAAGCAAAGGAAGTGAGGCAACTAAACAAAAAGAACCAAAGAAAGAAAAAGAGGAGACCAAGGAAGATCATACCAATTCGTTACCAGAAGAAGGACCTTTTGCCCTTTTAGGATCAGCTTTGCATTTAGACTGCAAGAGAAAGAATTGATCAATGAGCAAAAAGGGGGAAGAGACAACAACACACAGAAGAAAAGGGGTAAAAAGAAAAATAAATGGCTAAGCAGGAGAAAAGGGGAGTGAGGTCTTGCCCTTCTCTCTCTTTCTCTCTACAAGATCTACATGAATCTTCCACTTACTACAAGTACACCAAGAGGGTCCTTCAGGTGAACAAGGGATCACAGTAGGGGATCTCGAAGAACCTTGGGCTAGTGAAGAAATAGCCACAGAGGAGATCCCCTTTAGGGAACTGACAAGGGTCTGAGATTTAGAAGTCTCTACTTTGGTCATAACTTTGATTTTTAGGATAAGAAGGATGGCTAACCTCCTTACTCAAGGATCTCCCCCCAGCAGTAATAGAAGCCACCTCTTCAAACTCCTCAAGGGTAGGCAACTGCTTAGCAACTCTAGAAGTTTTTCTTTTCTTGGTGCCTTGGCTAGCCTCAGGATCCTTAGAGTCATTCTCAGTCTCAAGCTTCATCTTGGCACCCTTCTAGCCTTTCTTTTCTTTTCCTTTACCAAGAGCAGTGGTAGAGCCAATCTCCTTAACTACTCTCTGGTGGGGACACCTAAGGAAGAACTAATGACTAGTTCACTACAAGGCCAAGAAGGAGGGAAGTCATTGGCATAAGACACTCAACTGTCCCTGGACTGATGCCACTACACAAAACCAACCCTACTACTTATAGCAGCAAACACAATGCTAGGAGTAAGGAGGGCTAGATGCTTATTAATCAAAGGAATAGGGGAGATGTCAGGATCAGGGATCTCCCTTACCCTCCCTAAGCCAGTGTAATCAAGGAAGGACTTCTGGATCCTCCTCCAATAAAAGTAGAAGCCACTGGATCCGAAGGCTCCCTATGAGAATTTGGTACAGTGACTTGGGGGCTCCTGTGAAACCAGTAGGAATAAGCCTGAATTTGTAGGAAGGGATCCAAGGAAGGAAGAGAAGGAACCACCTCTTTGAAAACTGGAGGGACATCCTGATCAAAACCAAACTGTCTAAGTACCAGGTGTGTAGGATAGTGGGTGTTCCGAGGACCCCTAGAAGAAGGAACTGGGATCCATAAGGGACTGATGCAAGCAAGGTACGCCATGTTGTTCTCATCTCCCCGACATAAGTCAAATGTGTTGCCAACAGAGTTTGAAAGAAATCATAGAGCAGAGTCATAAGCTAACCCAGCCCCAATCTCACGGGGAGAACGCCAACTCAGGTGGCCTTTCTGATAAAAAAAACTTAGTGGGATTGGTATCTACACCCTTTAAATTAGCCTAGCGGAAGATAATGGGATGCCCATTAGTCAAGCTCCCACACAGCCCCTTTATGATGTCTAGGGATCCTTGGAATTTATCCTTCATATATTTCAAATTCCTGTACTTCACTAAAGTAATTTGGGAACACTCCCACACAAATATCTGCAACATGGTACAATGAATGGACAAAGTGATGGTGTAGCAAGCGTTACCTTCTAACTGGTCGGTGTGTAGGAGATCCAATTGGGAATATAAGTGCCCCAAGAACATGGGGGCTAATGGGTAACTGATGCCTCGTGCTATTCGGATTGCCAAAGGAAAGAAGACTAACTTAAATCTAGACCCGGGGAACTCCCTGAACAAGAACTTGCTCAACCACAATGCAATGAACCCAGCCTGCCTCATTGTCTTCTCTCTAGAAAGGGCTTTGACCCATCTCCCCATCCTGGCTAGCTTGCCCCCAGGAGAAGCAATATGCCCACCAAAGTGAGTGAACAATTTTTCCTCGATCACGAGATCCTCCACCGAGAGTTGGATGTTGAAAGGACTCTCATTCCTAAACGTAGGGAGTAAGAAGGTGTTCACAACATCCTCTAGTGTGACAGTGAGCTCACCCATAGAGAAGAAATATGTATGAAGGGAAGGAGCCCAACGCCGAACCAAATGCTTGAGCCCTTTAACATCACGGAAGCCCTCTAAATTCCTCGTCATCACAACTGACTTCAGGGCACCGGCACACTCCAAACACCCAACGAAGTCGGCATCACTAAACTCCTTGTCTACCTACTTAGCCCATCTAGTAATCTTTCCAGCAACAAAATCATGGAAAATAGGGACTGCTTCATGGGATCTCCGTTTGATCTGAAGATCCAATATATATTTTGGATCTAGGACTTGTGTAGAACTAGCAAACCCAAGCTTACCAAAGAAGACCCAAGTGTGAGGAGAAAGAGGATCAGCTCTATGAGCAACTTGGGGAAAGAAGAGATTGGAGGTATACCAAGAATCCTAAAGAGGGAAGGCTAACCAATCTAGGATCTCCTCCGGCCCTAAATCAGCAGAGGAGCCTTCACCCTTAGAAAGGGTGGGTGAACATTCTTTCCTTTTTCGAGAAGAGGATGAGGCCATGGAAGTGTTTTTTTCTTGAACAAGGAAGGGATGAGGGAAAAAGGAAGAAGAAAACACAGAGAAAGAAGAAAAGAAAAAAAAGCAAGCAAAAGGGAGAGAGAAATTATCAGGTGAAGTAAAAGGAAAGAGTAAGGGTTTTGGGAAGATGTGACCCAAGGGAAAGAAAAGTTGAAGGCAAGAGAAGGAAGTGACAACAGAAATAATGGCATGAAGGAAAAGAGGAAAAAAGATGAACCAAGGGAAAACGGGCCAGTTGCCAAAATTAATTTTAAGGGTGGTTGACTGTCAGTTATTGATGATATTTATGAGGGAAAAGAGAAGTTAACGAAAAAAATGGGGGGAAACGAATCCAACTACCCACTCACCTTTCAAAAAAAAAAAAAACTACCACATCCCCTCAAAAATAGGGGGAGTTATGTGTGAAGAACAACCTATTTGAGGAGAACGATGATCCTTGCGAAGGAAGGAAGAAAGGGAGAAGGGATCCCTGAGAAGAAAAGTGGGGACCCAAAGAAAAAGAAACGCCTATTACTTTTCTCACTCATGGGTTACAAGTAACCTATGAGCTCGAGGGGCTAAATGTTAAGATCCAAAATTACAATAAGGAACCAAAGCCCTTAAAAGTAAGAGAGGCCCAGCCCATGAAGAAGAAAGGCTTGGCCTTCAAAGAAATAAAGAAGTAAGGAGTTTGGCCTATGGAGAGAAAAGAATAAAATATTGGGCCTTAGGAAGAAAGAGAGACACAAAGGGAAGCATGAGTCATGAGCTTAAGCAGAGGAAGGAATTCAAGGAAGCCCAATAGGGAAGCCGGTGGGAGCTAGGCCAAGTTACCTAGGATCCACTAGAGTTAGAGGCAGGGGATCCTCGGGAAGTACAGGGAAGAACAGCTGGAATTTGGATAGCTCAGGGAGGCATGCCCATGGGCACAAGGAATGAAGAAGGTCATGTCCCATTAGCTGCCCACAATTCAGAAGAAAAGCTTTGGGAACAGATGGTGACTTAGGAATCAGCACCTGATGAATGAGCCTAATACCTCAAGCAAAGCAGGAAGGAAAATCAAGAAAGAAGGTGGCTAGGAGCCTTTCTACCTTCCATCATCAATGTAAAGTTGTTATTTACAACTATTTTTTTGTTGGCTTTATTCCACGACAAAAAGTATTGTATTTGCTTTAATTTGTTCCTTGTATTTTGTGGGAGTTTATTGTATTGGGTTTAGTATTAAGTTGGTAAAAAATTGAGCACGAGTTGAAGAACAAGTGGATTTTGCGAGAAGCTCTCAAGAAGTTAACCTATAAAAGAGTCATGTGAGAAGCAAATGCTGGAAGCTGAAGAGTCGTGCCAGCCTAGAGGATTTCGCAAGTGTCTCACGAGTAAGGCCTTCTCTCGAGATACCCGTGAAACTCTCTACCTAGAGGATTTTTAAGTGTGAATTTCTTACCTTTCACCCATACTATATATACCCTCATTACCCACAAAAGTAAAGGAGGCCATTCAGAGAGAAAAAATCTAGATAGGTTTTCAACAACACAAACACCCATCCTTGAGAGAAAATTTGTACCCAAACACAACCCACATCTTTTCAGAGTGTAGAAAGTGTTTTGGAGCTTGGGAAGCTTTGCGGATTTGCCAAAAGAAGCCGGGGAGGCTTGGCGGATGTAATCGGGTGTATTGCGGGATCCAGAAAGCTAGACAAGACATGGTTCCGAGAAGCCTTGTTGGAGTAGGAGCTTGAAGGGCTTAGGTGCATTGGGTAGATTAGGCTTGGAGGGTCTCTTGATATTCGTGTATCCAAACTTATTGTCTAGTGGATCAATTTACCACCGGGAGGGTGGCGGAAAGGTTTTTCGCTGAGTTCTTCAATTTCCTCTTCAATAACACATCGCTGAGTTATCTTGTGTTTGTATCTCTCTTCCTTTACTCTTGTGCTCTATATTTATTGTTTATGTTTATGTGCAAGAGTAGTTATCGGTTTATTGCGCTTCATTTACTCTTTTTCCGCACTTAGATAAGTTAGAGCAAAAGTAATCTAGCCGTAATCTTTTAAAATTAGGGTCTAAACAAGCTCTTGTGCATTCACACAAATCTGTATCTTATTCCATCATCCTTAGCATGTCATGTTTACTTTATGCTCTGTAGCATTGTGTCTTTTAGATGTTTTTTCTTTTGTTTGAGCTTCATTTTCTCATTCATCTTGCACCCCTCATGCATCATCTTTTACCCTTGTTTATATCTTCTTTTCTTTCCCTCCTTTCTCTTGATTCTTTTGTCTATTCGTGACAAAAATGGGGAGAGTATACTGGAGAATATACCGGTGTGTATCGTCATTTCTATATGACTAATGTGCGTGCACATTCTTAGGGGGAGAAACTCTACCTCGTGCACATTCGTAAGGGGAGAAAGCCATAGGAAAGATACATATACCAAGGAGGATAAGACAACTTTTATGAGAAAACCTTGTTTTTGTTTGTTTTACTTTATGCATGTTTTCTCGTTGCTTTATAGTACTTTTAGTTAATATTTTTGCATTTTTCTTTAGACCTCTTGTGCCCTTGTTGGATCTTGTATCCTTAATGCAAATACTTTGGTGTTTTGCATTGGTTATATGTTGAACATGCATACATTTTTATGTTATTGTGCTTTATTGGTTGCATGTTTAGATGATCATTTGTTTTGCTTTATGATCATTTTAGTCATTTCCATATGAATGTTTTCGTGTATGATCAAGTTGTTCACATATTTCACATCATGTTTACTTGATTTCAATTTACTTGTTACATTATACTTGTCATTTTATCAATTGATCTACCTTGAGGGTCTAATGTGTTTTGTGCAAGTGTTTCAAGTTATAGGTACATATATTCCAAGTTTATCACAGGTTTTAGATTTAGGTGTGAGTGAGTTTTGCAATTATTCTGAAACTCATGTTTAAGTCTAGAGTCTGTTATAAGGTGTTTTCTCACAGAATAGCCAAAGGGGGAGATTGTAAAGTGGTGATTTACAACTACGTTTCTGTTGGCTTTATTCCATGACAAAAAAGTGTTGTATTTGCTTTAATTTGTTCCTTGTATTTTGTGGGAGTTTATTGTATTGGGTTTAGTATTAAGTTAGTGAAAAATCGAGCATGAATTAAAGAGCTAGTGGATTTCATAAGAAGCTCGCAAGAAGTTAATCCACGAAAGAGCCACATGAGAAGCACATGTTGGAAGCTGAAGAGTCTTGCCAGCCCAGAGGATTTCGTTAGTGTCTTACGGGTAAGGCATTCTCGCGAGATACCTATGAAACTCTCTGCTTGAAGGATTTTTAAGTGTGACTTTTTTACCCTTCACCCATACTATATATGCCCTCATTACCCACAAAAATAAAGGAGGTCATTTAGAGAGAAAAACCTTAGATAGGTTTTCAACAACACACACACCCATCCTTTTAGAGAGAGAGCTACTCATCCTTAGTGAGAAAATCATTTTAGCCTCCTCTCTTTCCCTCTACCATTGTCATACCTTGAAAGGAGTTTTGTACACAACCCACACCTTTTTAGAGTGTAAAGGGTGTTTTGGAGCTTGGGAAGCTTTGAGGATTTGCAAAAAGAAGCCGTTGAGGCTTGGTGGATGCAATCGGGCATATTGCGGGATTTGGAAAGCAAGACAAGACACGGTTCTGAGAAGCCTTGTTGGAGTAGGAGCTTGGAGGGCTTAAGTGCATTGGGTAAATTAGGCTTGGAAGGTCTCTTATTATTCGTGTATCCCAACTTATTGTTTAGGGGATTAATTTATGCGTGGAGGACGGTAGAGAGGTTTTTCGCCAAGTTCTTCAGTTTCCTCTTCAATAACACATCGCCGTGTTATCTTGTGTTTTCATCTCTCTTTCCTTAATCTTGTGCTCTATATTTATTGTTTGTTGTTCATGTTTATACACTAGAGTAGTTATCGATTTATTGCGTTCATTTACTCTTGTTCCGCACTTAGATAAGTTAGAGTAAAAGCAATCTAGCCGTAATCTTTTAAAATTGGGGTCTAAACAAGCTCTTGTGTATTCACACAAATCCAAGCTTTCAATCAACAATGAAGAATTTTCCCATTTAGAGCAAATGGACAAAATGTGAAGCAGCCAGAGCTCTGAAATGTCATATTAGAGACTATGGGCAAAGGATGGGAAGCTTTGACTTGGGACAAAGCATTTAGGATTTCTCAAACAGGGTCTTCCATAAAAGGAAGGTCAGCAGAGGACTTTCGAGCTACCAAACCTCAAAAGGGGAAATAATGAGAGAATGGGGAAAGAACTAGCCACCAATGTTACAAACTTGACATTAGTTCTGGTAACTAGAGCACAAAGTATAGATCAATGGCATGGAAAAAAACCCTAGAAATGGAACTATAAAAGGGGCTAAAGCTCCAACCAAAAGACATTCAGCAAAGAAGCACTTGATATACCAGAAAAGATACAAAAGAGAGCTATAAGCTTGAAATACAGTAAAAAATAGTGAGATATCGTGAGGGATTCTACGAAAATATTGGAGGATACACTTGAATTCAAAGGAATTCAAAACTATCAAGTCTTGGAAGCCCAAGAGAGCTATCTAAGTTTGTGATTTTTGAACTTCATTTGAACCTTGTGAGATATCCCAGCTGAGTAGGACTCAATGTATTCAAATATTTGATATAACGAAAATATAATCTCACTGTATTTTTGGGGATCCCTAATGTTCTTTTTATTTGCACTTCTGAGTTCCTTTGTCATTCATTAGTTATTCATCTAACCAATATATATATGTTTGTGTATTTGTATTGTGGAGCTCATGTCTTGTGCACAAATTGGCTTGTAAACGGCTCAACAAAGCCGCAGTGAGTCAAGCCCAATCAACCAACTATTTACACTATCCTTTGGAGGCCTAGGATCCTCTCAGATTATTGGGCTTGGGCCTTGTCCAAAACAAGAACCCACACGTATTAGATAACAAGAAAGCTATTTTAGTTGCTGGATAATGATTTTTGATCACCTGTAAGATGTAGAAGGCCGAGTAAGAAATGTTTGAAATGACGAGCATGAAGGATCCCTTTAGCCAATTTCTGTCCAAGGATGCTTTTGAAGTGGAGGTTTGATGCGATTGTTGGCTATGTAGTAGTGAAACCACAACGATACCCTTGTATAGGGTCATTAGTGTAGCACCAGCAAATGCAACAACTGTTCCGACTATCTTTGCTTGCGCACCACGTTGGGAAATGTCTAATTTCTCCATCCTGAATTCATAAAAATTAAGCATAACTTCTTTAAATGAGTTATTCCATTGTCTCTAACTATGAGTGATATATTACGTAGTTTTACCTGCATAGGATCCCTAACTTTACTAAATTTACTTATAATCAGTTTAGGGTATTCTTCACAACAAAGCAGTATCTCACACAAAGGAGATAGATAAAAGTGATTGATCCATACCTGCACAAGATTGCTAAGAGAAAGGTAATCGATGGAAGTAAGTTGCCTGTAACGGCTGTAAAAGTTGATGACGTGTATTCGAGTCCGGCATAGTACAGTGTCGTGGCTAACACTGCTCTAAATTATTAACAAAGAAAGTCTAGAGGTAGTTAGGGTTTAAGTTGGTATGAATAACGATACATGTACAAACTATTTTACAACATTTTTACAAATTATTGTTGTGACTAATTTCATACTGATTCTCATCTAGGCTCATTGCTAACATTTTTTTTTTTTTTTCATTTTCAATAACCACTCACCACATCAACAATTTGTAAATTTTTATATAAAAAAGTTTACATCTCTAGCATTTTCCGTTTGGCATTGGGTAATACTTAGAAACAATACATTCTTCTTAATAAGAAAAAAAAGAAACAATACCTTAAGTAAAGTTTATTAGGTTTCTTAATTAAATTACAAAACTTTGTTATAAGAACCAAAAAAGTACAAATAATGTTGTCTTTTGTGAATACATTTAAATTCAATATGGTTGTATGTTGACTATATTAAAATTAAACCTAATGTATTGCTTACCTAAATTTTACCCATTGCCATTTGAAAGAAAAGTAGACTTGGACACTGCCTGACTCATTTGTAGACAATTTACTCACCCTAGTAAACCCAGGAAAAAGATATTGCGCAAGATTGGAATGCTAATTTTGTTGTGATTATCCCTGCCGAAGAAATTTTAAATAGTTAGTAGAAATTCAATCGTATTTTGTCTTTTAATTTGCATTTCACTGAAAAAGTAAAATTCTGTTCAAATAAATTATAACTAATTTAAATATTTGTATGATCAAATTTCAAATAAATTTAATTATATTTTTGTGAGTTAGATCGAAATAATACACACTTTATCAGTTTTAGAGTAAGTTGGTTACATGTGAATCTTTTCAAGAAATGCTTAATTTTGAGCACATACATTATTTATATTTAAAATCTTCTTTTGATAAATTGTTATCAATAATTTTCAATAGAAAGACAATCGTTCAAATATATTTGTTTTAGTTTTAGCATAATAAGGGGAAAATGGGCAAATGCCCATTTCGCGCAAAATATACAGCGTTTTGCCCCATTTTTCAAACTAATTAGGGAAATGTCCATTTTTAGTAACTTGATTTTCTCAAAATCGAGTATGGGGTGATCAAACTAAAAAAAAAAAAATTGTATGGAACTCGAGTTCCATTAAAAACGCCATTATAGGCCTCCATGAAACGCAGCTATAAGTAAAACTAAAAAAACAAAAAAAAAAAAAAAAAAAAAAATTTGCATGGAACTCGAGTTAAGGGAACTCGAGTTCCATGAAAAACACCACTATAGGGCTTTAAAAATTGCATGAAACTCGAGTTCATGGAGCTCGAGTTCCAACATTTTTTTTAAAAATTTTCAGTTTGTTATAACTCGATTATCCAAAAATCGGGTTTTAAGTTGAAACTCGATTTTCTAAACAGGGATATTTCCCTAACTAGTCTGGGAAAGGAGGCAAAACACGGTATATTTTACGCGAAAAGGGCATATGCTCATTTTGGCCAGCATAATAAGTTGGAAAGTTTAGTTATATTACTAAAGACATCCATTGGAACATACTATGAACACTACAACTATTTATAGTCACTTTACTCATTGTCTTTTCTATTTTCTGTAATTAAAGCTAAATAGTTATAATTTTTTAAATATTTATTTTAATTAGCTTTACATTTATTGGTTGAGAATTCATGCCGCTTTACAAACAATTGCAACTTATAAGTCACCTTCTTTCGTTGTGTTATTAATCCCAACGACACAACTTAAGACTTTGCTCGCTAGGACGGAAGAAATTAGTTGTTTTTTTAATTTAAATATTTGCTAAAAAAATTTATTGTAAATAAAAATTACAAATAATTTCTGTCATGCTCTTATTTTATCTTTCGACAATAGAATTTGAAGGGAGAGAATGAAAGATGGAAAGGGAATACAAGTGAATATATACACACACACACACATACAGGAGCGAAGTCAGAAATTTTTGTTTGGAGGCCCAAGTTGCGACACTAATATATCTATCAAAACAAGCCACCCCCCCCCCCACACACACATACACATACACACACCCAAAAAAAAAAAAAAAAACTTAGTATTTTTAATCAAAATTATGTTTGATGACGATCTTTCATAAAATAAAATTCAATTTTTCCATTTTTATTGTGAAATTCTTAAAAAATTTCATTTTAAATACAAATTATCAAATTTTATAGTAAAATAAGTAAAAAATATTTCAAGTCAATGAATCAAATTCTCAAAAATATATATGATCCAAAACTTGGAGGAATAAGTTAGGTTCCAAATATATTTGACTATCTTGCTTTAACCCATTATGTGGCAACTAAAGACATATTTCATGTGTAATTTTAACGACAAGATTTTTTTAATGAGTCAATGACTAATTAATCGCCACATTATGAGTTGAAAAAGATAGATTCAAATATGTTTGATACCAAACTTTATTAAATACTTAACAGATATAAGAGCACATTTTATATTAAAAAAAAATTGCAAAATATAAAAGTATATCTCTATAACTATTGAACCAATTATTTTTTATTAAGAGCAACATTGGACTAATTTAAATATTTGGGAAGGGCCAACTCTTATTTTTGTAGACTAAATTTTAAAAATACTAAAATAATTATTTATATGAACAAATTCAAAATTTTGGGGGCCATGGCCCCCACCCTTGTACATACCTCTGGCCCCTTGTGTGTGATTATATATATATATATATATATATATATATATATATAAAGTCGAAAAGCATGTAGATTGGGTATCTTTCCCACCCACTATAATAGCACTAGCATTCGAGTTTCTAACGTAATCTCTATTTTACATTCTTAAAACCTACTTTATTTATTTTATCATCTCATTTTACAACTCATCCGACATCCCAGTTTGTAATTTTACATACAACTCATTAAAATAATATAAATTGTAATAGCAAATAATATTAAAAAATTAGTTTCTCTCTCTTCTCTCCCATCTTTTTTTTCTCTCCACCTTTTCTCTTTGTCTCTCCAGCAAACCCACACAACACCTTCCACCAAAACTCAGCCATACTCAGCCACAAACACCGAATCCGCCACCACTAAAATTACTCCAAAAACAAACTGCCACCACCAACCACCTATAGACCTACTGCAACACCCATAGACCTACTGCAAAACCCATAAGCCCATAGACCCATTGCAACACAACACAAATCTAACCCAAATCTGGAGCCACCTCCGTAAACCCATAGTGAACTCATCCCCATCACCACCACAACAACCTTACACTGCCACCACCATGAACCTACAAATGCATTGATACCCACGACAAAAAATTAAAGCGGAACCAAAATTTAAACCCAATCTGAGAGAGAGAATCAGAACACCCACAGAGCCATAGCCACCAAATTGCCACCCACATCTATAACAACCTCCGTAAACCCACAGTAAACCCATCCCCACCAGCAACACATCAACCCCCTATCGCCGCCACCATGAATCTGGCATCAATACCCATAATTAAAAAATTCAAAGCAAAACCAAAACCTACATCCAATCCAAGAGAGAAAATCGGAGTGAGAGAAAAGGTGAATTGGAATGAGAGAGAGAGAGAATCCACCATCGCCGCTCCAAACCACCATATTGTCGTTGTCGATCTCCAAACCACCACGTTGTTGCCCCTGATCTTCAATCCATGCCGCCGATGTTGATCTCCAGTCCATGCCTATCTAAGAGAGACACCGAATCATAGAGAGGGGAGAGAGAAAGGAAGATGAGAAATGAGAGAGAGGAGGGACTGTGTGATTGAAAGAAGAGAGAGAAAGAAGTGATATTTTAATTTTTTTTTTTTTTTGTTTACATCATTAGCTACAGTAGGTTCTAAATACACAATCTAACTGTTCATAGTTGCTAAAAATATTTAGAAACTCATACTGGCTGTAGCTGATTTTTGACTTGTTAGTGGGCAAAATAGTAACTAGGGGGTTTTTACACCCCACTGCTAATGCTCTTAGGTGTCTTTTTCTTCACTCCATATCTTCTACTTATAAAGCATAGACACCCCTATTAAAGGCTAAGAATTAGTTTTTTATGAAGCCAACAATTACCTCGTGTATCTACTCCACGGAACGAATTTCTCACAGCATGTTAGACCCATGAATGAATATATATATATATATATATTATGTGCGAAGCTCATACTAAAGGAGCGCGGTGGTACACTCTACATTTTCTATATTTATAATTTAGTATCAAATTTTGTGTTAAAAGAATATTATTTACTATCATTCATAAATTGATCTTATGTAAATAAATTTAGAAGTTCAAAAAACAAGAAATTCAAAATACTTTGCCAAAACCCAGGAGCTTCATATTTATTTTCCTGTGTCATGTCTGTGATATAATGAGCCAGAATCCATGGAAGTTTGTTAATTGCAGAATTTGTAAGAAGCTAACTAGGTTATAAAGAGAAACACGAAAATATTTTAAAAGAAAAAAACAAAACGAAGAAGAAGAAGAACAACAAGATTGGCGCCAATAATAATAAGAAATGACCGTCAAAAGAAGGGAAAAATTGGAAGGAAACCTTTCATAGAGAAGTGCAAGAACACCAGTAGTTAGAGCTCCAAAGGCTTGTCCATAGGGCACTAGCACATATGGACTGAAGCCTTTGTCTAGAGAGACCTTGACGACTATAATCAATCCAGCGAAGAAGAAATTGGCAATTATGCAGAGAATATATGGTGTCAATACATCAATTAATCTCTCTCTTTTTCTGCTTTCACTTCCAACTCTTGCACTCTCTTCCTGTTCTTCCATCTTTAACTCCATTGACTTGCTCCTAAAGCTATAATTACACTCTTCTTAAATCATAGTGGAGACAACTGTAGAATGAATTATGGAAAATATATATATGACAAGCTGACACATAATACTACCAAGTCAGTAAAGTACGGTCAATTACAGAGCGCCATGTACTGCTACTAGGTTTTGCTATCATTATTCAAAAATCAACAAAAATTCATCAAGTGTCGTTGAAATAAAGGCACAAAAAGCATGCAAAAACCAATCACACATCAGCACGTGTAAACAAGAACATAAGCAGTCCGACGCGTGTAAGCAGTGACATAAGTAGTTCAATTGAGTGCTGACAAGTGTCACCTTGAAAATAAGACATTTCGGCCAATCAAAAGATGCCACGTGTCTTGGGGAAATAGTCTTAAAGCTCCTCCAATCAGACTGTGACACTTGTCACCACATAATACATATATATATATATATATATATAATTAATAACCTTTAAAAAAAATAGAAGAGCCTCTAAGCACGCGTATGAGCGCATGCTTAGAAGCTAGTTTTTTTTTTTTTAATGCTAATATTTTTTTATATATATTTATCTTTATTTAGAATTGTTGTATATTTTCATTCTTTGAAAAATATAGGGGTGTGATTAGATGTAGTGTTTTAGGATGCAAAATGCAAATGTTTTGCATTTCCGAACAGGTAGGGGAATGCTTTAACTCAAAAATCAATATCCTTTATTTCGATCCACCATTATTCAAAGCAACTTTTGGGATGTTGTTTGGTTGCTTACAACCACAATTTTTTTTTTTTTTTGAATAATACATACCAAAAATATAATGGTAATCAGTATTCACCAGGGGTGGGGATATTTATTTTGATGTCAAGACATTGAATCACAAAATAAAACATGCAAAAAATTACATGAATCTTTGAGATTCAACTCTATAAATTCTTTACCTAGTAAAATATGATAGCTGGTAAAGATTATGTTAAGATTATTGAAAATAAATATAATACATAAAGATAGTGGTCAAAATACAATAACTTATATAAAAGTATATTCTTTTTGAAAAAGTTAAAAATTTTGTAGACAAAATAACATCATTGTCTTACAGGTGACTCAAATAGCAATGCTACTCCATACACAGAATTTCATAATCATTAAATTAGTAAATTTTCAAATTTTGGATTCACCATGAATATTACTTTTTTATACAACACTAACAATATGTCACATCAACATAGGTTAAAATTTTTGTCAACTTTTTTGTTTCTATAGATTCTTTTTAACTCAAAATAATATATACCCTTATCAACAACCTTTCAAAATCTGGTTTAATTTAATTGTAATTAAATATGGGCACTCACCATTTCACTTGGAAATAAAGAGGATCCTTATATATACTAAAAAATTGGTAGACAAAGGTTCATTATTGAATGATGAATGAGTGACTTAAAATTTTAGTCAGCAGCACTTGAACATGTTAACTTAAAGAGAAAAATCTAGGATCTTAAACTTCTTTGCCACAATTTTGACATTACAGATTATGAGTAATAGAGAAAAAATTGTGAGTTTATGTAAAAATGATATGCAGTTCAGTCTGTTGTGGCAAAAAACGTTGTGGTAGTAGAACCACTCTAACTCAGAGTATGCTGGTCGTGAAAATTTTATAACAATTTTTGTAGCATCATTTCACACAATTATATTATGTGATGAATTGTAACTAGTTTTCACTTTATATGTATCTACCTTTTTTTTCCTCTATCATTTGCTATCATCTACCTAGAATAATGAGAGAAAGTGTGCTAGAGGTTGTGTTATTAGAATTATTATTACTTGTAGTCTTCGATAAAACTAAGGAAATTAATTTGCTCTAGAATGATATCTGGCGAAAGTTATGGTAAGATTATAAAAAATTAAAAATAAATAAATAAAAGAGATACAGATAGAGATAGTGACAGCGATAGAAATACTATTACTTTTATAAATGTAAAACATGGTAGTGGTCTAGTGGCTCCAGTCTTATCAAAATGATTGTGTGTCCGGGTCCCTTTTCAAACAGCATAAATATATGAGCCATGTGAGTCATGCGTTACATACTGACATTATTAATTTATTAGCCTCTAAGCATGCGCGTAATTTACTAGCCCTAAACATGCTCTCACGCGTGTGAATAATGGCTCTTCTATTTTTTTTTTTAAGATTAATCATTTTTATTCATTATAGTTGGTGGTTGTTTCATTCTTCAATCACTAAAATACTTAGAAGTGTGATGAGATTTATATGAAAATGTTTTTCACCCAAAAATGCACAATTTCATCACACCTCTATATGTTTTTGTGATTGAAGAATGGAACAATCGCGAATTATGATGAATGAAAATTATTAATTTAAAATAATTTTTACTTTAAAAAAATCCACTCTTATCTATGTTTAACGAAATACCAAAGCATATTTTCATCTAGAATATTTCATAAGAATATCTGCACATCAGTAAATTACCAATCCATTAGGCGACAAACTTTGAAAACACAAATACACATAAATTTCAATTAACTGTAAACTTACCTCTTTTGCTTGCTGTTCTGTTTATTATCAGACTTAGGTTGCTTCAAAGGTTTTGCCTTTCCACCTACAAAAGTAAAGAAAAAGAGACGTGGGATTCTTTAGGAAAAGTGAGGAATTAAGAAGAGAGACAAATGTAATTGCTACATAAAATAAATGATCTCTAATTCTTTGAGAAAGTTTAATCCCAAAGTTATTTCTCTCACTAATTGATGGTTGTAAGAGTAATTTAGAATCACATATTATTTTATACTTGAAATAAGTCAGGTGGAGAGCAAAGAAGAAACTTGGTCTCAGTTGCAAACTGATCTTCTACATGTCTACGGGGTTATGGATGGCCTGCAATGTGTTGATATATAACTTGACTTTGACTATGGTTTGCAATTACTGGCAGTTTGCATATGAGAGTTATTCAGATAAAGAGCGCCTGATAGGTAATAGATTTCCATGGCTAATAGATTTCCATGGCTAATGGAGAGCGCCTGATAGGTAACAAAAGAAATAATGCACGCAAATTCAAAAGAATAAGCCCATGGGAAAATGATAAAGAAAAGGAGATTAAAAAGCATGTGAGATTAGTAAAAAATTATGGAAACAAAATACACAAACTAATAAATTAATAATTTCTACAATGTCAAAGGAAACAAACCTTTCTGAAATTGGCGATTTTGATGAAGTGACCAAGAAATTGAGGCAATATAAAAGTCTGTGCAAACTACAAGGAGACCGAAAAAGAGATGTGTGAGATATTTTTAAATAGAGATAGTGTGTGCTAATTTTTAGGAAAAAGATTCAACAAAAGTGTGTGAGATAAGATCATTTGTGCTAATTTTTAGGGAAAAAAAGACGTATTTTTGATAATGTGTGTTATTTGGGTTTTTAAATGTTTATGATGGGGTTTGGATTGTTAACTGCATTGTGTTTGTCATTTTGGCTCTTTTTATCACTTGTTTCTCTGTCGCTAGGAAAAAAATAGGGAGAGTCTTTTCTTTTTTTGATAGGAAGGTGGGGGTAGTTTTTTGTTTTCTTGATAGAACAAGTGGGTAGTGGGAAGTTAAATTCTTTTTGTGTTAAACGTTGCTAGGTTGGCTATCTAGTAGGGAGTTGATAACCGATAGGTTTTTTGTTTTTAATTTTTGTTTATTTACTGTTTTAACCTCTCTTTTTTTTTAAGAATAAGGATAAGTTAATTAAATTATGGGTATTTTTGGAAATGAAAAAAGCAATAACTAATCTTCTGAATCTGCTTTTTTGAAAGAAAAAGAAGGAGGGGGTCAATATAGACTCCTTCCCTTCCACTGTGTAGCTAGGCTAAATAATAAATAAATAAAAAAAAGGGAAAGGGGTTGATTTAGGCCTCTTCCCTTCCATTGTATAGCTATGCTAGCGAGTACTATGAGCCCTTTGTTGCACACATCTAACTAGCTTGCGTGGTTCACCAGTTCCACTGAAATATCTAATTTGTTGAAGCAGAGCATAGTGCGCTTTAGGGGCCGAGTAAGAAATGTCTCTTCTTTCATTTCGTTTTATTCATGGATTTGAAGCACTTGTTTTCTTATTAATTCCAAGGGTGGCAGCATTCTTGAATGAAGTCTATCCAAAATGAATTATCACTTCTGAAATTAGGCTAGGCCTTTCCAGCTGTGTTGAGCGCCGCTTTTTTTCCTATGCACGAACAACGAAGCTGACTATGAAGCCTTGCTTATCAAGTTAGAACTAGCTATGGAAATGGGCATGCGATCCAACCATGTTAACGTTAATAAGGGTGATTCTCAGCTTGTTGTGAGACAAGTCATCGATGAGTATTAGGCAACTGAAGCAAAGTAGTAGCCATACACAAAATGTTGAGGCCAACATAATGGCCCAGCTATCTTCAATGTTTGAGATTTCCTAATCAGACAACTAAACAAACATTCAAAGGAAAACGTTCATAGGATGATTCCAACAACATTCCAGAAAACCTTTGACTATTACATAATGGGGGAAGTGTTTCAAGCTTATCTAATAGATAAGGGTGGCAAGCTTTAGAGAGTATGCGCGAGGTCTGCATACTACAAAAGGCCGTAAGCAATGGCTTGATGGAGATGGTTCAAATCAAGTGAAACCAAAGGTATTTGTTGGCACTCGAGATGTTAAGTGATAGGCCAAAAACATATTGACTCATTGAGATGGATTAATTGATTAATTAGCCAAGTTCAATTAATTAACCAATTTAACATGCAAACACATGGTAGCACAAACAAATCACTAATAAACTAAAGTGCAGTGGAAAATAAATTGACACTATGATTTGTTTACGAATGGAGAAAACCTCCAAAGCAAAAACTCCACCAGGTAATTATAAGGTCACCACTCCCGAGAATCCACTATTATCAAAACAAGCGGTTGCAAATAAAGGCATCATAGTACATTCTACTAACCTACAGGTGAACCCTTACCCTAATACCCAATTGGACTTATCTGTAGTGACAATCTCTCCTTTTGATGCACGGCTCCTAGTACGTGACTAACTAATTACGTGAATCCCAGTGCATGACTTCAATCACCAACTTGAGAAAGATGTTGGCTGCAAAGTTCTTCAATTCATCCTCATAATGAAGAACAAGAAGATACTTGGGAACAAAACCCTACGGTGCACAAAACACAACAGCTTCTTCACAAAAGAGATGAACTAAGGCATACTTTGTCTCCAGTCACAAATGGCTTTTGCAACTTGTGCTCTCTGCTGTGTGTCACCAGATACGGACCTTAAAATAATCTTTTTTATATGTCTAGAGTTATGAGAAAAGAAGGCCCAAAAACATATCCACGGATTGGAATCAAAATAGATTTGAAATTCTGTTTTTCTTAAACCTCGATAGATAGAGGTGTCGAGAAGCTATCGAGCCACGGGGCTAGAACAGCTTCTTAAGCTTGATAGATGCTAGCTGTTGAGCTTTAATGACTGGCACTTCTTCAGCTTATTTCTTGGACAGACTTGTATGGCTTTAACACTTGATCTTGAAACCTTGTTCCTTGAAGTATTAAAAACATTCTAGATCTACCCAAATACAAGCAAAGTGCGTTTCGTCAAGGGATTAGCCAATTACATAAAAGAATGACATATGTTCTTGACAAGTGAACCGCATATATCCTAACAATCTCCCCCTTTGGCAATCCGTGACAAAACCACCATAAACAAATGAACATATAAGAGAAGTCATAAAGCACTCAACTCATACTCACTTGTTGAATACAATAAAATCTATCCTAACACAAACTCTTGAAAATTTTTGCAAGAAGAGAGTTCATAACAAGTAGACTTTGACAACCTATATTTCTGAAACACTTTAAACAAAACACATCAAGGCTTCTTTGTGAAGCAAAAATAATAGATTGCTTACAAACTATAAGAGTCATATGTATAAAGATATAAAAGAAACAACACATGTAGAGATAGGTGAATGGAACGTACATCATCACATATATATCCAAGATAAGCATCATGTATGTAAAAATAGTCACAAGACCTAGGTACAAGAACAATGTATCTCCAACAAAGAAAGAAAAGAAAAGATACAAGAAATCCTTACTACATTCCTAAAAAAACAAACTACACTCCCCCTAACAAAAATCTCCTATGACCTAACTCTCCCCCTAAAAATGACTACTCTCATATCCAAAACTACACCCTTTTTTGTCATAAGTGACAAAGGGTAAAAGTGTCAAGTAGACATCTCGTCAGAACTAGAAGAGCTAGCATCTCCATCCTCATCATCATTATCGCCGGAACCACCATCAGATGTCTCAAATGCCTCAGAATGAGGAGAGGGAGACTCCACAAAACCACCAAGGCGAGCCTGCTGTCTAGCAATACGGCCAACACGGGTGTTCACCTGATATAGCTCAATAGAAAATGTATCAAGGCGAGCATCCATGCGCTAAAGCTGCACCATGATCACATCCAAAGTCACACCTCCCACTGAAGTAGAAGGAGCGGAGGTAGAAGGAGCCAAAGGAGTGGGAAGAGCTGCTGAACCGGACTGTCTCGAACGAAATTGCGCCTCACTCCGTTTAACTGTAGCGTAGTCAATGACACACATAACGGAGAAGTGGTCGGATGAGGGAAAGGGAACAAAAAAATGGCATAAAATCCGCATAATAGCAGAAGGAAAGATGAGCTTATCACGGGTCGCCGTATCCCTATACACATCTATGATAGAAAAAATGAAATGTGAAGGAAAATCTATAGAAAGATCCTCAAGAAGGGACAACAGAAAACGAGAACGAGACTCTGTGATAAAGTTATAGTGAGAGAGAGGATACAAAACAAAAGTCATCACCATGTTCAAGAATCTAGGACTTTTAGCAAAAGGCAGACATGATGTAAACTGACGTTCACCCCAATTAGCTGGACGCTCACAGAAGGCAGAGATCATCTCGTCTTTGGACACAGTCTATAGACGCTCACAACCGGGGTAGTCAGGATATGCAACCCTCGGAACATGGAGCACATCGGATACCAACTCTGTGTGACCACTATGCGTGTACCTCAAATGCGAGTATGAAAAAGAGGTACTGAAGTATCAGTTCCATGCATGTTGGAGTAAAAATCTTGGATAAACATGGAAGGACAAGTGATCGGGATGTCACACAGTGACTCCTATTCCTGACTGTGAATGACATTGGGAAGGTCGGTGTCACCGAAATCTGACAAAATAACTTGGCGTTTCGAATGAACACCTCGTTTAGAGAAGTTATCTGAGAAGCCTTTTGGAATTTCTCATCATGGAACTGAACAGAAGAAGGAGTAGGATCAGAGGATGAAGAGGTCCTAGAACGAAGAGGGTTCTATGATGGAGTAGACTTACGTTTCGGTGCCATTGATGCACTAACGCAAACTAGAGAGAGAGGGGGAAGAAAGAAACACTCAGAAAAGTCCCAACACATTTCAAATATAACAAGTATATTGAAAGGAAAGAACGTATGCATGAACACGTGACATGCAATATAAAAGACATCATGGGCTCAGCCCCAATCCAATCCTACCAGCACACAATCAAATTGCATAAATCTAATGCATGATAATAAAATTATAATGCTCATGGAATGCAATGTATGAGATTTAAAACTCATTTAGGCAAAAATCCATCCCAAAAATTTCAACAAAGACTCCTCAATTTTGAAAAACCCAAAAATTTTCCAAAAACCCCAACACTTAGGTTTCAAAACATGAAATTCATGTAAATGAAAGATTAGAAACTTACCAAGTGAAGAAAAAAACTTGAGAAAGCTTGAAAGATGCTTGGGAAAGAGGTTTGGGGTGAGAGAGAGTGATTTGGGAGGTGAACAGACGAGGATAGATTGAGAGAGATCGAGAAAATGAGGTCCGGATAACGTTTAAACATATATATAGAACCTCAGTAAATCTCGACAAATAGAGGTGTCGAGAGGTATTGAGACAGGTGCCGAGTTAGGTGTCGAGAACATAGACATTGACAGATATAGCTATTGAGAGGTGTCTAGAGACATCCACAATAGAAGCTCGATGGACCGATGAGGTATCGATGAGCTATCGAGGGGACAAGAGATTTCTTGATCGATCCACCTAGCTATCGAGAGGTGTCGAGATTGCGATAAGATGCAACAGAAGAACTTGACAGATAAGTCAGGTGTCGAGAGGTGTCTAGGAGGTGTCAAGATTGCATAAAAACAATTTTTCAAGAAAGGAGAAACATAGATATGAATGCAATCACACATGCAACTCAACCAATGATCCAAACAATATTTTGAACTCTCAAAATCATCTCTCAACAAGAAAAATGATAAGCATTTAGACCCTAAAAACACACACACACACTAAACAAGTCTAACCAATTTTATATTTCAAAAACAAGTTAAGACAGTTCAGTGAGCATATATTAACACATGTAAACATTGTGATGACCAAATCACATTGTACCTGCACATGTATCAAGAATAGCAAAGAATATTGCGTGTTATGTGTGAAAAATATCCAAGATTGCACAAGTGTCTCTATGTTATGACGATTTAACTCACACACAATCATAACTGTTTGATGGGGACTATCACCTTCGAGGTACATCCTATAACTCCCACATCTCCTAGAAAACACGCTTTCAATCATGTTTTAAAGCATTTTGTTCTTTTTACTTTTTTATTTTCTTTGCATATTTTTTTTAAATTTTTATAAGCAAATCATGCATGGGTATACAAGAGAGAGAAAAGAAATACCTATTTATGTTAAGCTTTTTGACATTGCGCTTTTGCTATGCCGAAGCATACAGATGTCATTGACATTGCACTTTTATTATGCCAAAGAATACAGATGTCATTGTCATGATTGGCAGGTAACAATGGTGAGATGGTTATTTATGTCTTTCTCTTAGGATTTTCTAGTCATTCCCGTCAAAAAGAGTGATACGAGTGTTAAGTACAAGAGATCACTTAATCTTACTCATCACAAACAAAGAGCCACAAAACTTACTTGCTTAGTTGTGCATAGAGATGCTCATCTAAGTTACAAAAGATACAAAGTTTAGAAAACTCTGTTTCAATGACCATTTTAAGGTTCACAAGAATCAATGTACACATACACACACTGTTTAATTTTTTTTAAAAAATTTTAACCAAAAAAAAAAACTAAACTGAAACTTAACAAACAAAAACATGTAAAACATAGCAATGCATAAAACTAGACTGACTCAAAACATAAAAGCGAAACACACAAGTAATGTAAAACCAAAAACAAATGGAGAGAGAGAAAGAAAAGTGATTAAATCACTTGGAACCCTTTTGTTTCTTTTGTTTAGGCCTTTAAGAGTTAGTCTTTTTAGCCCTAGGGTTTTTAACTTCCTTCTTATCCTGCTTAGGGGGTGCTTCTAAGATAAATTTTCCCTTGTTTATGTTTTCACTAGCTAATTCAGTTTTAACATTAGTGTTCTCATTTTTAACATTATTGCTAGGAGGAACAAAAATAGTAGTGCTAGAAGAAGTAATATTAGAGAAAGAGAAATCATACCCTAAACCTGTTCGATCTGAAGCAGATTTTTGAAAACTAAGCATCTCATTGAGCTTAGCGCTTGAAGTCCTTTCCAACTGAGCTCTGACTTGGAATAGTTCTACCTCAAACTTCTTAGTCTTCTTAGCCAAGAAGTTATTCTCAAATCTCAGTGCTCCAATAGTTTGATTTGCTTCATCAAACTTTACGGAAAGCTCTTCACGTTCAAGCTCCACATCACTAAACTTCTTGGTGGTCAACCTATACAGCTTCTTGTGCTTTTCTGAAACCTTGTATAACTTAGCAGAGGCTGTGTGAATGTCATCTTGATCATCCATCTTCTCAAACTTGGATTCCACCAATTCTTCTTCTTCATCCACATCTTCAACAATCCCCTCAGTAGGATTGACTATGGCAGTAAAGGCATTCAGGATTCCGTTATCCTTATTATCAGAATCATCTTTAGGCTCGGTGTTGCTTAGCATAACAGCAAGTGTCTTGCTTTTCCCAATTGTCTTGAGATATGTTGGGCACTCTTGTTTCATGTGTCCGAAGCCTTGGCACCCAAAACACTTAGGTCCTATAGGAATAGTGTACTGATCGCCATCCCTAGCATCTTTCTTCCCTCTGTCTTGGCCCTTGAACTAAGAAGAACTGGATTGCCTACGGTCCTTGTTAAAGCCTTTCCCATTGGCATTCTTCATAAACTTCTTGAATTGTCTGGTGATGTAGGACTTCATCTTAGAATCTTCATCATCTGAAGACTCTTCCGTCTCACTACTCTTGGCCTTTAGTGCCATACTCTTGCTCTTGATAGACTTCCCGATTCTAGACAAACCCAACTCATAGGTTTGTAGATTTCTAACCAACTCTGTCAAAGGAATTTTATCAATATCCTTTGATTCCTCAATTGCAGTGATCTTGGCATGGAATCTTTCGGGTAGAGATCTAAGCATCTTTCTCACAATCTTGGGTTCTTGAATAGTTTCTCCAAGATTAAAGGTAGAGTTCACTATGTTTTTGAGTTTGGCATAGAACTCATCAAACGACTCATCCTCCTCTATCTTTATCTCTTCAAAGCTTGTAGTGAGCCTCTATAGCTTCGAATCCTTGACAGCCTTTGTTCCCTCATATGTTGTCTAGAGGATGGTTCATGCTTCCTTTACAGTTTCAGTAAAGGATACCTTCTTGAACTCCTCATTCGTGACTGCACTAAACAACGCATTCAATGCCCTACTGTTGAAATTTGCTGCCTTGATCTTAGCCTCATCCTAATCGGTCGGTGCTTCCTTTGGCTTGGTCCAGCCAATCTCTACAGCTTGCCACACCTTCCCATCTAGAGACTGCAAAAAAGCTCTCATGCGTACTTTCTAGTATGCATAGTTAGTTCCATTAAATAAAGGAGGGATAATGAGAGATTGTCCTCTATCCATGACAAACAAGGGTCAATGGATCACACACAAGGATTAAACTCTAATCAGAGTGTGCCTGCTCTGATACCACTTGATAAGACAAAAACATATTGACCCCTTGTGATAGATTAATTGATTAATTAGCCAAGTTCAATTAATTAACTAATTTAACATGCAAACGCGTGGTAGCACAAACAAATTACCAATAAACTAAAGTGCAGCGGAAAATAAATTGACACGGTGATTTGTTTACGAATGGGGAAAAACCTCCATGGAAAAAACCCCACTGGGTGATTTAAAGGTCACCACTCCCGAGAAAACACTATTATCAAAACAAGCGGTTACAAGTAAAAAAATCCCAGTACCTTCTACCAACCTATAGTTGAACCCTTATCCCAATACCCAATTGGACTTGTTCTGTAATGACAATCTATCCTTTTGATGCACTGCTCCAGTACGTAACTAACCAATTGTGCAGATCCCAGTACGCGACTTCAATCACCAACTTGAGAAAGATGTTAGCTGCAAAGTTCTTCAATTCATCCTCACAATGAAGAATAAGAAGATGCTTGGTTACAAAACCCTATGGTGCACAAAACACAACAGCTTCTTCACAAAAGAGATGAGCTAAGACATACTTTGTCTCTAGTCACATATAGCTTTTGCAACTTGTGCTCTGTGCTGTGTGTCACCTGATACGATCCTTAAAATAATCCTTTTATATGTATAGGGTTATGTGAAAAGAAGACTCAAAGACATATCCACGGATTGGAATCAAAACAGATATGAAATTCTATCTTTCTTAAACCTCGACAGATAGAGGTGTCGAGAAGCTGTCGAGCAGCTGTTGAGTTACGAGGCTAGAATAGCTTCTTAAGCTCGATAGATGCTGGCTGTCGAGCTAGCGGTTGAGCTTTAATGACAGAGACTTCTTCAGCTTGTTTCTTGGACAGACTTGCATGACTTTAACACTTGATCTTGAAACCTTGTTCCTTGAAGTATTAAAAACATCCTAAATCTACTTAAATACAAGCAACGTGTGTTTTGTCAAAGGATTATCCAATTACATAAAAGAAGGACATATGTTCTTGACAAGTAAACCACATATGTCCTAACACTAAGAATTGAAAACTTTTAGGACATTTAATAGTGCTTTAAGTTCTTGCCCCTTTCTTTTGACAACTAAGTCACAATGGCAACAATGTATCTCTCTGAGGATGCGAAGCGAGATAAGGAGTTGATAGAGATTTCCCTCTAGTTGACAATACTTCTTATTCACAAGCCGTTCCTAGGGTGGCTTGCCTTCCACGAATATGAATAAGTTCTCTTGTAACGGCAAATAAAGCCGTGAAGTTGTGCCCTTGTTCTTTGGTTGGACTGTCTTTGTCTTTGGTGTACCCTCTCTTGGAGTTAGTGGGCTGGCACAAACACTACATCAAAATCGCGCCAATATGTAGTCTTGTCATCAGCCAATTGCTCGACTATTATATAAGGCTTTAGAATATGTTGGTCGCATCTAAATCTTTTCAAGAAATACCACCTCCCCCTCCTCCTCCGCTTATTATTATTTTAAAGCTTTTCACTGATAAGTGACAGCTCTGTTCAAATAAGCCATATTCCAACTTGTTGAAAGACCTGTAAGATCATATTATATATGGATTCCACTATTTTAGTGAGTAATATCAAAATAATATACCCTTACAAGTTTTGGAATAGTTGGTTGGCAACATATTAGTTGTATCATTAGCAATTAGTTGTTTTTAAATTTAAATTTTTATTAAAAATAGTTAATTTAAAAATGTAAAAATAATATTTTTGGAAGAAACTTGGTTGAAAAACTAGAAAATGATTACAACTCCCACTATAAAAAATTAAAATGGCTTCATATTTTAAAAATTCAACCGTTGGATTGCTTATACTTTATGTTCTTAACACAAATGTCAAATTATGTGCCAATTAAATGTTATTTATTATTCCATTCATAAACTTATTTTTTATGCATAATTTTAAACTACAAAAATTTGAAATTTAATCATTTAATTGATGACACAAATATTGATATTTGGTCTTATGAAAACTTTGCAAGCATAGAGGATATAAGAAGAAAATGTAATCTAATGGTAAATTTGTCAAAATTCACATTTTATTAAAAAAAAAAAAAATATATATATATATATATATATATATATATATATATATATATATATGAGTGGAGTTGTGACTATTAACGGCAAACTAGTTTCTTGTCAAACTTTGTCCAATTTTTAGTCATACTCTTATTTATCTTTTGATTCTAAAATTTGTAGGGAGAGAACTCAGGGAAGAGGCGAAATCTCTTTGAGCCCACCAAATTAGGAGTCCAAAAATAGCTGGATTGGGTATCTCCCCCATTGATATTGATTTCTCTTCAATCATTCTGTATCTTCTATCTATTAAGCATGGATTGGTGGGCCTATAAAAGGCTGAGAATCATGCGCCCCTGGAGACAATAGCTATCCCCCGCACCACTGTCCATTCAGTTTTTTTTTTTATGGACATGCACTTTGACACAACTTATCTACTCTCCCGTTTCAATTTGTTTGTTTTATTTGAAAAGTTAAATTTTTAAGCGAACATCATTTATTGTCTTGTTTACCTTATAAAAATGTATAAGTTTACAAAGCTACCCTTAAATAAATTTATCGGCATTTAAAAAAAAAAGTTATTCTTATGAGACAACTAAAAATATGCTCCAATTAGATTGATTTTTTAAATATTTGTTAGATTTATTTTCAAATAGTTTTGAAAATAAAGTAGGGGTATAATAGGACTATTAGTAAATTAATAATTTTTATTTTTAAAAACAGAACAATATTTTGAGATATTTCAAAATAAAATAGAGGATAAACAAACTGGGACAGAGAGCGTATTTGTCAATGCGTGATTTGGTTACATTATTTACACATGAATTTACTATTGGTACTTAATAAAAAGTATTTCAATCACTGTTTCTCTTGTTTCTATAAAGCATGGAAGGGTGGACCTATAAAAGGCCAAGAATTAAGCGCCTGTATGGAGACAATACTTATCTCTTACACCACTGCCCATTCAGTTCATTTATGGACAAACACTTTGACACAACTAATATATTTGTTAATGTGTGATTTGGTTATATTATTTACATATAGGTCCACTATTTTTACTTAATAAAAAGTAATTCAACCACCCTTTCTCTTGTGTCTAAATTGTGTCAAACTCAAAGTGTGGTCCTAGATTTTTTGACCACTGCTGGGAGAATTTGTACCTCCCCAAGCCATAAATGCTTGGGAGGGTAGGGCAGAGTTCAAGTTATCAAATTCGTTGCATATATATTATGTAGATATTTCTTGCCATTTATTTTTTTAAGTAGTTTTTTCTTGCATCTGCTCTATAGAACAGGCCTCTATAAGTGTTAGAACGGGATACAAGGACGTGGCATAACTCCCCACAAGTGTTACACACTTGTCCAAAGACATTAAAGTAATAATTTCGCACGTCAGATGGGCTCAAGCATACACAAATCAACATACGAACTATTAGAAGACGCTTTCTTGCATTTTTTAAGCTTTTGAAAATCTTTTTTTTGCAATTATTTGATGATTAGTGAGGAATGAGGACTTGAATACTCTCCTAATTCAAGTGTGACCTACCTTTTACCATGGCAAATAGTAAATTCTTTTGTTGTTGATGTTCATCAAAGATAAGGTATGTCCAACATTTTTGCTATACTCTATATACATTAATGATCATGTTAGTGGATGCTCTTAAAACAATTGTTAATAAATCATAATAGAAAAGTTTTATTACCACTTTCATGGGAAATATAAAAAGCTGTAGAAAATATTTATTGTTTTATCATTCTCCCAATAAAATATTTCTAAAAATAGCTCCTAAACCAATGCACATTGGTTAACATTTCCCATTAATAAGTTATGGTTAGTATTATATCACTTTATAACTTTTCTGATAATCAATGAGAGAATTATTGGAAGCTTTCAAGAGTATTGTAACTCAATTGACATCATTTGGTATTTCCAACTGCTATTGGTGTTTCCAACGGAAACATTAGGGATTCAACCCTGCCCCCCAAGGTAAATAGGCAAACCTGAAAATATTTTATAAGGAAATAAAAAATGAAGAAAAAGAAGATTAGTGCTAAGAATAATAAGAAAGGGCCATTAAAAGAAGGGAAAAGATGGAAGGAAACCTTTCATAGAAAAGTGCAAGAACACCCGTGGTTAGAGCTCCAAGAGATTGTTCGTAGGATAATAGCACATAAAGACTGCACCCTTTCTCTATGGAGACCTTGATGACTATTGTGGGGGGCTCGGGCCTAGATAATTAGTATCGGCTCACTTAACCAAGGCCCAAATCAGTCTGAGTAGCTAAAGCCAGCCTATAAGATGGAAGTGGACCCAAACCCAGTTGAAGTGAGCTCAACCCAACAATACATATGTTGATACTTAGACATTTTTGTTTAGGGGAAGCCCACAGTGTTCGGTCCACTATCGACTGATAAGGTGGTGGAAAATCGACGATTAAATGATTAAATTCAAGTCAGTTACCGAGAGTTGTCAATTCCTTTGGGGAGTTCGCTGTCGAACACTATTTGGCGTTTGGAACAAGTTTCAAGAGAATCCTCAAAAGACACGATGATTTCTTGGGATTTTGGGTGAAAGTGGGAACACATGGGAACTGGTGAAAAGTAATTATTTGAGTCCCACTATGGGAAGTCTATATAAGAGACTGAGGGCTGACAAAAGAGAGGTTGGTTTTTTTGCATTGGAGAAGGCAAAGTTGAGAGAAGCTGAGAAAGAGAAAGAGAGGGAGAAAGGAGAAAGAAGAGGGCTAAATACAGAGAGGGGAAGAAAGCACAACAAGAGCAGAGAAAGTGAGGAGCATTAAAAGGGAAGGGGGGTGTTGAGCTTGAAACTATAGGGATTTAAAAGGTTACGCGGTCTGGGCTATTTTTGAAGCAAAACCTGTATAATTGTAAGGAAGCCCACCAACAAATGAATTGGGAGCCAAAATCCACTATCTTAAAAATTAACGTGCATAGGTTTGGGGTACCATAGTTGGCATCGTCTATGGGATTCGATAATGGTAGGTTGACTAGAGGGCCTAACCTAGAAGGGGATCCACCGGGCTGTAACGCCATTGTCGTACCCGAAGTAGGAGGGGGGCCTGGTCAGTAAGACGGGTACCAGACTCAGTAGTAGGGTCATTCGCTAGCCTTTGCCTATTCTTGTGTTGATGTGGTGTAAGGGGGTTAGCTTGCTAAGGGGTCGGCTGAGGGGCGGCCTGGCCCCCGATTGGCTGCGATCCTGGGAATCAGCGTTCAAGAGTCATGTTACACCGTTGAACCATCCCTGTAGTAGGGTTTGTGGGAATTGGAGCGTCTATGGCAAGGCTTTGACCAGGATATGTGCTGCCCAACCATGAAAAACTGCATCGCCCGAATCGTCACGAACGGGTTCAAGTGAGCCTTGCCGAATATTTTGGGCCCCTGATGTCTAGCCTCACCATTGGTAAGTCCGTGCCATAAAAATCCAGTCAATCAAACGTCGAGGTAGGACAAAAGGGGGCTGCCAACTATCAGAGCTCCTGAAAAGCCTTGGTAGTTGGTATATGATGGCACGCAGCCGAGAATCAAATGAGAGGCTCTTAGTTGATTAGTTTTTTTCAGTTACATTAAATGATTCTTGTCTACGTGCCATCATAAACCAGCTACCAAGACTTTTCGGGAGCTCTAACAGTCGGCAGCCCCTTTTTGTCCTACCTCGACGTTCAGTTGCTTGGATTTTTGCTACATGGACTTACCAATGGTGAGGCTAGATACCAGGGGTCTAGAATAGTCCAAAAAGGCTCACTTGAACCCATTCGGGATGGTTTGGGCGATATAGTTTTCACAATCGGGTGGTACATATTCTGGTCGAAGACCCCGCCACAGATGCTCTAGTTTCCACTAACCCTACTACAAGGATGGTTCAGTGGCGTAACATGGCTCTTGAACATTGCTTCCCAAGAGCACAGCCTGTTGGGGACCAGGCCGGCCCTCAGCCGACCCCTCAGCAAGCTAACCCCCCTACGCCATGTCAGCGTAGGAAGAGGTAGAGGGTAGTGGTTGACCCTACTACCGAGTCTGGTACCCCTCCTTTTGACTAGCCCCCCGCTCCTACTTCGAGTACGATAGTGGCCTTATAGCCTGCTGGATCCCCCCTTGAGGTTAAGCCCCTTATTCAACCTACCATTATTGAGTCCCATGTGGTTTCCACCTCATTGACTCCCTTTTCAAGATGGGAAAGCAATTTTCAGCTAGGGGATAAAGTTCTACCCACTGACTCCTTTTTTCGGACTTGGAGGAGTGATCTTAGGGGACAAGTTTCTGATAGCCTCAGGAAGGCTCTATTATTGCCTGCCGACCTCAACCATTATACAGACTGTGAAGACGAATACATTGTCCTCAAGTTGAAGTGGCATACCATGGCCGTGAGTATATCTTTTCTCAGTTGTTACTACCTTTTTATTATTTCATTCATGTTTATTTTGATTTTGATTGATTTTTTTTATATATATATATCCCCCCATTTTATAAGTGTTAATGATCAGATTTTTACCCTAATCCCCCTATCACTTGTGTTACTATCTTAAGGCACCCAAATGACTAATGTTGTGGAGGGTTGGTTAAAGGGCATGATGGAGGAAGCTGACAAGGAGAAAGCTATGCAGCAAGTTGTCGAGGCTAGCTTAAACAAAAAAAACTTAGAGTTGAACGCAGCAAAGTGAAGGGCAACTACCCTGGAGAGGGCTCGAGAGCTGGCTGAGAAGAAAGTTGAGGACTTGCAAGGGGAACTTAGGGATCCTAAAGTTAAACTTGCCAAGGTTGCGAGCATTGTCTCTGCTTGCGATAAAGAACTTGTCAATTTAGAGGAGACAATATGGGTTTTAAAGACGTCGAGAATTCGGTTGGGCCAGTAATCTTTCAAGCTCGGAAGATTAGGTTTGTAAAGAGTTGGATGGCCACTGTGAATGCCATCGGTCTACCTGACACCTCCCCTTTCAAAGATATGGATGAAATCCCCTTGCTCGAGGACCCACCTAAAGGGGCCCCAGCTCAAGAGCAACCCGAGGACACAATGAGAAAGTGGGGGTGGATAGCTTGGATATGATGGAGTTGTCTCGGCAGATTGATTCTCACGTGGTGATGCTCGATGAAGAGAACCCAACAACTAATGCTCCCATTGAGACGCAAGGTGCTCCTCAACCAGGGGTAGGATTGGCCCCTCCAGTTGCTAGTGAAATTCCTTCACCTAACCCTGCCGTGCCTCAGGATCCGACCATTTAATTTTGTTAAACCATTCAACTATTTTTTCTTCTTTTTGGACTGAATGATCTTTTCTGTATCAAACTAATCGGTACCTCATTCGTGTATTAAACTTTATTAAGTTTACTTAATATTGAAGATTTGATTTTCTTTAGTGAAATTCTTCACTTATTGATTTATTTTATTCCATTATAATGTTCAATCTATTTTTCATATTATCGTGATGATTTAATTGTGCCATTGTTCTTCAAAAAAATCCCAAGTGTAAACAATCGGCAATACATACACAACGTACCCATATCCCATGACTAAATGGTTGATTTATTGTAGCCTTTTGAACCAAAGGATCTGATACTCAGCTATTGCATCTGAGGTCCTTCCATCAAGATAGCCCTTGTTTTTTAGGAAAATTTTATTGTTTCTAACTAGTCGGTGAACAGGTTCATGTTAGGACTGTGTTCTTATCCTTAGAAGGGTTTATTAAGGTTTCCACCTGGTTGGTGACTGGAGTCAGGCTGAGGCTAGGTTTCTGTTCTTCGAAAAATTTATTAAGGTTTTCACCTGGTCGGTGACCGGAGTTAGGCCGAGGCCAAATTTCTGTCCTTAAAACAATTTATTAAGGTGTTTGAATAACCCTGTGTAGCATAACTAAACTCTTTTCACATTATCTATTTAAGCTTATCTACAACCTCAAGCATATCTTACAACATTTCTTCTACATTTATGGATAATACTTCTTCAGATTGCAGATGTTCCATGGTTGGGGTAAAGGTCTTTCTTCCATATCCTCCAAATAATAAGCCCTTGTTCCAACTGTGGCCGTCACTCAGTAGGGCCCTTCCCAATTCGGGTTAAACTTGCTTGCATTCTGATCTCTCATATTTCCCATTGCTTTTCGCAAAACAATTTCCCCTACCATAAACTCTCTAGGCTTTACATTCCTATTATACCCCTGGGCTAACTTCTGCTGATAATCTACAAGCCGAATGGATACCATGTCTCACCTTTCTTCCAAAGAGTCTAAATTCCCGACCATTCAAATGTCATTATCGCTTTGTGAAAAGTCGATGACCCTTATGCTTGACAAGCCGATCTCTATAGGTATAACCGCCTTTGCTTCATATGTTATGGAAAAGAGGGTTTCACCCGTTGATCTACTTGGTGTGGTTCAGTAGGCCCATAGAACATTCGGCAATTCCTCGGCCCAATTTCCTTTTACCCCTTCCAAACTTTTCTTCAAACCATTAATTATTGTCTTATTGGTTGCTTCCACCTATCCATTGCTCTGGGGATATGCTAGTACTTCTGAAGGGCCTTACTATCAAATTGCAGTCCATTATCTGAAATCAGAGCCCGGGATACCCCAAACCTTGTAACGATATTCTTCCACATGAATGTCTTCACATCCACATCCTTAATGTTCGCCAGGGTTTTGGCTTCCACCCATTTTGTAAAGTAAATTGTGGTGACCAACACATACCTCCAATTTCCCAGCGCCTGAGGGAATGGTCCAATTATATCAAGACCCCATTGAGCGAAGGGCCAATGGCTAGTGATCGGGTTCAAGTTTCCACCTGGCTGATGCAGGATTGGCATGCCCTTGGCATTGATCACACTTCCTAACGTAGTTGACCGTGTCCCGTTGCATATTCGGCCACCAAAATCCCTGAGTCGTGGCTCAGTGAGATAGCGATCTTTCCTCCAAGTGTCCTCCATATATCTCTTCGTATAGCTCAGCTAGAAGCTCGGGGACTTTGTATAGGTGGAGACATAATAGATAAGGACCTCCAAATGAGCGTCGATACAACTTTTTGTCCTCGGATAGCCAAAAATGAGATGTTGTTCTCTGTACCTTCTCAGCTTCTTTCGCATTAATAGGCAAAGATCCATTAGAAAAAAAGGTGATATAAGGATCCAACCAGCTAGACTCGGATACTAAGGCTATCCTTACAACTGCACGCTATTCTATGCTTGTCTACTCCAATAGCTCCACAAAGATCACTCGGGGGATACACTCATCTGATGACAAAACCAATGTGGCCTATGAATTAGCGTGGATGTTCTAACTACTCGACACTCTAACCACGTTTACTTTTTGGAAGTTTTCTCGTAGTACCCTAAACAACTTTAAGTACTACGACATATGAGTCTGAGAACACCTCCACCTCCTCAGTACCAAGCTTCTACATTGCCCTGAGACTAGTAATGAGAGCTTTATATTTGGCTTCATTCTTTGAAGCATGGAAACCCAATCTTAGTGATTTTTCCAACCGCAACCCTTCAGGAGATATCAATACAATCCCTTCCTCCGATCCTCTTGTGTTAGATGCACCGTCCACATACGTTCTCCATTGTTTAATCATGACTTGGCATATTCCAACAACGGCTCTTGGCACAAGAGTAAATTCGACAATGAAGTCTACCAACACTTGACCCTTAATAGAATTCCTCGGCTTGTATCGTATATCAAATTTTCCTAGCCTTGTCCCCATTTAGCTATCCTTCTAGTGAAATCTGACCTTCTCAATGGTGATTGCAGGGGGTACCGATCAATGCCCACACCGTATGCACTTGGAAATATTGCTTCCTCGTAGCATGCATCAACGCTAGTGCAATCTTCTCTAACAGCAAATACTGAGTCTCTACATCCACCTACATTTCACTGAGATAATAAACTGGTTTTTGAATCCCCTCCTGATATCTAAGCAACACTGAACTAACCACATGGTCAGAGACCGCCAAGTACATGTACAAATCTTCTTTGGCTCGGGTTGATATAAGATGCGTGGACTAGCCAAATAAGACTTTGAATGCCCTATCACATTCCTCCATCAATTGGAAACCCTTCCACTTCTTCAACAACTGAAAGAATGGTCTACACCTATCTGCTAATCTCAAAACAAACCTATTCAAGGCGGAAATCATCCTAATGTGTCTTTACACTTCCTTAGGGTTGCTGAGTGGGTTAAGCTATTGAATTGCCATAATCTGGTCAGGGTTAACCTCTATTCCCCATGTAGTTATCATGTAGCCCAAGAACTTCCCCGACCCCACATTGAAGGCACACTTTTTTGCATTGGGGCGTAACTTATGTTGCCTTAATATTTCAAAAAATCCACCAAATTAGGAACCTACTCTTCATTCCTCTGACTCTTCACCACCAGGTGATCAATATAGACTTCTACATTTTCCTTAATCTGATCCTTGAACTTCTAAGTAACCATTCATTGATACGTAGCCCCTGCATTTTTTAGCCCAAAAGGCATCACCATGTAATGATAATTACCCTCGGGCGTAATAAAAGAGGTTTTCTCCTGATCCTCAGGTGCTAAAGCAATCTGATGATAACCTTGAAAGGAATCTAAAAAGCTCATTCTTTGGTGTCCGACAGTGGCATCTACCAATTGATTTATCTTCGAGACAGGGAACGAGTCCTTCGGGCATGCTCCGTTGAGATCGGTAAAATCTACACAAACTCTCTATTTCCTATTCTTCTTCTACACCACCACCGTATGAGATAGTCACTCAACAAAAAACACCTACTTGATGGCTCCCGCCTGCTTCAATTTCTTCACTTCCTCCTTCACTACTTCCACGTGTAGCTTTACTGATCTCTTGAGTTTCTGCTTTTTTAGAGAAACTAGGGGATCTACATTAAACTGATGTGTAATGAAGGCCAGGTCCACCCTGGGCTTTTCATATCGATTTCATGCAAACACGTCCAAATTTTGTACTAACAACAGAAGAACTTCCACCCGATCTTCCACTGGCAAACTTTTTGCTATCTAAAAGTACTTGTTAGTATAAGGCAAAATTTGTATTTGAACCCATTCCTCCACACTGTTTGCCTCTGTTAGACTCTCAGTGCCCTGTAATTGTTAAAACTGCTCCTTCTCAACTTGATCCTTTTGCTTAATCTCATGGTTTAATGCGGCCACCAAGCACTGTTTTTCTACCTTTTGGTTGGCTCGGACCACAGCAACCCCATCTTCAGTGGGGAATTTAATCTTCTAGTGTAACATAAAAGGTGCTGCCCCCATAGCATGAATCCAAGGCCATCCCAAAGTCTCAGTGTACGGTTAAAAGGCATTGACCACTATGAAGTTTACCTCAACCTCCTTTCCCTTGGTTTCCACCGAGAGCTTTATCTACCCCTCAGGCAACACCACTTTACCATCAAATCCCATTAACGGTGTGTCATATTTACTCAAATTTTATGCTTTTAACCCAAGCCCCTTGTATAGGTTGGGGTACATGATTTCGGCCCCGCTCCCTTGATTTATCATGACTCTTTTCACTAAGAATCCATCGATTCATGAAATCACCACCAAGGCATCATCATGTGGCTGTGACGTTCCTTCCAAGTCTGCTTCACCAAAAGTGATCGGGTCTGAATTCTTCCTGGGTTTCTTCTCAGGTCGGTTTGCTGTCTCTATTTAAGGTAGGGTCACTACACTCAATATGCCCCTCTAACGGCTCACACTTACTCCAATAGAGGTTGCATGAATGACCTTAATAATTTCCTAGGGTGACAAAAGTGTGTTGCCTCGGCTTCTTAAGCCCTAGCCTGTCTTACCCCTCCCTGTCCAACCACAAATTCCTTCAAGTGCCCTACTTTTACAAGCTGCTCCAAGTGGTCCTTCAGTACACGGCACTGCTCGATAGTATGCCCTTTCTCTCTGCTCTGATTCCTTCTAGCCAAGTCCCCATTCATCTTCCTTGGCCATTGAAAGTAAGGCTCATTCTTAATGCACTTAAGGATCTTATAGACAGGCTCTTTAAAAGTCACATTAACTCCCTCAATTCTGCTCCAAATCCATACTTGAGACCCTTGGTTCCCTCCTAGTTCGCTGTTAGAATCTCTCGGGATGATAATCTTTGTCGTATTAAGAAGAGGCCGGGGCTTTGCCTTTGCCTTGTAGCCTATCCTCAAACCTCTTATACTCCTCAATCCTTCTCATAAGCTAGTGCATGTTTCCGGGAGGACACATGGTTAGAAAATCCCAGGCTGAAAGGTACTGGCAACCACCTGCTCAATCCCCCCTCCTATTTCGTTATATAGCTCCCAGTACCTATTTGCGTACGATCGAAGGGTTTCCCCATTCCTCATCCTCATGGATAAAAACACATCGATCGGTTGAGGGACCTTTCTGCAAATTATGAATAGCGCTGTGAATGCCTACATCAACACCCCGAAATTGCGGATGGAGCCTTTTCTTAAACCATTAAACCACCTCATTGCCATAGGCTCAAGGCTGAACAGGAATACTTTGCACATTTGATGTGCATGAAATATAAACAATAAAATACTCACATATTTACATATTTAGCCTTACTTTTATGTTATTTTGTTATTGATTATATAATATCTTTGTGCTATAGGTAACAAGAGCTTTACATGCAAAATGGGGCTAAGCCAATTGAATCAAGCCAACTTTCATCCAGCCAGGCATAAATTCAAGAGAAGACCAACCCAATTAAATTCAAGTCCAAGTGGAGCAAGGAATCAAAGTAACTTTGCACCAAATCCAAGTCCAATTCGGATTAGGATTCCAGCCTGCACATCAGTAGTATTTTTGGCATAACTTTCGGTTTAGATATCCAATCAAGATGATTCAAGTTGGGCTGGAAATTTAACGTAAATGGCTACAACTTTGTAGTTTACCAAAAGTCCAAATTCTAACGTTAAATGGGCCAAAATTGTTGTTTAAGTGAAGCCTAAAAATCTACGATTTTCTCCAAACGGGAATAGGATTCCTTGACCTATTTAAAGGCTCTTTAGGGGGGAAAAAAACAGAGAGGAAAAGGGGGCGCCACATAGAAGAACTTGTTTTAGGAATCATTATGAAGAGGAGAATCTGAGGACAAAGGCGAGAGCTTCATGTTGATCAACCAATTCAGATGAAAAACATAAGTTTTATTTGTTTTCTTTTCAATTTTATTATGAACTAAATTTATTTTCTAGAGCGTTGATGTAGTCTAGCAATGAACACAATTTATATTCTGAGTTATTTTATTTTTAATATTTCCATGATTGAGTGTTTAATTCTTATTCTTAATGGTTACTATTTTTTTTACGAATTATTGTTTGATCAATTGAATTTCAATGAGACCAAGAGGTGATTTGTTATTTTAGTTCTAGAATTAAACATCATTAGTTGAGCGAAAGTAGAGATGCTTTACCGCGATTAGTGTGATTTTTCAGAAAATTCAAAGTACGTAACGAGTCTCCAATTAATTAAATTCACATAGAGATATGGAATTGTTAGTTGAAGATATTTTTGATATTATTCGAGAGAAGATATTGAATACTTAAGGAATTTTTAATCATCAACGGGAGACTATTAGAATTTAATAATTAGGAAGAATAAATTGTGTGGGATTTGTTAGGTGAAATCAACCGCTCTAGATCCATTTCTTATCATATTTTTACACTTTTAGATTTTTGCATTTTGTTAATCTTTTATTCGTAGATTTATTTTTATTAAATAGTTTAATTTAATTCAGATAGTAGAACGTTCCATTTATTTTCGATTTTCCAAATAGTAATTAATTTAGTGAATTTCGGTATTCAATAACATAGTTAATCCCTGTGGGTTCGACATTCGTTTTCTAAAAACACTTAACTACTTGTTACGATTCTGTGCGCTTGCAGATTATTTTATGCGAACAAATTTTTGGTGCCGTTGCCGGGGACTAACCATTTGTTATTGATATTGATACTAGCTAGATATTTACTACTTTGGATTTTATTTTATTTATTCAACAAAAAAATTTAATTAGGTGCATCTAATTTTGTTTTCTTTCTTTTCAGGAATTAGAAGTGCATGACCAGATCTAAACTATTAGAGCATACACTCTTTGATCCTGAAATTGAAAGAACCTTACGTCAGCTCAAGAAAGAAAAGAAGAAAGAGGCTAACACATCTCTATCTAATATGGCCGATCAAGAGCAAAAGGCTTTAAGAGATTATGCTATGCCCACGGTAAATGGAGCTACATCGAGCATAAGGAGGCCAACCATACAAGCCAATAATTTTGAGATCAAGCCGGCCATCATTCAGATGATATAGCAGACTGTCCAGTTCGGGGGGTTATCACAAGAGGATCCTAATGTCCATAATTCAAATTTCTTGGAAATTTGTGATACTTTCCAACATAACGGAGTGACAGATGATGTGATTCGACTAAGACTTTTTCCCTTCTCACTTAGGGATAAAGCAAAAGTTTGGTTGAATTCTTTGCCACCTGGCATCATTACTACATGGGAGGAGTTGGCTCAAAAATTCTTAGCAAAATATTTCCCTCACGCAAAGACAGCAAAGCTAAGGAATGATATCACCACGTTCATCCAATTTGAGGGTGAATCATTATATGAAGCATGGGAGAGGTACAAAGATTTATTGCGAAGGTGTCCTCATCATGACCTTCCAGCATGGCTTCAAGTGCAAACATTCTACAATGGTCTAGGAGCTACAAACAGGTCTATGGTTGATGCAGCAGTTGGTGGAGCTTTAATAAGTAAAACTCCTAAGGCAACCTATGAACTTCTGGAAGAATTGGCATCCAACAACTATCAATGGCCTACAGAAAGAGCAATGCCAAGAAAGACAGCTGGAGTTTTAGAACTTGATTCTATTACCTCATTGGCGGCACAAATGGCAACTTTGTCTCAACAACTGGGTAAAATGAATGTTAATGCTATTCAAACTAATGTTGTTTGTGATCATTGTTCTGGAAATCATTCAAGTGCTAACTGCCAAGTGGGAAATCCTTTTGCCCAATCGAGTTATGGACAAGCAAATTACGTGTCAAATTTTCAACGTCAAAATAATCCATACTCGAACACATACAATCCTGGATGGAGGAATCACCCCAACTTTTCATGGAGCAATAAGCAAGGGCAGGCTAAACCACCTCAGCAATTTCCACAGCAAGAGAAGAAGCTGACACTTAAGGACATGTTCATGCAGTACTTGCAGAAGACAGATGTGGCTATCCAAAACAACTCATCTTCAATCTGTAATCTTAAGGTGCAAATTGGTCAGCTCTCAAGCATGCTCACAGAGAGGACTGTAGGAACTTTGCCAAGCAACACTGTCACCAATCCGAAAAAACATGTAAAGGCAATATCATTGAGAAGTGGACGAACATATGAGGAGCCAAAAGTAACAAATGCAAAACAAGATGAAGTTGTAGATAATGAGGAGTCAAAGATGAAGGAGGCCGAGTTAGAGATGAAAGAAGTGGAGCAAGCTGAGAAGACTAAGGAGAATGAAAGAGCTTCAAAATTAAAAAAATCCAGGGAAGTTACTTTTGAGACTTATTCTCCTTCAATTTATGATCCACTAATTCCTTTTCCACAAAGATTAAGAAAACACAATGTGGATGATCAGTTTTCTAAATTTCTAAGTATATTTAAGCAATTGCATATTAATATTCCTCTCATTGAAGCTTGGAACAAATGCTTAAATATGCTAAATTTTTGAAGGATATTATATCAAAGAAGCGGAAATTGGAGGAGCATGAAACAGTAATGCTGACAGAGGAGAGTAGTGCAATCTTACAAAAGAAGCTACCGCCTAAGTTGAAAGATCCGTGGAGTTTCACTATCCCTTGCACTATAGGAAAATCTTATTTTGATAGAGCTTTATGTGATTTAGGGGCAAGTATTAATCTAATGCATTTCTCTATTTTCAGAAAATTGGGTCTTGGAGAAGTAAAGCCGATCACTATCTCTTTACAATTGGTGGATAGATCCATTAAATATCCAAGAGGAGTCATTGAGGACGTATTAGTAAAAGTTGACAAGTTCATCTTCCTGGTTGACTTCATTGTCCTTGATATGGATGAGGACGAGGAGATCCCTTTGATATTGGGTCGACCTTTCCTTGTGACGGGGAGGACCTTAATTGATGTCCAGCAAGGAAAACTTGTTTTGAGGGTCGGAGAGGATGAGGTCACTTTTGATGTATTTAAGTCTATGGAATTTCTTCCCGAGACACATTCTTGTTTTCAAATAAGTGACTGAGACGTGATCCTGGCCGATGAGACTTATGCAATTGATTTTCTAAAGTTACCACTTGAGGTATGTCTTACTCGCTCTACACCTGTTAAATTCAATGATGAAGAGGTTAAGGAGCATGAAAGATATTTGGAGGCTACACCGCTCTTTCCTCTTTCAATGCAACCAAAAGTGGAAGACTTGAAATCATGTCAGCCAACATCTCCACCAGAAGAACCATCTAAACTTAAGCTCAAACTGCTTCCATCAAAGTTAAGATACGCTTTCTTAGGTTCGAAGGTGATTGTCTACACCGATTACTCTGCTCTGAAGTACTTGCTTGCAAAGAAGGATTCTAAACCAAGATTGCTTCTATGGATTTTGCTTCTACAAGAATTCGGTTTGGAGATTAAGGACAAGAAAGGTACTGAAAATTTGGTGGCGGATCACTTGTCTCAGATGGAGCTTCAAGGTACGGATGATGAGCAACAAGTTCAAATAAAAGAAGCATTCCCGAATGAGCATTTGAAGGTTATACAAGTTGTTCCATGGTACGCTGACATAGTCAACTACTTGGTGTCGCAAATTCTACCTCCCAGGATGACATATCAACAAAAGAAGAAGTTCTTCTCTGACTTGAAATATTATTTTTGGGAAGAACCTTTTTTATACCGGCACTGTGCGGACCGGATAATCAAAAGATGTGTGCCCGAGGAGGAGATGGAGAACATACTCAGACATTGTCATTCATTGGAAGTTGGCGGCCACTTTGGTGGTGCAAAAATAGTGGCAAAAATTCTACAATTAGGGTTTTATTGGCCATCTATTTTTAAAAATACATTTAAATTTGTTAATTTGTGTGATCTTTGTCAAAGAGTTGGAAATATTTCTAGGAAACATGAGATGCCTTTAAACAATATTTTAGTTATTGAATTACTTGGTGTTTGGCGTATCGATTTCATGGGTCCTTTTCCATACTCATATTCTAACAAATTTATTTTAGTAGCCATAGATTATGTCTCCAAATGGGTGGAAGCAGTTGCTTTGCCAACTAATGATGCGAGAGTTGTAGTGAATTTTCTACGAAAGAATATCTTCTCCCGATTTGAAGCACTACTGACTAAGTATGGAGTTACACATCACATGGCAACACCATACTGTCCTCAAACGAACGGATAAGTCGAGGTATCTAATCGAGAGCTGAAGCATATATTGGAAAAGACCGTGAATATCTCTTGTACAGACTGGGCGAGAAAGTTAGATGATGCTTTATGGGACTATAGAACAGCATTCAAAACACCGATCGGGATGTCACCATACCGGCTCGTTTATGGAAAAGCATGCCATCTACCAGTGGAACTAGAACAAAGAGCCTATTGGGTGACAAGGATACTGAACTTTGATCTACAAGTAGCTAGTGAGAAGAGAATATTGCAAATCAATGAGATGGGTGAGTTCCGCAATGATGCTGATGAGAATGCTCGAATTTACAAAGATAAAACTAAGAGATGGCATGATAAGCATATTCTAAGTAGGGAATTCAAAGTCGGGCAAAAATTTCTATTATTTAACTCAAGACTTCGACTCTTTCTAGGAAAGCTACGCTCTCAGTGTTCAAGACCGTTTGTGGTAACCTAAGTTTTTCCCTATGCGGCGGTTGAAGTCCATCATGAACAAAAAGGGACATTTAAAGTAAATGGACAGAGATTAAAACCCTATATGGATGGAGACTTTAACTCAGAAAAATGCTCCATCAATCTCATCTGTAAAAAAGGATGAAAGGATAACGTCTAGCTACAGACGTTAATAAAGCGCTTTTGGGAGGCAACCCAAGTTTTTCATTTTTTGTTTCGTTTTGATTTTTTTGGTTTTATTATTATTTTTTTCTCTGTATCTTATTGTTTTGTTTTCTTCCATTTTGTAGGAATAGAGACCACAGAAATCTTCACTGGGTACACGGCTAGACCTCAAGGAAAAATATTCAATTAAAAATCAGGGGAGCATCTCTTCTCCTTTCTCATTCTTTTATTTAGTTTTTCTTCCTTTTTTCCATTGAGGACAACGTGAAATTTAGGTTTGGGGGAAGGGAATTTATTTTATTTATTCAAAAAAAAAAAAAAATTTCTTTCGACTAGCTTGAGGTTTGTGTTTTAAGTTCATTAGACTACTATTGCTTAAAGAATTTCATTGCTATCATGCTCAATTCATTGCACATGCACGTAGCCACTCACACACAACTTGTTAAAGGATAAAAATTATTAAAAAATCTTGATGATAACAATGTGGAGACCGTAACCCTTGTGAGTTTTGAACCAATCATTATTTTTGGAGGGTTATTTTTTTTTTCTAATCTTAAAGTTTAGTTGGAAGTGAGTAACATATCTCCCTTGTTGTAGTCTCATTGTTCTTTCTTTTGGCCAATAAAAAATGATTTTATGCCACATTTGAACCTTTTGAAGTCATTGATGTTAAATGAACTATTCTAGTCTTTGAGAGATGAGATTAGGCCATTTTTGTCTACTTTGAGCCATATATGTGTTTTTCTTTTTTTTGATACATTATCACTAGTCACCCCATTGAGCCTTAGACTTTCTTTCTTAAAGCCCTTGTCCATAGTGTTTCAAGATGGAATCTGATCAGTTTGTTTCAATGTGGTGGTTTGTGTGAGAATTCAAAGAAGAAAGGAAAAAAAAATTGTACAGAGTTCCATTTACTCCAATGTTTTGAGTTGCTTAGTAACTTGAAATATGAGTATGCAAAAGCACTTCAAGTTTGTGACTTGTTGAGTAACTGGGTGCATCCATCACAAATGCCTGCATTCACGTCAAAAGATAAGTGACAACTTGAAGTAAGTAAAAAAAAAAAAAAAAAAGTAAATAAAAAGGGTTCTCATCAAATTTTGAGAAGTGAAATGTAAAGGAGTATTGCTTTGAAGAAGAAGAGTTGAAAAAAAAATGTTGAATGGAAATTCTAAAAAGAGTTGACATTCCGACAAATCTTGAAAATACTTCTTATATTTACCTTTACCCATTTTTATTTCATTCCTTTTACTTTTACCCTACATTACATCCTAATAAAGTCCTTATTTGATCTTGAAGATTGTGTAGTTCAGATATTGATATGACTGAATAAAAAGTGTGGTATAAATTCTTTTTGGCATCTTTTCATGAGACTACTTGTTCTTTCTTGATTAAGCATTTTTCATGTGATTTATATGTGAGATTTTTATTTTTCTTACATTATTCCACTCACATATATTGTTGAGAGTGTTACACCCCATTTCAGAGTGATTTCATTTGTTGAGTGATAACACCGGAAAGGTTTGAGTTAAAGCATACTTTCAAATAGAAATTCGAGTCAAGTTTATTCTAAAGCTAAGAGTATGTTTGGGTTGGCTACCACTTTTCACTAACATTGAGTTTTGATGGCATGAGAAATTTCTTTAGCATTTGTAGTGTTTTTGAACTTGAACTAATTCTCTTTGCAAAAGGCAATTGAAATTAAAAAAAAAAATGATTTTCTTTGTTTTGATTATTTTAGTATTCATTCTTAGAATTTTGTGGGTATATTCCCTGCAAACCCTCACGAGACTACAACTCGTCCACTAGTGTAAGCTAAGGGTTTAAAGGCTTGTTGCATACGCTAAATGCAATCGAAATTTCTAGCGAAAGTGGATTAGTTAGGATATTTTCTTTGTTTTGTTTTACTCTTTATCTGTTTTGTTCAAGGACTAGCAAAATGTAGGTTTGTGGGTATTTGATGTGAATGAAATATATACAACAAAGTACTCACATATCTACATATTTAGCCTTACTTTTATGTTATTTTGTTACTGATTATATAATATCTTTGTGATGTAGGTAACAAGAGCTTTACATGCAAAGTGGGGCTAAGCCAATTGAATCAAGCCAACTTTCATCCAGCCAAACATAAATTCAAGAGAAGACCAACCCAATTAAATTCAAGTCCAAGTGGAGCAAGGAATCAAAGTAAATTTGCACCAAATCCAAGTCCAATTCGGATTAGGATTCCAGCCTGCACATTAGTAGTATTTTTGGCATAACTTTCGGTTTAGATATCCAATCGAGATGATTCAAGTTGGGCTGGAAATTTAACGTAAAGGGCTACAACTTTGTAGTTTACCAAAAGTCCAAATTCAAACGTTAAATGGGCCAAAATTGTTGTTTAAGTGAAGCCTAAAAATCTGGGATTTTCTCCAAACGGGAATAGGATTCCTTGACCTATTTAAAGGCTCTCTAGGGAAGAGGAAAAAAAAAAAAAAAAAAAAACCAAAGAGGAAAAGGGGGCGCCACATAGAAGAACTTGTTTTGGGAATCATTAAGAAGAGGAGAATTTGAGGACAAAGGCGAGAGCTTCATGTTGATCAACCAATTCAGATGAAAAACATAAGTTTTATTTGTTTTCTTTTCAATTTTATTATGAACTAAATTTATTTTCTAGAGCGTTGATGTAGTCTAGCAATGAACACAATTTATATTCTGAGTTATTTTATTTTTGATATTTCCATGATTGAGTGTTTAATTCCTATTCTTAATGGTTACTATTTTTTTTTACGAATTATTGTTTGATCAATTGAATTACAATGAGACCGAGAGGTGATTTGTTATTTTAGTTCTAGAATTAAAAATCATTAGTTGAGCGAAAGTAGAGATGCTTTACCGCGATTAGTGTGATTTTTCAGAAAATTCAAAGTACGTAACGAGTCTCCAATTAATTAAATTCACATAGAGATATGGAATTGTTAGTTGAAGATATTTTTGATATTATTCGAGAGAAGATATTGAATACTTAAGGAATTTTTAATCATCAATGGGAGATTATTAGAATTTAATAATTAGGAAGAATAAATTGTGTGGGATTTGCTAGGTGAAATCAACTGCTCTAGATCCATTCTTATCATATTTTTACACTTTTAGATTTTTGCATTTTGTTAATCTTTTATTCGTAGATTTATTTTTATTAAATAGTTTAATATAATTCAGATAGTAGAACATTCCATTTATTTTCGATTTTCCAAATAGTAATTAATTTAGTGAATTTCAGTATTCAATAACATAGTTAATCCCTGTGAGTTCGACATTTGTTTTCTAAAAACACTTTACTACTTGTTACGATTCTATGCACTTGTAGATTATTTTACGCGAACAAGTTTTTGGGGAAGGGAATTTATTTTATTTATTCAAAAAAAAAAAAAAACTTTCTTTTGCCTAGCTTGAGGTTTGTGTTTTAAGTTAATTATACTACTCTTGCTTAAAGAATTTCATTACTTTCATGCTCAATTCATTGCACATGCACGTAGCCACTCAGACACAACTTCTTGTTGAAGGATAAAAATGATTAGAAAATCTTGATGATAATAATGTGGAGACTGTAACCCTTGTGAGTTTTGAACCAATCATTATTTTTGAAGGGTTTTTTTTTTCTAATCTTAAAGTTCTTTTGGAAGTGCGTAACATATTTCCCCTGTTGTAGTCTCATTGTTCTTTCTTTTGGCCAATAAAAAAATGATGTTACGCCACACTTGAGCCTTTTGAAATCATTGATGTTGAATAAACTATACTAGTCGTTGAGAGATGAGATTAGGCCACTTTTGTCTACTTTAAGCCATATATGTGTTTTTTCTATTTTTTTTGATTCATTATCGCTAGTCACCCCATTGAGCCTTTTGATTAGCCTTTCTTTCTTAATGCCCTTGTCCATAGCGTTTCAAGATGGAGTTTGATTAGTTTGTTTCAATGTGGTGGTTTGTGCGAGAATTCAAAGAAAAAAGGAAAAAAGAAGAAAAAAAAAATTGTACAAAGTTCCATTTTCTCCAATGTTTTGAGTTGCTTAGTAACTAGGGGTATTCATTACCAATGTTTACTCTTATGTCAAACCGTAGCTTGAAATATGGGTATGCAAAAGCACTTCAAGTTTGTGACTTGTTGAGTAATTGGGTGCATCCATCACAAATGCCTGCATTCACGTCAAAAGATAAGTGACGACTTAAAGTAAGTAAAGAAAATAAAAAAAGGAAAAGTGTCAAAAAGAAGTAAATAAAAAGGGTTCTCATCAAATTTTGAGAAGTGAAATGTAAAGAAGTATTGCTTTGAAGAAGAAGAGTTGAAAAATAATGTTGAATGGAAATTCCAAAAAGTTGACATTCCGACAAATCTTGAAAACACTTCTTATATTTACCTTTACCCATTTTTATTTCATTCCCTTTACTTTTACCCTACATTACATTCTAATAAAGTCCTTATTTGATCTTGAAGATTGTGTAGTTCAGATATTGATATGACTGAATAAAAAGTGTGGTATAAATTCTTTTTGGCATCTTTTCATGAGACTATGTGAGATTTTTATTTTGCTTACATTTTTTCACTCACATATATTGTTGAGAGTGTTACACCACATTTCAGAGAGATTTCATTTGTTGAGTGATAACACCGGAAAGGTTTGAGTTGAAGAATACTTTCAAATAGAAATTTGAGTCAAGTTTATTCTAAAATTAAGAGTATGTTTGTACCTTACATACATCTTTTTTAGTATCAAACACACTATATTCTTTACTTTAATTTGAATCTCTCTCTATATGTGTCTATCTATCTGTGCTTTCCCCAAGAATTTAAGTAAAGTTTTATAGTTTGTGGGTCTACCAAGCAAGCTCTCTTGTCTTTTGGTTTACTTAAAGTTCATATTATATAATTAAACTTTACTTTTAATAGAAGAATGATCATGCATCCTTGAGGCAAGTCATTTCGTGCATTTATCTTTTGATTTTTGACAAGTTAAATTTATTCTAGAGAAAAAAAGTAAAGTCACAAATCATCAGTGGTCCACAAATCATTCTGTTACTCCTTTTTGAATCAAGCAAACGCCTTTAACCATGAGATATGAATTAATCTTTCCACTCAATTTGGTTGATAATTTTATTTTGCTTTGCCATTTTGTTTTTTATTAAAAAAAAAAAATCAATTCTGATTGTTGGATTTGTTAATGCCAGATTAAACATTTAGTGGCTGCTGCAATAGTATTGAAGGGTCTTGGAGTTCTTCTTTTCATCTTTGGCATCTCCCTTGGAGCAAAGCAAGGTAGCAACTAGTAAGTTAACCTCTCATACTCTGACTACGTATGATTAAATTATTAAATAGCTCATGTCTACTTGTGGAACAAATCCAAACTAGCAAAAATATTGGAGCTTATCTTTTGGTTTGTATATCTTTGCACACCTCTCCCTATTTTAGTTTATAGTTTGTCTCTCGGTGTGCTTAGTTTAGTAGTGTTTTCTCCTTTACATGATTTTGGACGTGAAGTCACCTAATTTACATCTTTTAAGTTATCTTAGTAGTCTATAATTTAGACTTAGATTTTGCATGATTAGCAGCTTGCTCTAAGTTTGAGTTCCTCTTTCCATGAGCAAACCAATGAATTGCTAAAGGGTGAGTAAAATTTGCTTCATAATACCCTACTAGTCTATAATTATATGTTAAAATTTTTGTTGTGGTGGATTCTTGGTTTGGAGCAAGCGGGTGGTTTGCATGGTGATATAAGGTGGTCTACTTTTCATTATTGGGAGTGTTGATTGTCTTATGAATGTTGTGATATTATTGTTCAACTATGTGTGAATTTATTTTATCAACTATTAGTAAATTCAAATATTCTGCTGTGGTGGGTTGTTGATTTGGAGCAACCGAATGGCTTACATGGAGATATAAGGCAGTGCATTTTATATTAGGAGTGTTGATTGTGTTGTTCCTATTGTGCTATAATTATTGGTGATGAACTTGGTCATTCTCACTGGAATTTCTTTAATAATCCCATCTTTTATGTGATCATCTAAGTTTACTTTTTATCTATTGCTGGTTGAGTAATACTCATGCATTGGTGTATTCAGTGATTAGCCCTAGGCAGACCAAGTATGGATCTAACTTGACTTAAACTTATATTTTTTAGTTTCATGGTCTAGAATTTTTTACTAGCATTTCAGTGGTTGGAGTGGTCTAGCATTTTTTAAGCTTTTTCAACATCAGCTATATAGTCAAATTCAAGGCATTCTTGATTATTACCCATGATTAAGTTCAGATTCATCATCGATAAGTATATGTATGGTTTGATTTTGTTTATTCATCAAAATTCTTGTTCTTTGTTTGTAAATCCGATTTCACTAGCTTGGCGCTTCCTACCATGGTGCCCTGAACCAATTAGGACATTATATTAAACTAAGAGACCGTAATAGTTAGTAATGGAGGGTTAAATCTTAACTAGTATGAATTATTACACTAAGATTGTTACTTATACACACACACACACACACCACACACACACACACATAAAAGCAAGGGAACTAGTGATCATAGATTAGATTAAACCTAAAAACTAGGCTTTAATTGATATGCACAATTGACTACATATATGTATAAGTAAGTGAATGGCTAATTGTATTATGATTATATACTAAGTAAGTACAAAGCAATATATGTGGCTATTAGGTTGTTAAGTTATTAGATATATAGTTGTTGGTGTTTTAATTGAGTACTTAAGGTGTAATTTACCATTGGTGTATTAAGTGTGGATTTAAATCTAAGCCAATCAAGGAGATCAAGGATTGATGTGGTTTAATAAAGGAAATTGTGAATGTGTAAGTCTATATATATATATATAAGCTTTGAAACTGTGTTGGTGACTTTTTACGTTTAGGGGGTATATTTTGGTCATTCTTTTTGCCGCCCTTTTTTTTTTTAAATCACATTTTATGTGGTTGTAATTTGATTAAAACCATAAAATTTATTAAATATATAAAATATTTCTTCTATTTGAATTTAAAATGAAATTTGTTATTTGACATCTATGACCCTATTTCTAAATGAGGTTACCTTTCATTAATAAATGTATTTTTGAACCACATAAAAGTTACCTTTCATGACTCAACTTTGTCCTTTTGGTTTTGTTTTTCACCCTTTCTTTTTAATGGAATTTAACTGTGAAGAGTTTTTTATTTTATTTGCATTATTATCCATTGTAAAAAAAAAATGTTGGCTTCCTTAAGCATATGTAATTTAAAACTTGACACAGCTTGGGGTTCTAGTAATCAAGGTGCTTTGGGTGTGATTGCTGGAGTAATTTTGTAAATGACATTTATGACCCTATTTCTAAATGAGGTTACCTTTCATTAATAAAGGTATTTTTGAACCACATAAAAGTTACCTTTCATAACTCAACATTGTCCTTTTGGTTTTGTTTTACACCCTTTCTTTTTAATGGAATTTAACTGTGAAGAGTTTTTTATTTTATTTGCATTATTATCCATTATTAAAAAAAAAAATGTTGGCTTCGTTAAGCATATGTCATTTAAAACTTGACACAGCTTGGGGTTTTAGTAATTAAGGTGCTTTGGGTGTGATTGCTGGGATAATTTTGTGTCTAGGAGTCAAATTTGTTAAGGATGCAATGTGGACTCAGTCTTTAGTAGATTGATAATAGGCCCTGCGAAAAGTGTCTTTTTTCATAGTCAGCTACATGTATGCTATATAACCATTAATTTTTGGTGTCTACTAAAATCCTATTATAAGTCATTTTGGGTTGCTTGCATTTTCTTTTTCAAAGTGGGGATTTGTGTCTGAATTAGATATAGTGCTAAAAAAGAAAATTTAGGAGTTGGGAATGTTCATGAATATGTGGGGCCTTAGAGTTGGATTAATCATGTTTTTTTTCCCCTAATGTTTTCTTGGATTCCACATAATTGCTAGCCTTCTTATATGTACAACTTTGACTATGGATGTAATTGTTCTACTGTAATTTTTTTTTTTGGTAATACAATAGTTTTTGTGGAAATTAGTGAAAATGCTGGTTATGTGTTCTTTTTATTTTTATCACTTTTCAACTACTTAGGCACAAACTCAATTGATGTTGTTGGGCAGGAGAACAAGATTGAATCAACCTTTTTATATATTCAAATGAAGTATTGCCCTCAGTAAAGCATTTAATTTTATTTTCTATCCCAATTCTTTCCATAGAATCACACTTTCATGAAATATAGTCATTTAGTTGTCAATCATCATTGTTGAAGTGCATAATATATGTAAAGTTTATCTTGAGTTTGTTTGTTTGGATGAGTTTAGTTTTGCAAAATAAGTAGTGTAAAAGTAAGTATAACTGTAACTAGGAAAAGTGATACTTTTAAAGTTGTACATAAGTTGGTTGTGAACATAGCATCACGGTTAGATTTTGCTATTGGTATGTTTTCTTCTCTTTTTCCTCTTGATTTTGTTTCTTCTTGATTTTGTGCTATGAGTTTATGGTGAATTATACATGAAGTAGGCTATATCTTTTATACATTTCATAGGTGGACATGAAGTAGTATATTATTTTTATAATGAAGAGTGTTTCTTGTTTATTAGTTGATTAAGATTGTTGTTGAGATGTATCTAGTAGCATTCTATTCATGTTTATTTTTCATTGGTATTAGTATATTTGAAAGTTATACCATTTTATCTTTTCCCTATTGTTTTTTTTTTTTTTGGATGTATCATGTAAAGTACTAGTTGAAAGTGTAATTTTCAACCTAATGTATTTTGTATTATTCATTAAATGCATTGTCATACTCAGTGTTGTAGATCATGGACATTGAGCTTAGTTAAATCATTAGATGCAAGGAATTATTGTCTTATATTTTGCTTTGAAATTTGAGTGAAAATTAGGTGTAATAAGAGTCTAATCTGATGTATTTAGTTGAAAGTATATTGTAATACCTGTGAATTTAGCTCATTTCTGTGTCATTTTAGTGTAAATAGTTTGTTGGTATTGTGGTATTGTATTTGCTATTGTAAATAATTATAAATAAATATATTTAGTTTGTTGGTTTAATGTGGTATTGTATTTGCTATTGGAAAATATGAGTTGTGGTGCATTACAGGCGTTATAAAATATGTATTGGAAAAGATGTATTGTATGTACATTTCAGGTGCTATAATTTTTTTTTTTTTTTTAAGAAGGCCCTATTGCAGCGCTTTGAAATGTGTTGCAATACGGTCTTTTTAATTATATTCATTAAAGACCTATGCCAGCGCTTTCAAGAATGCTAGAATAGGTACTACCTATGTCATCGCTTTCAAAAGCGCTGGAATATGCCTTTTTAATTATATTCATTGAAGACCTATACCAGTGCTTTTGAGAACGCTGGAATAGGTGCTACCTATGCCAGCGCTTTCAAAAGCGCTAGTATAAGTCTTTTAAATTATATTCATTCAAGACCTATATCAGCGCTTTTGAAAGCATTGGCATAGGTAGTACCTATTCTAGCGCTTTCAAAATCGCTAGTATAGGTCTTGAATGAATATAATTTAAAAGGCCTATACCAGCGCTTTAAAAAGCGCTGGTATAAGGCATGCCCTTTCTTGGCATTTTTGAAAAGCGTTGGTACAGATCCAGCGACCCTATACCGACTGTCACTACGCGGCGGTTTAAAACGCTGCGATAGAAATTTTGACTCTATCCCAGCGCTTTTTGGGGCTATCCCAGCAGTTTTGAAAACCTTGGGATAACCCCATTTTTTTGTAGTGTGTATGTTGGCAAACTGAGAACAAAAAATGTCTAGTATAAGATCTTAGTGTCTTAGAAGTGTTTTAGATATTGCTCAAATTGATATAAGTCAAGATTAAAAAACATACAAGTTGCAAAAAGAAAAATTCAAAAACTGTCAACCTCGACTGATGGAGAGAGACTTTTGACCAATCAAATTGCGATTTGCAAAATTTTAATTGAAGCCCAACATCCCGTGAAACATTTATAGTTTGAGTTTAATACTGCTAGGTATAAAAACAAAACCCTAATACATGTTTTTTAAGTCTTGAGAGTTACTCCTGTGTGATCCGTAAGATTCTGTAATCTTCTAACTCTACAAGCACCTACCTGAGATCAAATCCATATTGCTAGTACTGGTGGAGTAAAGTTGCTACCAAGCCTTCAGCTATCAAGTGTACTAAAGATCAAAGCATATCCTAAGCCCCACTACTTATTTCATTCAACTCATACGGGCTTCATTAGGTACTCATCAACGTTCATTACAATTTTCTAATTTGATCTCAGTAGTTTGCCCATACCTTCCACATTCAGTGTGTTTCTTCTTTCTCTCACTTTCTTTTCCCCATAGAGTCATGTACAAACCAAGAATGATCAACATAGCTCCCAAGATACTGCAAATGTTTGAAAATAGAAATAAATCAGAATCTACCATTCACATTCCTTTGAAAGAAAAGAGAAAAGGCTTGTAAAAAAAAAAAATCTCAAACAATTGGGGAAGTGATCCAAGCAAGTAAATGTATATACCTTCCTAGTGCAATGCCTCTCTTAAAATTAGTAGTCCCATAATAGCTGTAAGTAGAGTACACAATGGTCTAAATGCTGTCATGAAAACTGGACCTTTTCTTTGTGAAACCAATGTTTGAAGATAATATGTAATTCCATATATTGCAACTCCCTGAAAAATGTGACATTTACATAACAGCTTAAATTATGTATCAAAACTATGTACAATATGTAATTCCATAGTGTGGTATTCCTTGAAAAATGGGTAATGTTCTAGAACTCACACTATAAATGGGAGCAAGAAGGGTGATGTTCCATGACAACCTCCAAGAGGAAAGTTTATGATCAAAAATTGCTGCCATGATTGTTGAGAGTAACGTGCCTGATAAGCATGTCAATGCTGTAAGAGCTAAAGGTGATGGGTACTCCTTAATTGTTTTAGTCTGGATTAATCATCAGACATCAGTTAGTATTATCACAAAAAGTATAAACAATATATGGTTTTATACAATGCTATCCTCTGGCTAATGCAAGCAAGGTAGGGAAACATAAAAATTGCACTGAGAAAAGGTAATCAAGAATGCTTAGGATTTAGGAAATCCCTGGTGTGTGTTTTATTGGTGAAAAAATCTGATACGACCTGCAAACCTGACACGACTAACCCATTTATAAACAGGTCATGGGTTGAAGTTAAACGGGTTCAAGTCATATTCGGGTTGACACGGCTAACCCATTTAATAAATGGGCCAAGTTCGTGTTTAGCATGTGAACTCGTCTGACCCGTTTGATCCGTTTAGCTTAAAAAGGTATTAGTTATTTTGATATTATTATTTAATTTATGGTTGCTTTTATATGTTTATTACAATATTTATAGTTGTAATGGTATTTTAACTTTATATACATGGGAATTGATAAAGATTATATTAATTAAGTATGACCTATTGATTAAATAGATTATAAAATGGGTCATTTGTATTGACTTTTACATAACTTGTTAATTAAACGAGTTAAATGTGTCGGGTCGGGTTGACTTGTTTAATAATCAGGTCATGTTCGGATTGAGGATTCCTGACACGCTAAGTAAATAGGTCGGGTTTGGGTCAACCCATATAGTCGAATACTCATGACTCGACAAGACACGAACCTGACTCGGGAACATGAATTGCTACCCCTAGTGTGTTTGTTTCTAAAAAAAAAAAAAAAAACTAGAGAAATCAAAATTTGATTTTTAAAAAATGCATTAATCGTTAGGAAAGAAAATAAAAATGGAGATAATAGTTTTAGATTTTGGGAATACACTATTCTTGAAAAATGGTATCAAAACTACTTATATGCGACTTTGGGTATTGTGTGGCTTTCGTTATAGTAGCAAATGCCTACCTTCAATTCATAAGAGTTTCCAAAGTGTAAGTGGGGCATATTGAAGTGGGTAGTGTCTATTACACACTGCCTCTTACATACCATAACATACAAACATTTCAATTCAAAAAGTTTTGAACTAAAATTTCAATTAAAAAATAGACTAAGTTTTCATTCAGGATTAGATAATGACCTCATGAATAATAAATACTTTAATTAAATATATGACTCTCGACTTATTAAATTTTGAGAACAATTACTCTTAAACATACTTCCTCATTAAATAAAATGAAAAATAAATAAAAGAAAGAGGAAATAGGCCTATAAAGACATCCTTACTGCAGGACCTTTCCAATTCAATGATGAAAAATAAAATGAAAGAATAGCTCATTTATAAGTAAATATATCGTTAAAATCCTTGTTAATTTTTCAAAGGGTGACAAGTTTTGTCTTGAGAAAGAGTTTTTTGAAGTCCCACACTGAAATATAAGAAATAATGCTATGTTGGGTTAAAATAGCTTGAACCTGGTTAATTAATTAAATTACCCAAATTGATTAATTAAGTTCAATTGCATGCAAATCGTGAAGGTACCAACAAACCACCAAAAATACTAAGTGCAGCGGAAAATAAATTGAACACAGTAATTTGTTGACAAATGTGGAAAACCTCACAAGGCAAAACCTCTCCGGGTAATTTTAAAGTCATCACTCTCAGGAATCCACTAATCAACAATCAAACGGTTATAAGGAATCTTGCTACGCCTATCCTAAAATACCAACCTACAGTTGAACCTTCGCTCCAATACCCAATTGGACTTGATCTTGCATTATCCTTCTTTCCCTTGATGCACAAACCTCCAATTTATGACTAACCCTTTGCAAGGATCCCAAGTATGTGACAACTCTAGCAACTTGAACAGATGTTGTTGACTGTAAAGTTTTTCACTTCATCAATAATGAAGAATTTGAAGCACTCGGTTACAAACCGTATATTTACACAGAGAATATAAGTCTCTTGGTCTCTGTATCTGTAGGTGACAACCTTTAAAATCAGCCTTATATATGTTTGGGGTTGTAAAAAAAGAAACCCCAAACAAATATACAAGACTGGGCTGAATTTCAGATCTGGAAATTCTGAAATTGTAATTCTTTATAGATCGAGCTACTATTGAGCTTCACATTAAGTCTCGATAGTAGACATTTGTCGAGTTATCTGTCGAGACTTAATGAACAGCTTTTCTTAACTTGTTTCTTGGACCAATCTTCATGTCTTTAATACTTGACTTGAACAACATGTTTCTTGAAGTACTAAACTCATCTTAGGTCTTTTCAATTACATGTAAAGTGCATTTTGTCAAAGGATTAGCCAATTACAACAAAATATGACCCTAACATGCTATATGGAGTAGGTTTGGGTCCAATGAACAAGAAAACTCAACATTATTATTATTATTATTGGAATAATTCGCCTTGTACAGATTTAAAAACAATAGTGATAGGATGCCAACGATTTGGAATGTGAAGTGCCATTGATTTGGATTGTAACAATAAGTGCATTCAAATGTTGGGACTCACATTAAACATGTATTAAGTTTTATTCATTTATTTATGGGAGGACTACTAATATTATTCAAAGCGAGAAGCAATAATTATATCTCAAAAAAGAACTTGTTCTAAGAAACAAAGACTCTATTCAATCTAAATCAAAGAAATCTACAATGTTTAAGCACGTTTTACTAGTAGGCAGATCTATTACCTTGCCTATGAAGTTAACAGAATTAAACACACAACAAACTTACCTAATGAAATAAAATAACCGAATTCAAGTCTAATAGTTTCGATCAGTTTCGTTGTTACAATACACCAAGATCCCTTCAGACAAGTCTCATTGCACTAGGTATTGAAAGAAACCCCACGATTCCAACCCTAAATTGGCTTAGCTATCCTCTAATTCTTAAGTCCTGTAACTAGTTTCATGTAGCCAAAGTGGCCTTCAGAGATATCGAGGATCATTGTTGTGGGAAGCCAACTTGATGGCCACAATGGTCTTTAGAGTTTTGCTGTTTTTACTTCAATGTCAATGAGATTGAGATGGAAAGTTTTTTTTCCCCAATCTCTTCTTTCAAACTCCCATTTCTCTCACAACCTTCACTCATTCCATCAAGCCCACTCTTTCTCTTTAGATTCACTTCCCCTTCACCCCACCCTCCTCCCCTTCTTCTTTGTTGTCATCATCGACATTGAAAGATAGTGAAGTCAATTGTATTTGAGTGCTAAATTAAAATTGAAGTTTGGTTGATAACCTAAGCTTTTTCTTTAATATCATTTTTGAGTTGCTAACTTCCTAGCCTAACATGATTGGGTTGTATGGCAATTGATCCTAAACCCAATTAGATATGTGAACACCCTTATGAGTCGATTTAGATCATTTAAGTGATTACAAGGTGAAAGCTCAGATTTGTGCTAAAATACTAGAGCTTGTTCAAACCCCCAATTAAAAAATACAGCTATATTGCTTTTATGCTAACTTAGACTAAGTGCAGAACAAGAGTAAATAAGCGCAATGAACCAATAACACTACCTTAAGCCATATTCATCCATCATCAACAATAAAATGAAAGCTTAAAGAGTAGGGAAGAGAGATGCAAACATAAGATAACACCGAGATATGTTATCGAAGAGGAAACCAAGGAACTTGGCGAAAAATCTCTTCGCGACCCTCCAATTTGAAATTGATCCACTAGAGAATAAAGTTGGAGTATACGAATAACAAAAGACCCCCCAAGCCTAGTCCACCTCATGTACTTGAGCCCTCCAAGCTCTTGCTACCAACTGACTTCTCGAAACCTTGTCTTCTTTAACTTTCTAGATCCCGCAATTCAGCCCGATTGCATCCGCCAATGAAGGGCTCCTTCCAATACTTTCCAGCAGCACCAAAATCTCACTTTACACTTAGTATGGGTGTGGTAAGTATTTGGGCTAGCAACCTCTTAAAGATCTAGAGATGGAGAGGTAGGACTTGAGGAAAACCACAAGAAAATGTGTAGATGATTGTGGGTATAACAATCTCTAACTCTTTAGTATATTTTCTAGAGTTTTCTCTCTAAAAAGAACTCTTTAAACTTTGTAGGTAATAAAGGTACATATAGTATGGATAAAGACTTGGTAAAGCAAAACACAACTTTTTTTCAAACAAAGAATTTTGTGGGTCCTTCGTGGGTTGGTCTTACCCACAAAACAGTCATGAAAATGACAGCCGAGCATGACTCTTTATCTTCCAGTTATGTGCTCTACATATGGCCTTTTCACGGGTTGCTTCTCGCAAGCCAGTTGCGACATCCATTTGTTCATCTTTTGAAACTTGATTTTTCACCGATCTCTCACACTCATCCCTTACAATTAAACTCACATACATATAGGAAAAATGATTGAAGAAATTACAATCAAATTTGGCACGAAATTAAAGCCAACATAATATAGTTGGAAATCACAACTTTACACAAGAAACTTGAAAGCTCAATAGTGTAAAACACTATAGCTTATTTAGACCCTCAATTTTAAACTTACGGCTAAATTGGTTTTACTCTACTTAACTATGTGTGAAATAAGAGTAAATAAAACACAATAAACTAGAACTACCCTATAGTGCATAAACATAAACAATAAACAATAAATGTAAAGCATAAAGAGTAAGGAAAAAGAGATGTAAACACGAGATAACACAAAGATGTGTTATTGAAGAGAAAACCAACATACTTAGCGAAATATCTCTCTACTGTCCTCCAAGCCAAAATGATCTACTAGTGAATAAAGTTGGAGTACAAGAATATCAAAAAGACCCTCCAAGCCTAATCTACTCAATGTACTTGAACCCTCCAAGTTCTAGCTCCCAATGGAATTCACCGAGTCATATCTTCACTAGTTATCCCTGCAATTAGCTCCAAATGCATCTGCCAATCAATGGATTCTTTCAATGCTTCTACACGCACCAAAACTTCTCTTAACACTTAGATTGAGTGAGGTAAGTGTTTGGGCTAAGAACCTATCAAGGATTTGTAATTAGAGAGGTAGGAGTAGAGAAAAACTAAGAGAAATTGTTTAGATAATTGTGGGTTTAAAATTTTAACTCTCAAGTGTATTTCGAGGGTTTTCTCTCTGAAAATCTCCTTATAATTTCGTGGGTAATGAGGGCTTATATAGTGTAGGTAAAGAAGTAAGGAAAGCACACTTTAAAATCATCTAGGCAATGAGTTTTGTAGGTCATTTGTGAGTTGTTCTAGTAGAAATATGACTTGTGAAATGCTTCCTAGCACTTGACTATTCAACTTCCAACATGTACTTCTCACGTGGCCTTTTGCGGGTTGTCCACTCACGAGTAAGTCGCGCACTTCATTGTTCTTCACAAATTTTCACCAAACTCTTACACTCAACCCTTACATTAAATCTCACAAACATCCAGAGAAGTGATTTACTAAATAGAATCAAATTTGACACGGAATTAAAGCCAACAAAACATAGTTGAAAATCAAAACTTTACAGAACTCTAATTGTAATTAGTCTTTTTTGGGTGTCGCATAGATGGGTCTAGCATTTTCTTAGATTTGTGTGTGTTTCGCCTTTGTTGGGGGAACCACAATTTTACTCTATAGCCACTCTAAAAACAAACCCGCGATGTATGGTGTCGAAAGCCATAAAAGATTTGAGTGTGCCTTTTTCATCACCAATTAGTTTTGTGATGAAATGACACAGTTCACGGTCCGACAATCTTGTTTATTTTTAATCTTCATTTTCTGTGCTCCCTTCCAATAACTTTAAAGGGTAGAAAACAATAAACCCTAACATAGTAGATAACAAGAAAGCTATTTTAATTGCTGGATAATGATTTTTGGTCACCTGTAAGATGTAGAATGCTGAGTAAGAAAGGTTTGAAATGACAAGCATGAAGGATCCCTTTAGCCAATTTTTGTCCAAGGATGCTTTTGAAGTGAAGGTTTGATGCGAGTGTTGGGTATGTAGTAGTGAAACCACAACGATACCCTTGTATAGGGTCATTAGTGTAGCACCAGCAAATGCAACAACTGTTCCGACTATCTTTGCTTGCGCATCACGTTGGGAAATGTCTAATTTCTCCATCCTGAATTCATAAAAATTAAGCATAACTTCTTTAAATGAGTTATTCCATTGTTTCTGACTATGAGTGATATATTACAGACCCGAGGGTCCAAAAGTCCACTATATTACGTTGCCCAAATGCTAATTCTTTTACCTGCACAGGATCTCTAACTTTACTAAATTTACTTATGGTCAGTTGAGGGTATTCTTCACAACAAAGCAGTATCTCACACAAAGGAGATAGATAAAAGTGATTGATCCATACCTGCACAAGATTGCTAAGAGAAAGGTAATAGATGGAAGTAAGTTGCCTGTAACGGCTGTAAAAGTTGATGATGTGTATTCGAGTCCGGCATAGTACAGTGTCGTGGCTAACACAGCTCTAAATTATTAACAAAGAAAGTCCAGAGTTAGTTAGGAATTAACTTGGCATGAATAATGATACATGCGCAAACTATTTTACAACATTTTTATAAATTATTGTTGTGGCTAATTTCTTACTAGTTCTCATCTGAGCCCATTACTAACATTATTTTTTTTTCATTACCAATAACCACTCACCACGTTAACAATTTGTAAATTTTTATGTAAAAAAGTTTGCATCACAAGCATTTTCCGTATGGCATTGGGTAATACTTAGAAACAATTCCTTCTTAATAAGTAATTAAATTACAAAACTTTGTTATAAGAACCAATAAAGTACAAATAATGTTATCTTTTGTGAATACAGTTAAATTCAATATGGTTATATGTTTGACTATAATGAAAATTAAACCTAATGTATTGCTTACCTAAATTTTACCCATTGCCATTTGAAAGAAAAGTAGACTTGGATACTAAATGACTCATTTGTAGACAATTTACTCACCCTAGTAAACCCAGGAAAAAGATATTGCGCAAGATTGGAATGCTAATTTTGCTGTGATTATCCCTGCCAAAAAAAAAATTCTAAATGGTTAGTAGAAATTCAAGCGTATTTTGTCTTTTAATTTGCATTTCACTGAAAAAGTAAAATTCTGTTCAAATATATTACAACTAATTTAAATATTTGTATGATCAAATTTCAAATAAATTTAACTATGTTTTTGTAGTTAGATCTCAATAATACACACTTTATCAGTTTTAGAATAAGTTGGTTACATGTGAATCTTTTCAAGAAATGCTTAATTTTGAGCACATACGTTATTTATATATAAAATCTTCTTTTGATAAATTGTTATCAATAATTTTCAATAGAAAGACAATGGTTCAAATATATTTATTTTAGTTTTAGCATAATAAGTTCGAAAGTTTAGTTATATTACTGAAGACATCAATTGGAACATACTATGAAGTATGAACGCTACAACTATGTATAGTCACTTTACTCATTGTCTTTTCTTTTTTCTGTAATTAAAGCTAAATATAATTATAATTTTTTAAATATTTATTTTAATTAGTTTTACATTTATTGGTTGAGAATTCATGCCGTTTTACAAACAATCTCAACTTATAAATCACGTTCTTTCGTTGTGTTATTAATCCCAACGACACAACTTAGACTTTACTAGCTAGGACGGAAGAAATTAGTTGTTTTTTAATTTAAATATTTGCTAAAAAGAATTATTGTAAATTAAAATTACAAATAATTTTTTTCATGCTCTTATTTTATCTTTCAATTATAGAATTTGAAGGGAGAGAATGAAGGATGGAAAGGAAATACAAGTAAATATATAAACACACACAATGGCGGAGTTAGAAATTTTTATTTGGAGATCCCAAATTGTGATACTAATATATCTATCAAGACAAGCCCCCCTCCTCCCCACCCCAACACACATACACACACACATATACATAGACACACACATATGCTTTTTTCTTATATATACACACTTTTTTTATTTTATAAGTGATATATATATATATACACACACACACACCCAAAAAAAAGAACTTAATATTTTTAATCAAAATTATATTTGATGGTGATCTTTCATAGAATAAAATTTAATTTTTCCATTTTTATTGTGAAATTCCTAAAAATTTTCATTTTAAATACAAATTATCAAATTTTATAGTAAAGTAATTAAAAAATCTTTCAATTCAACTAATGAAATTCTCAAAAATAAAAATAATCCAGAACTTAGACGAATAAGTAAAGCTTCAAACATATTTGAAACAATCTTGCTTTAACCCATTATATGACAACTAAAGACACATTTCATGTGTAATTTTAGTGACAAGATTATTTTAATGAGTCATTAACTTGTTAATCGCCACATTACTGGTTGAAAAAGATAGATTCAGACATGTTTGATACTAAACTTTATCAAATATTTAACAAATATAAGAGCACATTTTACAATAAAAAATAAAATTATATCTCTATAACTATTAAACAATTTTTTTAAGAGCATCATTGGACAAATTCAAATAATTGGGGGATTAACTTTCATTTTTGTAGACTAAATTTCGAAAACATTAATATATATATAAAGTCCAAAGGCATGTAGATTTGGTATCTTTCCCACCCACTATAATGGTGTCTATCCTAAAGGATAGACACCATTATAGTGGGTGGGAAAGATACCACTATCTTTCACATAATGGTGTCTCTTAAATGGTATCTTATACTCCATATCTTCTACTTATAAAGCATAGACACCCCTATTAAAGGCTAAGAATTAGTTTTTTATGAAGCCAACAATTTCCTCTTGTATCTACTCCACGTAACGAATTTCTCACAGCATGTTAGACCCATTAATATATATATATATATATATATATATATTATGTGCATTCTATACTATAGGGTATAGATGTGAAACTCATAGTAAAGGTCCGCGGTGGTACACTACACATTTTCTATATTTATAACTTGAGTATAAATTTTGTATTAAAAGAATATTATTTACTATCATTCATAAATTCATCTTATGCATATAAATTTAGAAGTTCAGAAAACAATAAATTCAAAATACTTTGTCCAAACCCAGGAGCTTCATATTTATTTTCTTGTGTCATGTCTGTGATATAATGAGCCAGAATCCATGGAAGTTGTTAATTGCAGAATTTGTAAGAAGCTAACAAGGTTATAAAGACAGGCACGAAAATATTTTAAAAGAAAAAAAACAAAACGAAGAAGAAGAAGATTGGTGCCAATAATAATAAAAAATGGCCGCCAAAAGAAGGGAAAAATTAGAAGGAAACCTTTCATAGAGAAGTGCAAGAACACCAGTAGTTAGAGCTCCAAAAGCTTGTCCATAGGGCACTAGCACATATCGACTGAAGCCTTTCTCTAGAGAGACCTTGACGACTATGATCAATCCAGCGAAGAAGAAATTGGCAATTATGCAGAGAATATATGGTGTCAATACATCAATTAATCTCTCTCTTTTTCTGCTTTCACTTCCAACTCTTGCACTCTCTTCCTGTTCTTCCATCTTTAACTCCATATTCACTTGCTCCTAAAGCTATAACTACACTCTTTTTAAATCATAGTGGAGATAACTGTAGAATGAATTATGGAATATGTGTGTGTGTGTGGAGAGAGAAAATTCTCAATCTATGACAAGCTGACACATTATACTAACAAGTCCACAAAATATGACCAATTACAGAGTGCCACATACTACTACTAGGTTTTGCTATCATTATTCAGAAACCAACAAAAATTTGTCAAGTGTCATTGAAATAAAGACATAAAAAGTATGAAAAAACCAATCATACATCAGTGCGTGTAGGCAATGACAGAAGCAGACTGGCGCGTGTAAGCAATAACATAAGCAGTCCAATCGGGTGCTGACATGTGTCACCTTGAAAATCAAAACATTTTGGCCAATCAAAAGATGACACGTGTCTTAGAGAAAAAGTCTTAAAACTCCTCCAATCAAATTGTGATACATGTCACCAATCAAACTCCGCCACGTTTTGCTCACCCACCTCCAAATCTCCTATAAATAAAAGTCTTCCTAAGGCATTTCAATACACCAAGACATCTTGGGAGAGATCTGGGAAGACATAGAGACATCTAGAGCACAAGCAGCATTAAAGAAGATTCAGAAGTGCATAAATTTTTGCTAGCATTAAGCCCTAAAGCCTCTAGGAACTTTAAGAACTTCAACTTGGAATACGTAGAACATTCGAAGAGAAATCATCTAAATCATCTTCCTAGATCTCAAAGGTCACGGGAATCAAGCTTAAAAGCCTCCAGAAACTTCAAGAAACTACAAATTGGTGAAGCTCTATGAATTCAAGCTTCCAAAGCCCCGAAGAACTTCCGCCACAAACCTTCGAATACAAAGAACTTTCAAAGAGAAATCATCTAAATCATTTTCCTAGATCTCAAAGTTCATTGGAATCAAGCTCAAAAAGCCTTCAGAAACTTCAAGAAACCACAAATCAATGAAGCTCTATGGATTAAAGCCTCTAAAGTCCCGAAGAACTTCCACCATAAACCTTCGAAGACAAAGAACAACCGAAGAACATGAAGAATACACGAAGAACGTGAAGAACAATGGATTTCTAACAAACTCAGCTAGATATTTGTCGTAATTTTGTTTCAAAGATCTTCGATCCATTCTTCAGTCAAATTGAAGGATATTTGTTATTTAAATCAAAATCACATTACCACAATTCTAATCAACAAATCTTTCAAGGAGATCGAATCAGAGGATCACTCTTTTATTACTACAGAGAATTGTACTACATATTCATCAATACAAATTTTCATTTGTGAAACTATTTTACTTGTTTGATTTATTTCAAACTCGAAATTTAGTCGTTCATGTTACGGTCATATTTTGTTGTAATTGGCTAATCCTTTGACAAAATGCACTTTACTTGTAATTGGATAGATCTAAGATGAGTTTTGTACTTCAACAAACATGTTGTTCAAGTCAAGTATTAAAGACATAAAGATTGGTTCAAGAAACAAGTGCAGAAAAACTATTCATTAAGTCTCGACAGATAGCTCGACAGATGCCTGCTATCGAGACTTAATGTGAAGCTCGATAAATAGCTCGACAGCATCTCAATCTATCGAGAATTAATATTTCAGAATTTCTAGATCTGAAATTCAGCCCAGTCTCGTATATTTGTTTAGGGTTTCTTTTCTCACAACCTTAGACATATATAAGGTTTATTTTAAAAGCCGTTACATATGGATACAGAGATAAAGAAACTTATATTCTTAATGTACAGCTACTGCCTTTGTATGCCATACGATTTTGTAACTGAGTGCTTCCAGATCTTTATTTTTGATGAAGTGAAGAACTTTGCAGCCAACAACATTTTTTCAAGTTACTGGAGTTATCCACGTACTTGAGATTCGTGCAAAGGATTAGTCACAAATTGGAGGTTTGTGCATCAAAGGAAAGAATGCTACTACAAGATCAAGTCCAATTGGGTATTGGAGTAAAGGTTCAACTGTAGGTTAGTATTTCAGGATAGCCCAAAGGTAGTTGGTAAGATTCCTTATACTTGTAACTGCTTGATTATTGATTAGTGGATTCTTGGGAGTAGTCACCTTAAAATCACTTAGTTGGGTTTTTTCTTTGTGAGATTTTCCCCATTTGTCAACAAATCCCCGCATTCAATTTATTTTCCGCTACACTTAATATTTTGGTGAAGTGTTGGTGTCTTCACCATTTGCATGCAATTGAACTTAATTAATCAACTTCAGTAATTGGATTAATTAATCAGGGTCAAGCTATCTTAACCCAACAAATGGAATCAGAACAAGCACACTATGATTATGTTTTAATCTTTGTTGTATGATCCATTGACCCCTGTTGTTATAGATCGCAGAAAATCTTTTATTATACCTCCTTTATTTGATGGGACTAACTTTGCATATTGGAAAGTACGCATGAGAGCTTTTTGCAATCTTTAGATGAGAAAGTCTGGCTGGCAGTTGAAGTAAGTTGAAAAAAGCCTGAAGAGCCACCCGCAACATGGGATAATACCAAGATCAAGGCGGCCAACTTTAATAGTAAGGCATTGAATGCTCTGTTTAGTGCTGTAACGAATGAAGAATTGAAGAAGATCTCTTCTACTGACAATGCCAAGGAAGCTTGGACTATTCTTCAGAATACTTATGAGGACACTAAAGCAGTCAAGAACTTTAAGCTTCAAAGGCTCACTACCATCTTTGAGGAAATTAGGATGGATGAGGATGGATCGTTTGATGAATCTATGCCAAGCTCAAGGACATAGTGAATTTAGCATTCAATCTTGGAGAATAGATTCCGGAGCCTAGGATTATTAGGAAGATCTTCAGATCACTTCCAGAGAGATTCCATGCCAAGATTATTGTTATTGAAGAATCAAAGAACCTTGACTCTATTCCTTTGATAGAATTGATTGGGAACTTGCAAACCTATAAACTAGGGTTAGCAAGGGTTGGCAAAGGTGGCAAAGGCAAGAACATGGCCTTGAAGACAAAGAATGATGAAAATGATGAGTCATCTGATGATGAGGATACCAAGCTAAAGTCATATATCACTAGACAATTCAAGAAGTTCATTAAAAATGCGAATGTCAAAGCTAGTGATAAGGATTGCAAACAAACTGCTTTCTCTCAATATAAGTACCAAGACAAGGGCAAGAGAGAATCCCAAGATGCTAGTCAAGGCAACAGTATTCCTGCTAGACCAAAGTGATATGGGTGTCATGGATTTGGAAATATGAAACAAAAGTGTCATACATACCTCAAATCCATTGGTAAGAGCAAAGCCCTAGCTGCCATCTTAAGTGACTCAGAACCAGAAGCAAATTTCGATGAGAGTGACCAAGAAGGGATTGTAAGTGCTTTTACAATTACTGTTGAGTCTACTGAGGGAGAAGTAGAGGTAGTTCATGAAGAAGAAGAGCTAATGGAGTCAAAGTTTGAAAAGATGGATGATCAGGATGGCATTCACACTGCTTACACCAAGCTCTACAAGGTTTCTGAGAAGCATGAGAAGCTCTACAGGTTAACCACAAGAAAGCTTAGTGAAGTGGAGTTGGAATGTAAGGAACTCTCCACCAAGTTTGGTGAAGCTAATTAGACCATTGAAACTCTAAGATTTGAGAACAATCTTCTTGTTGAAAAGGCCAAGAGATGAGTTCTTTCAAAATTAATCAATGGGTTTTTGTTGTAAGATGATGTAAACATGTTCCTCATGGTTTATTTTCATCAATTTGGTGGATTGGGAAGAATTGGAAATTCTAGGGCTTGAAATTCACGAATTTAGGGAAATTGTTCAATTGGGCTTCATTTGAAGAAATTGGCTTATGTAATCAATTAATTGTAATCAATTAATTATGTCATTATATATTGTTATTTAACTTGCGTAATGCTATATTGATCAATTTGTTGGGATTTTTGAAATTGGGTTTTTCAAAATTTGGGGCTTTTGTTATAAACTCTATATTCAAGTCAACTTTATGTTTTTAAAGTTTAATTGGACTGTTCTTAATGCATTAGAGCATGCATCACGTGTTTATTCTGCTTATGCATCATTTAGACTTTTTTTTTTTTTTTTTTTTTTGTGCTCTAACCCTGCCTAATGCAGTCTACCTTTGGGTTTTCTTTGTAATTTTTTTTTTTTTTTTGGGTCTATCCTTGCTAACCCTTAACATCATGGTTAAAAAGACTAGAGCCAATAAGAAAACCACCTCCTCCTCTACCCTTGACTTTCAGAGTGATAAGTTCCTTGGCCATATGATTTTGACATGATATTGATGTTTGTTTGTTTTAACAAGTTTTATTCATAATAAACCTAATTAATAACTTGAGTTTAAAACTTGTTAATTCTATCAACCAGGGTCTAAATTTTCCAACATCCCTTTATCCAACTCTTCACAAACAGAATGTTGGATGAAGTGGAGTGAACAGAGAAGTTCGAGTAGAACTCTCTAATAAGTACAGCCAAAGGAGAATGATCTACATCTAAAAGAGGCAACCAACCCCTACGATAAAAAATCTTACAAATCTCAAGATCAACCTCATCTAAAATCACTTTCGTCTCAGCCCACACCTTCCTATATACATTCAGCTTCTCAAAGGTTAAAAAGACTAGAGCCAATAAGATAGGATGACTCGGGAAAACTAATGAAACAAACTAGTTTAACAATAAAAAACCTGGGGGGAAACCTTTCCGAAAAGCAATCCACTATAGTAAAGAGAAGTTTCAGATCTAGTACAAAATCTTTGTCCTTAAACTCTACAATCTCCGTAGATGAACTTACAGTAGAAACTTTCTACCATTTTAGAACCTCTGAACTCTTCAATATATGAACGACACCTTTTTGATGCATGGATCCCAATACGTGACTCACTCTTTTGCATGAATCCCAATACGTGACTCACTCTTTTGCACGAATCTCAGTACGTGACTCACTCACCAACTTAAGGAAGAAGAATATTGGCTGCAAAGTTCTTCACTTCATCAACAATGAAGATCAAGAAGCACTTGGTTACAAGACCCTAAGGTGCAAAGACGGAGTAGCCTTTTTTTGAGAGAATAAGGCACGGCCTTTAAAATAAGCCTTATATATGTCTAGGGTTATGAGAAAAGAAACCCTATACATACACGTCAACATAGGTTGAAAATCAGATCTGAAAATCTAAATTTCGTAAAACTCGATAGATACAGTTGTAGAGACCTCAATAGATAGCTATCTGTTGAGGTTTAATGAATCAGTACTTCTTCACTTGTTTCTTGGATAGATTTGCATGGTTTCAATACTAAACTTGAACTCTTGTTCTTTAAAGTATTAAACACATCCTAGATCTACCCAAATACAAGTAAAATGCGTTTTGTTAAAGGATTAGCCAACTACATAAAATATTTCCTTAACAATATCCTCCTTTGGCAATCCGTGACAAAACCACAACAAACAAATGAAAATATGAGAGAAGTCATAAATCACTCAACTCATACTCACTTGTTAAATACAATAAAATCTATCCTAACACAAACTCTTGAAAAACTTTGCAAGAAGAGAGTTCATGGCATGAAAGACTTTGGCAACCTATATTTCTGAAACACTTTAAATAAAATTCATCAAGGCATCTTAGTGTGAAACAAAAATTAAAAGATTGCATACAAATAAAGAGGAAACATGTGTATAAAGATAGAAAAGAAACAACACATGTATATATATATACACACACACACATATATATATATATACATATATATATATATATACACACACATGTATATATATATATATATATATATATACATATATATATCTCAAAGATAAACACAATGTATGTAAACATGGTCACAAGACCGGTGTACAAGAACAAGAAGCTAAAAATAGCTCCTACAGCAACAAGAAGGTAAACACTCCCTTTAACAAGATGAAACACATCTCCCCCTTACAAGGACATATATTTCTCCCCCTAACTTGTAGAATCTTAAAAAGAAACCATAATTTCTTCAAATTCTCCCCCTTTTTGTCATGATTGGCAAAGGGTACAAGAAGCTATAGAGCCTCACCCGAGAAACGTAAAGATGATCAAAGATGCTCAAGGGGGCACAAGGAATCCATAAAAATGCATGAATATAATGAAACAAGATGCTATGGATGACATTATCAAAGAAATATGCAAAACATGTGAAAAACAATGCATGCAAGAGAATCTCGATCGACCATGAGGTGTCAAGAAGCTATCGAGCCAACCTCGATGGATTGAGAAGGTGTCGAGGATCTATCGAGCAGGCAGAAACTTTCTCGATGGATCGAGAAGCTATCGAGGAGTTATCAAAATTGCGATAAGAAAAAGCTGAATAGCTCGATACATAGCCTAGCTGGCGAGAGGTGTCGAGGATCTGTCAAGATTGCTTAAAAAATAGATTTTCACGAAGAGAAAAACACAAATATGAATGCAATCAAACAAGCAACTCAACCAAGGATCCAAACAATATTTTAACCTCTCAAAAACATCTCTCAACAAAAATATTAAGAACATAGATCCCAAAATACACACACACTAAACAAGTCTAATCAATTTTATATTTCAAAAACAAGTCAAGACAGTTTAGTGAGCATACATTAACGCATGTAAACCTCGTGATGGCCAAATCACATTACACCTACACATGTATCAAAAATAGCAAAGAATATTATGTGTTGTGTGTGAAACCATCACAAGATTGCATAAGTGTTTCTATGTTATGACGATTGAGGTATGAGTAAATTAATTTAACTCACACACGATCATAACTGTTTGATGAGGACTATTACCTTCGAGGTACATCTTATAACTCCCACATCTCCTAGAATACATGCTTGCAATCATATATAAAACATTTTCATCTTTTTGCTTTTTATTTTCATTGCATATTTTTCTTTTAAGCAAACCATGCATAGGCATACAAGAGATAGAAAAGTAATACCCAATTATGTTAAGCTTTTTGACATAGCACTTTTGCTATGCCGGACAACAGTAGTGAGATGGTTATTTTTTCCTTTTTCTTAGGATTTTCTAGTCCTTCCATAAAAAAGAGTGATACGAGTGTTAAGTACAAAAGATTACTTAATCTTACTCATCACAAACAAAGAGCCACAAAGCTCACTTGCTTAGTTGTGTATAGATATGCTCATCTAAGTTACAAGAGATACAAAGTTTAGAAAACTTTGTTTCAATGGCCTTCCAAGGTGCACAAGCACCAATGTACACAAACACACACTATTTTTGTATTTTTATGATTTTTTTTTTAATTTTGAAAACAAAACAAAATAAAAACTAAACAGAAAAACAAAAATAGACAAACAATCATGAACGCATGAAAGAAAGATGCATATGCATGAAAGCATGATAGAAAGGTGTAGATGCATGAAAGCATGATTCCAAAAGCAAATAAGAAATCAAGCAAAGAGAGTCGTACTATAGATAGAAAGAATTAAAGTAGAAGACAAACAGAAAAGACAATTAAGTCTTAGGCTCTTTTCTCACCCACACAGTACGAGTCTTTGACCGTGTAGATGAAAAGGCACGTGTCCTAGTATGTCTACTAAAGGACATAGAAGAATTAATATTTTCCTGAAATTGAGTTAAAAAGCTCAAGGTTTTTAATAACTCTCCAAACAAAGGTATAGGTCATTGAGAGTAATCTTGTGACCGTTTGGAAACTTGCTTTTGAGGATACAACTTAAAACAATTAGAACAAATGTATCCAGAAACACCACAATGGTGACAAACATGAGGTCTAACAAAGGATTTAAAATTAGCCAAATCAATTTTGAATTTCATACCTTTATTACTTTTTTAGATTGGGGCACAATGATAGTCTTGATCCAGAAGCCGTGGAAGAGGAGAGGCCGGAGGAAACAACATATCTTAAGCCAGTCTTATCAAAACTAGGCTTTTGAGTACTCAATACCTCATCAAGCTTTGCACTAGACATCCTCTCTATTTGAGTTCTAGCTTAACTAAGCTCAATCTCAAGATTCTTGACTTTCTCTTCTAATGAGGTGTTCTCCACAATAAGAGTCTCAACTAACCTTGTAGTCTCATCTAGTTTGACTTGCAGATCAACTTTTTTAGTTTTTACCTCATTAATCTCTTTTCTACAAAGATGAGAAGTCTTTTCAAATTTTATAAATTCAATGCATAGCTTATCATAGGCTTCCTGAAAGGTTATCTTCTTAGGTACTTCATCATCAGAATAATCCTCACTATTACTAGCACTCTCCACAATCACCTTATTGGTTGAGGTAACAAAGACCATAACGTGATCACATTCATCCACATACTCATCAGAAGAGTCATTCTCAGTGTCACTCCAAGTAGCAACCAACCCTTTATCTTTTGATTTCTTGGCCTTTTCCTTCATAAAGTAGTTTGGGCACTCTATCTTCATATGACCAAAACCTTTGTACTCATGGCATTGGATGAGGGGCTTCTCATTCTTACCATTCCTAAAGGATTTAGATTTCCTAGGAGGTTTGCTCTTATCCTTTTTCCTAAATTGAAGAAGCTTGATAATCTCATCAGTTATGAAGGTTAGATCCACATCATCATCATCATCTTCATCTTCATCTTCAAAGTCTTCAATCTCTTCATCTATACCCTTAAGAGCCAAGCTTTTACTCTTTCCATCTTTTCCCATTGAGCCTAGTCCCATCTCATAGGTTCGAAGGTTCCCTACAAGCTTAGTCAAAGGAAGTTGATCAGTGTCCTTCACTTCTTCAATGATAGTGATCTTAGCATGGAATCTTTCAAGTAAGGACCTAAAGATTTTCCTAACAATTTTGGATTCTGCTATATAGTCTTCAAGGTTGAAGGCAGAATTCACAATATCCTTGAGTTTAGCATAGAACTCATCAAAGGTCTCATCCTCATCAATCCTTATTTCTTCAAAACTACTAGTGAGTCTTTAAAGTTTCACAGTCTTTACTACCTTAGTACCTTCATAAGTGGTCTCAAGAATGGTCCATCCTTTCTTAACAACTTCTGTAGATGATATTTTCTTGAATTCCTTATTGGTCACCTCACAAAACAAAGCATTCAAGGCCCTACTGTTAAAATTTGCCGCTATGATTGTTGCATCATCCCAATCCACCGGCAATTTCTTTGGCTTAATCCAACCAACTTCTACAACTTGCCATACTTGTTCACCTAGAGCCAACAAAGAAACTTTCATACGAACTTTCTAGTACGCATAATTAGTGTCATCAAATAAAGGAGGAATCAAAAGAGATTGTCCACGATCCATGACAACGGGGGTCAAAGATCACACTTAGGAAATTAATCCAATCAAAGTGTACCCTCTCTAATACCACTTGTCAGGAAATTTAGATCCCGGTTGATAGAATGAACAAGTTTTAAACTCAAGTTGTTAATTAGGTCTATTATGAATTAAATTTGTTAAAACAAACAAACATCAATATCATGTCAAAATCATATGCAGCGGAAAAGTAAATAAGGCAAGATATGATGACACAGGAAAACCAATAAAACAAACTAGTTTTAAGGTAAAAAACCTAGGGGAAACCTTCCCGAAAAGCAATCCACTGTAGTAAAGAGAAGTTTCAGATCTAGTACAAAACCTTTGTCCCTAGACTCTACAATCTCCGTGGATGAACTTACCGTAAAAACCTTCTACTATTTCAAAACCTCTGAACTCTTCAATATATGAATGACACCCTTTTAATGCATGGATCCCAATACGTGATGCACTCTTTTGCACGAATCCCAGTACGTAACTCACTCACCAACTTGAGGAAGAAGTATGTTGGCTGCAAAGTTTTTCATTTCATCAGCAATGAAAATCAAGAAGCACTTAATTACAAAACCATAAGGCACAAAAACGCAGTAGCTAATTTTTGAGAGAATAAGGCTTCAGTCAACTTTTGCATATGTTTACCTTGTATTCTCTTAAGTGACGACCTTTAAAATAAGCCTTATATATGTCTAGGATTGTGAGAAAAGAAACCTTACACATACATGTTAGCATGGGCTGAAAATCAGATCTCGAAATCTGAATTTCATAAAGCCTGATAGATACAGCTGTCAAGCTAGCTATCGAGATCTTGATAGATAACTATCTATCAAGTAGCTGTTGAGCAGCTGTCGAGCTTTAATGAATTAGCACTACTTCACTTGTTTCTTGGACAGATTTGCATGGCTTCAATACTAGACTTGAACTCTTGTTCTTTGAAGTATTAAAGACATCCTAGATTTACCCAAATACAAGTAAGGTGCATTTTGTCAAAAGATTAGCCAACTACATAAAATATGTCCTTAACGAGGGAGAAGAGTATGTCATTACTCCTCAGGTAGTGGCTTCTGCTCTTGGTATACCTTTGGTATAATAACCTCTTTATCCTTATGATGAGTCACCTCTCCTAGACGACATCATGTCCCTCATCATGGTACTACCATTCAGTGGAGTTCTAATACTCATATCACCTCACATGAGCTTACTAAGATTCATTACTTGTTTTTTCGGATTTCTTGTCACTCTATCTGGCCTATATTTCATTTGCACACCATTCCTATTGAGCATTGTGCATTTTTGTATGCCCATATGACTGATGCTCCTATGTGTTTTCTGTCTCTTTTTATTCGATCCTTAGTTTTCATAGGAGTAGTTCTAGGTCTCATGCTCTTTTCTTTCTTGTTTTCATTCATAGGATTTTGTTAGCTTTGGGTTTAAAGGATTTTCCTGCCTCCGAGCCTGTTCATATCATTGCTACCATAGGTGCCACCTTTCTTAGGCAAAGAGCGGCTCAGATGAAAGCTAGGTCTAAACGCCCTCATGTAGAGTCGTCTACAGGTGATGCATCTCGACTTCCTTCATTTGGTGATCCATTAGCTGATGAGTTTGTTCATCCCACTGCCGTAGTTGATCCTCCACCTACTACTTCGAATGATTCATTCATTCAGAGTGTGTTGGATACTATCGTGACCGTTCAAGCGGCGCATGGAAAACTTTTGGTGGATGTTCTCACAGAGCTTCAAGCTTTACGTGCAGATTTGGCGAGTCTTCAGCGATTTCCTCCACCACCTCCTTTTGATGATGATGAGCCTTGATTGTCCTTTGGCAATTCGTCACAAAAAGGGGAGTACATATTGATGGAGATAGGGGGAGACTTTGTTGTTTTGATGGTTTTGAGCTTTAGAGCTTTAGATTGTATTTAGGAGATTCATGATGTATTTTTGTTTTTGGCTCATGATATGGGATGTATATGTTAAAGGGAGACATTTTATCTCTTTTATTGTTTTTTGTTTCACATATGCTACATTAGTTATTGATTTATGTTATGAGATTATTCATAATATATGTCTGTTTTTTTTTTTTTTTTTTTTTTTTTTTTTTTTTTTTTTGTGAAATCAAGAATTTATTTGTTTTTTTTACTTGTATTTTTCATACATGCGTTTATGAGTTTGTTAAGTGTTACAGGAATGTTTTTGGAAAAATTCCTGCAAACCTCGATCGAAGCTCATGCAGAATTTATTTGTTTTTGGAAAATTTATTCAAACCTCGATCGAAACTCGTGTAGAATGTTTTTTGCAGAATTTTTCAACTCAGCCCAAGCCCGTTTGACGTGTAGGGTTTTATGTTTTATGTTTTATATAAATAGAAAAACCCTAGCCATGTTTTATGGTTGTTGTTTATGCTGTATGTGTGAATCTCTTGTGAGATCTAGAGGCGTTTGCCTTCGTACATACTTAGGGTTATCAAGATCGAAATTGATGTCGAGAGCTTCGTGATCATTTCAGTTGCTGCATAAAGAGCTTAAAGAAAAACAAGTGGTGTACTTGTAGATGTTGTGGATCTGAGAAATAAGTAGTTCATGGATTCAGAGTTGTCACGTGGTCATGGTAATAAGTTTTCTACTCGAGATAATAATAGGATGTTAGTAGTCTAAGTTGCTATTGTAAAACTTTAATTCTTTCATAATGGATCTTGTTTTACCTTGAGGATAGCTAGGTTAAATCCTCCCCTGATTTTTTATCAATTTGGTTTTCTTGGGTTATCATATTGTTGTGTTCTTTATTTTTCGCATTATTTACTTGATATGATATTTACTTGTGTTAACCTAGTTTTGAATAATTTACCTAAGTAATCACTTGGCTAAATAACTAGGTTAAACAACTTGTATTTTTTAAGGGGTCCAAAAACTTTACAGTTGGAACATTAATCCTAATATTATAATGAATTTTTAATAAATTAATTTGGCAAATTAAATGAGAAAAAGTGGGAGTTTTATGTGGTTAATGAACCTTAAGTGGCCAGTTAGTGTCTTTGTAAAATAAATTGAATACCACTTTTTTTTTTTTTTTGATGAACAAATTGAATTCCACATTAATAAGGAGAGAGTGCCCTTATTTATTTTTATGTCTTGTAAGTTATTGGACTTAATTAAGTGTAGTGCAAGAGAATTGGTCCAAACACATGTGCATGGTAAAGTTTTGGACGACTCGCCCACTTATGCCCACTTATGTTGAGTTGGTTTATGCGAGTGGCGAGTTGAACGAAAAGGATTTAGGTAAAATGTCAGCAGGTAGCTTAGCTTAATGGGTGGAGTCTGCTCATGCAACAAAGGTGGGGATAACCTATATATATATATATATATATATATATATATATATAAGAGTTATAATGTAATTGTTATTTCTTGATTATAATCGAAACCTACAGAATACAAATTTAAATTTCTCTATTGTAACTATCAAGCTTATAAAATAATATATATATATATAATAAAAAATAAAATAAAAAACCCTCAATATAGGCCTAAGAATCTAGGTTTAAAGTACCAAGTACAATGCATAATATCGACGTAGAACAACAATACTAAAGAGTCTGGTCCTCAAGCAAGTAGACCTATATTCTAACAATTCGTATAGCCTATTATGTCTTTGCATCACTCACGTGATTTCCTTATCATGTGGTAGATAATAGATTTAAATTACATAGTTATAACTCTAATATATATGCATCCATTTTGGCAGAGCTTTCCGTGATTATTGCCATTGGACAAATTGATTCAAACATATAAATTACATTACTTCATTCTTCACCTATTTGAAATTACAATCTATACATATTTATTTACCTCTATTACTTTTCTTGTTTGATTGCAGTACCTTCCACAGACATGGTTTGGTCCGAAAGCTTCTCTGCCTTCTCTCTTTGCTTCCCCCATAGAGTTGCGTACAAACCAAGAATTATCATCATAGCTCCAACAACGCTGGGGTAAAAGTAGAAATATGAGAATTGCTATTCCAAATTTGTAACTTTATATATATATATGTATATATATATATATATATATATATATATTTTGTTCACCAAAAAAAAACTTTATATATATTTTTTTCTATAAAATCTCATTTTTCACTAATCTAGCTCAATAATCCACATATGTACGTACCCTCCAAAATAGAAAGCATCGCCTAAAAGGAATAGACCTGTAATGGCTACAATTACTGTGGCCAATGGTCTAAATGCTGTCATGAAAACTGGCCCTTTTTGTCTTATTGCCAATGTTTGAACATATACTGTGATTCCAAATATCACAACTCCCTGCAAAAGACTTTATAATTAGGCTTTCGTAAATATGAATGGGAAAATTTGGTGTTAAGTCAAAAGATTACACTATAAATTGGAGCTAGCAGGGTGATGTTCCATGATAACTTCCATGACGAAGCTTTATGATCCAAAATTGCGGACATGATTGTGGAGAGTATTGTACCCGATAAGCATGTTAAAGATGTAAGTGTTATTGGTGCTGGATACATCTTAATTGTTATCGTCTGCAATAGTTATAGATGTGCGTTAGTTTTTAATATTGTAATCATCTTAATTACGATTATCTTTATAATTCAGCTAACAATTTCTGTATTTTTAATAGAGAAAATCTAGGAATCAAATTTTAAATAACTATTATAAAAAAATGTCTAATCAACTGGTATTAATAGGACATTTGTTAATGAACTATTTTAAGTAAATTTTGATACCACTTTTATGAGAAATATAAAAAACTTAAAAATTAGCTCTTTTTTTTTTTATCCTTCCCATAAAAAGAGTTTCAAAATATTTTCTAAATGAATATCCTTAGGATATCAAAAAATTAAAATTAAAAAAAAAAATTCTTGTGATTATCATACAACTTAGCAAACATAACGCATGATGCATTTAAATCACTTTTATATAATATTAAAGTTGTGTAAACTCTTTTTTTATTTTTAAGAGAGTTTCGAAATATAACATCTTATCATCAAATCAAAACATCAATCAGTTTTTGGTGTAGACAAAAATTGAACTTCAAATTTTTTATTTAACTATTAGAGATTTTACCAATTAAGTACTTGAGCTAACTAAAACCCATAAATTGTGTAAACTCAAACAAACAATATCAACTAAGGGGAATCCAATTAATGTATGCACTAACAATATATTAATAAATCCCAATTATGGAATACCAAATTCCTGGTTTTGTATCCGACAATCCATTTAGCTCGTGCTATATTGGTGACAATACAGACGCGTAAGTTTTTTTTTGTGTTTGAGAAGTGCGCCACTACCTGACAATCCATTGTGGGTGGGGGACACGAATAAGTTTATTTACTGTTTGCCACTACCTGACAATCAACTTTATTATAGTTATCATTATGCCCAAATAACTTTATTATCACGATTTCTACCCAAAAAAAAAAAGAAAAAAAAAAAGAAAGAAACAAAACTTTATTATCACGAGCACTTTTTTTCCTGCTACTAGTTTAGGTTAAAAGCTAACCCATCTAATCACAATATCACATAATGTACATATTTTATTCCCCCTACATTATCAATTATTTTGAAATACTATTTTTAAGATATGAATGTTATTTCTCTTAAAAAAAAAATGTGAATGTTATTTATTAAATCTATCAGCTTTAACGGTAAATACAAACAAAATTTTTATTTACCATTTAACTTTTATCCAGAGAATTAATTATTCTTATCGAAATTGAAAGACCAAATTGACACTCACCCGAAACTCTAATTAATTTCAGAGCAACTGCAATATTTTGTTAGCTAAATAATAAGGACATTACATTTACCTCTTGTCACAGCCAACATATTTTATCAAAGATTACCAACCGTGGATGAAAATGATGGCTAAAATTTAGCATTAATTCAACGCTGAAGCCAGAAGATCACCTGTAAGATGAAGAACGCTGACAATGAAATGTATGAAACGCCAAGCATGAGGGACCTTTTATTGAATCTTTGTCTAAGAATACTTCTGACGAATGGACAGATTGACGTGAGTGGTGATTATGTAGAGAAATCAAAGCGATACCCTTGTACAGGATCATCAGTGTTGCACCAGCAAATGCCACAATAGTTCCCAATATCTTGGCTTGAGAACTACGCTTTGAAATCTGTAATTTCTCTATCCTGAAAAACAAAATTTAGTTGCTCACGAATCACGAGATTATTTTGGAATATTTGAAAACATAAAGAAAAAGGCATGATATGTCAGTGAGAGGGCTATATTCTAGTAACAGGAAATTACCAACTCCTTTACCAAAAAACAGGATTAGGGTTCTTTTGTGTGATAATTATTGGCCTGGGATTGTGGCTTCATAATTTTAAAGGAAAAACTTAGATATACACCTAATTGGGTACAGTACATTAGGATTACAAAATAAATTCAAACACAGAGTTGAATTGGATTTAATTATTTTTAGAAAATATAATATTGTTTATATTTTTATTAGTCAATGCAACAGTGTTTGAATTTAATTCTGCATAACTAAGTATTGCCCTAACCCTATTTGTTGGATTTTCATAATTTGTATACAAGTGGGTTCTGTGTACAAGTCATCCTTCCCGAAAGGGGGGAGTTTTTAAATTTTGATATGATAGTTAAGGGGAAGCAACAAGTCATGCACTGATTTTTTTTTTTTTTCTTTTTTTCTTGAGAGGAAAGTTTTTTTTATTTTTTATTTATGACAAGAGATAATAGTTTGTAAGCTTCATTTTTATATATTGTTATATTATTTTTGTTCACATGTACTTGAATTAATTTGCTCATGCTAAGAGTTTTATAATTCTTAGCGTGTTCATGATATTTAGTATTCAAATTCTCTCTCCGATTATAACTATCTAATTATTATAAAAAAAATTAAAAAAATATGCTTATTGTCTCTCTTAATGCGGCTTCTTTTGTAAAAAGGTTGGGCCTATTTCCATCACTATCTCTAAGCTCCTGGAGGCTGGAGGTTGCTAAAAGACTGAAAGCTTGAGAAGGATAAGGCCCAATACCAACATATCTCCAATACATTTAAAAAATAATAATAATAAAAAATAAATAAATAAAAGGAATAAAATCCGAAAGAACTACATCTACATCAAGAATCAGAAATACAAATAAGGAGAAATTATGCTTTATCCATACCTGCACAAAACTGCTAAGATAAAGGTAATTGATGGAATTAAGTTGGCCAAGGCAGATGCAAACGCTGGTGAAGTGTATTCTAGTCCTGCGTAAAATAGTGTCCTCCCTAACACGGCTCTACAAATAAAATTTAAATATAAAAAAAGGAATTAAACACAATTTTATTTTAATTAATGGCCATGACTTGTAAATTTGGTTGGCAGTTTACTCACCCCAGCAGACCCAAGAAGGAGACATTTCGTAAGATTGGTACACTAATTTTGCTGTCATTTTTCCTGCAAACAAGAAGATTTTAATTGTTTATTATCTAGAGAAGATACCCTCTCTCCATGCATAAGAAACACAAATACTCATATTGAAATTCGTTTATCTTTTCTACAATTAAATTTCATATGAGATTTACCCCATGATTGAAATAATTAAAATCATTATTATTCTTATTATTTAATAGGGAGCAAGGAAGTGATGACTTCTTTTTCCCAGATGAATTGTGATTCCCCTCCCTCCTCGAGCCATCTGTATATTTTTCTCATCCTTCCATTATCTCTTTTTCCTCTAATTGATGGTAGCTAGTGACATTATAAATTTTACAACGTAAACCTATAGTGATCTACTACTAATAATGTAATAATGAATGTGCATTGCTTCTTCGTCAACATACTAAATAAATATTTAAATTACATTTTTTTCATCACTAATTTATCAGTTTGTAAAGTTTATATATATAATAAAATTTGTAAAAACTCTACCATTACTAAATATCATTAAAACATTTATTTATTATGTTTTTAAAATGATTATCACATTCATTATCATTTTTTCTTTTTGAGATAGAAATCTACTGTAGTCTAATTTAAGTTTATGTGTGTGTTAAACTTTCTTTTAAACTTAAATCTTAGCTCTTGCCCCTCACTCCACAATAACTTATTTATTTTTTGAGTAACCACTATGCCAATAGTACACAATGATATTTTCTTATTAATTTCTAAAGCTTTTTGTAGTAAAATCGATAATAATTTTACCATTTTCCTTCCTCTTCCTCTTATCAACTCAGACCTTAGAGAGAAAGAAGAAACCTATTTAATTTTGTGTGTGTGTGTGTGTGTGTGTGAGAGAGAGAGAGAGAGAGAGAGAAAATTCTATTATTAGCTGGTGGAAGAAGGAAGGATCTAGGTCCACCGTTTCTTCTCGTTTGAATGATCAGGACTTCAAGTGTGGAATAGGTGAGAAAAGATACACACGTGAACGTGGATTCCTAAAATTCACAAGTGAATTATATATATATGGGTCCAGTTAATGTGTACCCTTAGGACACACATTAAACTATCCATTTTTTAAAATATTTTTCTTGGAAATTGAAAAAACTGTCAATACTTTTTCAATTCCTGAGAAAATATTTCTAAAAATGATTAATTATTGTGTGCTTTTAGGGCACACATTAGCAAAATCATGTTTATATATGTGTGTGTGTGTGTATATATATATATATATATATATATATATAATCCTGCCAACCAAACATTAATTTACTTTCCTTTTGCTTGCCTTTTTTTTTTTCTTCATGTTAATGTGTAATAGGCTATGGGTTTTACGCTCGCTTTATTTTACTTGTATAACACACATACTTGTACTGAATACTCTACCTTTTATATAAAAACACTCATATATATTTTATCACTTGAGAAATACAATACATTTATTCAATATTTCAAACATGATATCAAAGCCACTATTATAATCCTTTGGTGTGCTACTCTTCAGCAGTCTTGTCTTCTTGGGTGTCATCCACTGCAGTCGTCATCGTCAGAATCACCACTTCCTCCATTGTGACTACAGTACATCAAAGACCACTGCCTTGCCGCCACCACCGATTCCACTTCTCCAATCAAATCACAGCTCGCACCATTAGAAAGGAATCCCTCTGATCTGCTAGGCTGTGAAAAAAAAAATCATCTTCATCAGACCATTCACATGCCATTGCAAATCTTGGTTGTATCTTCACGTGCCTACATGCGCCATCACTTGCCGTTACGCGCCAAGTCTACATTTGTTGACGTCATTCTGCTACATCAACCCTAGCTAAGTTGTTTGCCATGTCACTTGCTGACATCATTAGCTTGCATCACCCGCTAACGTCATCTCTAGGTTGATTTTGACTCAGCGTTAATTGTTGACTTTTCTACATGGTTGACCATTGACTTTTCTGTCAAAGTTAACTTTTTGTAGTCTAGGTGTTCCTTACCCAGTTTTTTTGTGTAGATTTCATTTTTTGCACATTTTGCTTTTAAATGGAGAAAAATGACATGTCTTCTTCTTACTACGATAATTGTTGCAGACAATCCAACAAACAATTTTGCAATTTTTGTAAACATCTTAACAATAGTATTGAGACTTGCTATCATCATAACAAATTACTATTTCTATTTTTGCTGCTACTGCTACTAAAAATGAGAGTATCCAACCAATGGCTCCCATCTACACAAAGTCCATGTCTTCTGGATCCACTTTCACCATTTCCACAGTCAACCTGTAAAACATCATCACTAATACCATTCATATGGTTGGTAATGCATCTTTTTCTTCTTCTTTCACAGTTTTATTTGGTATGTCTCCTTCCTTTTGGCTTATGGATTTTGCTTGTTGCAATCACATGACACCTCATTTATCCTTATTTTCTCAACTTGAACTTGCACCACACCTTCTTAATATTCACACAACAAATGGCTCCACAATGTTTGGTCATAATATAGGTTCCATCTCGACCTCCAACATCTTGGTTCCTGGGGTCTTTAATGTTCCTAACCTTTCTTACAATTTATTTTTGTGAGAAATTAGCTGAATTAGGTTATCGCATTACTTTTGATTATTCTGGATATATTGTGCAGGATCCGAGGATGAAATAGGGGCCTGGGACCGGTCCTAGAGTAGGGCGTGTGTTTCCTGTGGGCAACTTTCATCTTCCACCTGTTACTCCTAATTCTGTTGCAGCTGCTGTAGTTTCTTTTATACCTTATCTTGCACTTTGGCATGCCTAACTCGGTCACGCATCTTCCTCTTGGGTACAACACTTGACTTCTAGAGGTTTGTCAAGTTCAGTGTTCAAAGAAATTTTGATTGTGTTTTGCGTTAGTTAGGAAAACTACCAGCTTTGCCTTTCAATACTAGTGAATCAATGTCTACTCATATCTTTGACCTAATTCATTATGATGTTTGAGGACCTTCATTTGTCTCTAGTATTGGTGGATCTTGATATTTTGTTGTTTTTGTTGATGATTATTCTTGTTTTAGCTGGATTTTTCATATGAAACATCGTTTTAAATTGTTACAAGTATATTGCAACTTTGCAAGAATGGTTGAAACTCATTTTCCGAACACATCAAAATTTTTTTGATCAGACAATGCTCTTGAATACACTCAACATGCTTTCCAAGCTATTTTGCATTCCTATGACACTATTCATCACCTAACTTGTCCAGGTACCTCTTAGGAAAATGGTAGAGCCAAATGAAAACTTCGTCATATTCTTGACACCATTCGTGCTCTCCTTCTCTCTACCAAAGTTCCTGCTCCTTTTTGGGGGTGAAGCAACTCTTTATGCTATTCATGCTATTAATTGCATTCCCAGCACTACCATCCAAAATCAAACTCCATATAAGCATCTTTTTGGATCACCTCCTGACTATCACCACTTATGCTCCATCGACTTTGCCTTTTTTGTTCTTCTTTAACCTCATGAGCACAATAAACTTAAGCCTTGATCCAAGCTTTGTTGTTTTCTTGGCTATGGCAAAACTTTAAAGGGATATCGGTGTTATGATCCTGTCTTTCATGGTCTTCGTGTCTCCTGAAATGTTGTCTTTTGGGAACATCGCTCCTTTGTTGAGTTCTCTCACTTCCGTGCCTCCCTGTCTATCTCCTCTTTCTTAAAACTCTTTCCAAATGAGCCACATATTCCTTCTATAGTTGCTACTGATCCTCCTATAGACTTCTCTATCCAACCACAAAATATGTTTGATGCCTTTCTTGCATCACCCTCAAATGAACAGATGGAAGATGAATAGGTTGAAGATAAGCTACTCAACTTTGAGCCTAGATCCCCTGCTCCTGCTCCTCTTAAAGATCTTGCACAAGACATTCCACCTCGTCACTCAACTCGAGTAAGATCCATTCCTACACATTTACTTGAATATCATTGTTACACCGCCCTTGCTACACTACATGAGCTTCACACCTATCAAGAGGTCTCTACTGACCCTTTGGGGCAAATTGCAATGAAAGATGAACTTGATGTATTATTTAAAAACCATACTTGGGATTTGGTGACTCTCCTTCCTAAGAAGTCTGTGGTTAGTTGTAAGTGGATCTACGGGATCAAGACTTGCTCTAACAAGTCCATTAAGCGCTATAAAGCTCGTCTTGTTGCAAAATATTTTACATAGGATTATGGGGTTGATTATGAAGAGAATTTTGCTTTGGTTACTTGAATCTCATTTGTTCGTGCCCTCTTAGCTATTGTCACTACTAGTAAATGGGATCCTTTTAAGATAGATGTCAAGTATGCTTTCCTTAATGAGAATTTAAGTGAAGAATTTTATATGCAACCTCCTTGTGATCTCATTATTGAATCGAACAAGGTTTGTCACCTTCAACATGCACTTTATGGCCTTAAACAAGCTCCACGAGCTTGGTTTGCCAAGTTCAGCTCCACCATCTTTCGCTTGGGTTACACTATCAATTCTTATGATTCTTCCTTATTTCTTCGTTGCACTGACAAAAACACTATTTTGCTTCTCCTCTATGTGGATGATATGATCATTATTGGTGATAACCTCAGTGGCATTCAAGAACTTAAGGATTTTCTCAGTCAACAGTTTAAGATGAAAGATCTTGGACATCTCAGCTACTTCTTGAGTCTTGAAATCACTCATTCCACTGATGGACTTTACTTTACTCAAACCAAGTACACTTCTAGACTTTTGCTTCGAGCTGGACTCATTGATACTAAGACTGTTGACACTTCAGTTGAACTTAATGCGAATCTGACTCTTTCAGTTGGGAAACCACTGTCTAATCCCACTTTTTACATATGATTGGTTGGCAGCTTAGTTTATCTCACTGTCACTTGTCCAAATATTTCTTATGTTATTCACCAGGTGAGCTACTTTTTGTCTACTCCACGATCAACCCACTATGCTGCTATCCTGTGCATTCTTCGATACCTAAAGGGCACTCTTTTTCTTGTCCTTTACTACTCTGCTTAGTCTCATCCTGTTGTCCATGCTTTTTCTGATGATGATTAGCAGGAGAGATCCCACCGATTGAAGGTCAAATATTGGTTATTGTTTTCTTCTTGGTTCTTCTTTGATCTCTTGGCGAAGTAAGAAACAACCGTTATGACCCGCTCCAGCACTAAAGCAGAATATCGTGCCCTTGCTGATACCACATTAAACTCTTCTAACTTCGATGGCTTCTTGAGGATTTAGGTGCATCTAGATCCTCCGCTACTTCTCTTTATTGTGATACCCAGAGTGCCATTCATATTGCTCACAATGATATCTTCCATGAATGGACTAAACACATTGAGATTGATTGTCCTTTTATTCGTTATCATCTTGTCCATGGCGCTCTCAAGCAATTCTCAATCTCCTATAAAGATCAACTTGTAGATATCTTCACCAAGTCACATCCCAAAGGATGCCTTCATGCTTTGGTTGACAACCTTAAGTTAGTCGTACACCCACTTTGAGTTTGAAGGGGGTTGTTAACATGTAATAGGCTATAGGCCCTAGGCCCACCTTACTTTACTTGTATAGCACACATACTTGTAGCGCACACTCTGCCTCCTATATAGAGGCATTCATGTATATTTTATCACTTAAGAAATACAATACATTTATTCAGTATTTCTAACACTTCATTCGGCCTCCTTTCCCTTTCACTTCTTATATCTTGTTTCCATAAACATTGGATATTATTTTGAATATAGTTATGTCTTAAGTAACTTTATTTTGTATTAAGCAATATAATAAATTTTTATTGGACTGATATTTTGAAAATCCTACATTTTGAACTTCATGTTTTATTTCTTCTAAGTACACATGTTTGGAGAACTCTCTGTTAGACTTTTTCTCTCCCTGGTAGGAGCTTTTCCTCTCCAAAGATACGAGCACTCTTTCCCTCCGAACCTCTAGTAAGGGACTTTTCTTGGCCTACTCATCAAAACTTGGCTGGGTAGTGGCCATCACAGAGTTATCACATGGAACAAAAAGTAGTGGATGGTCTTCAAAAGCTACAACTAACGAAGGAGGAAGAAGAAGAGATTGTTTTAACAAATGTTACTAGATCGGAGATTTTAGAAGAATGCTCTTTAAGCCTATTTAGGCGCCTTCTCACTGACCGTCAACAAAATTAACAAGCTCTCAAAAATACTCTGAAGTCAGCGTGGAAAATGGGGTCAAATCTGAGGATTGTAGACGTGGGGAACAATATTTTGCAATTTAAATTTGGCTCTTCGTGTCAGTTAGAGTGGGTTAAAAAAGGTGGTCCATGGAATTTTGAAAATAACCTTCTTTTGCTCTGTCGGTGGAGGAAAGGTTTAACAACATCTAATATCACTTTTACCCATGCTCCTTTTTGGATCCAAGTTTGGGGTTTGCCATTTGAATACATGTCTGAGGAAGCAGGAAAGGATCTAGGAAGCAAACTTGGAAAAGTCATTGAGGTGGACAAAAGATCACTACAGGCAGAACAAGCGAAGTTTATGAGAATAAGAGTTGAGATCCCTATTGACAAGCCTCTTCACCGAGGAGGGAACCTCATAAATGTGGATGGGGAATGGTGCTGGCTCAACTTTAGGTATGAAAGACTCCCCACTTTCTATTATATAAGTGGCTTAATTGGGCATGATGATAAACATTGTCATATGAGTCAATTAGAAGGATTGAAGGAGAGGCAATATGGAGATTGGTTAAGGGTTGGAGGTGTGGTTAAAAATGGAGATGAAAAAGGAAAAACAAATGGGAGCAAAGTTTCGGATCCTGTAGAAAATGAAGGTACAAGATTCAAGTCACAAAGTGTAGCTGAAGTCTTTGGCTTATCGACTCAAACTGGGGAGAATGGAAGTGGTAGCCGGAATAGTAACCAGGATGTGGCGGTGATGCAAGTCTTGGAATCAAAAACTCAGTTCAAAAGTTCAAATTTATTTGAGCGTGATAGCCTAGACAAACGGGACAAGACAGAGGAGACAACACATGATTGGAAAGAAAGTCAGACGTTACGGAACAAGAGGAATGAAACTAGAACTAATTTGGCTATATAGTTTTTCAAAGAGAAGGATGATGCTATATCAGCACTTAAGTTTAAAAAAAATGGGCCTGAAGGAGAAGACTCAGAGGTGTGCAGCCCACTTAAGTCAAAGAAGGAGGTTATTAATAATAATAACCAAGCTAAAGGAAAGAGCCCAAGTCCAGATGCGAATAAAAAAGCTACGGGCAAAGGAAGATTAAAGAAAATAGCAAGGGAGAAAAACAAGGCCCAAGAAGTGGATATGATAAATCAAAGTCCAGGAGTTGGAAAGAAAAGGCTTGGAAATTTTGAAGCCCTTACAAAGGTTGAAGGAAGAGATCAGAAGTGTGTGTGTGGAGAACATGACAACAAAAGTTCAACTTCTCTTAATGAAACGGCAGTGGCTGCATGGCAGCACCGCCGAGAACAATGAGGGCATTAGGGTGGAATTACCGAAGGCTTGGGAACCCTCGGACAGTTCGTGAGCTGCTCGAGCTCGTGCAGCGATGGGATCTCGATTTTCTGTTTTTATCAAAAACAAAATTAAAGAAGAAAGGCATGGAGAAGAAGAAAAGGAGTGTTGGATTCATCAATGGATTAATTGTTCCAAGCTCTAGAAGAAGTGGGGGATTAGCCTTGCTATAGAGGAAGAAAATTACTTTGGACATTCAAAGTTTTTTAGGTAGGCACATCAATGCCATTGTTACTAATGACTCTGGGTTTAAATGGTGAATTACAGGATTTTATGGAAATCCTGAGACTTACCAAAGAAAAGAGTCGTGGGAATTACTAAGGGTTCTTAGCAGAAAGTTTAGTTTCCCCTGGTTATGTTTTGGTGATTTCAATGAAATTGTGTCAGTAAGGAAAAAATGGGGGGAGCCCGAAGATCTCAGAGGCAGATGGAGGACTTCAGAGAAGTAATTAATTGTTGCAGGTTCAAGGATTTAGGGTGTTGTGGCCCAGAATACACTTGGTGTAATATTCAAGAAGGTGTGCACAGGATGTATCTTTGGTTGGACCGAGCTCTAGCTACGTCAAAATGGATTGATCATTCTGAGGACATGAGAGTGCACCATCTAGTAGAATCAACTAGTGACCACTTTGCGCTCTTAATCTCTGATTCCTTTGCCCCGGAAAAGCCCCAAAAAAGATTCCAGTTCGAAGTAATGTGAACAAGAAGAGATAAATGTAGGGATATTATTAAGAATGCTTGGAGAGGAAGTATGAGATCAAAATCCCCATGTGACATAGTAGCTGGGCTTAAGCAATGTGCAACTGGCTTATCAAGGTGGAACAGGTCGGTTTTTGGCCAGGTTCCAAGGCAGATTTAGAAAAGAAAAGAAAAAAAGAAAGAAAGAAAGGAAAGTCCTAAATGACCTGGTTCTAAGGTATTAGAATGGAAGTAATGGCAGCGAAATCAACAAGACCAGGAAGGAGATTAACAAGTTGTTGGATTGTGAGGAAATAATGTGGCAACAAAGATCCAAAGTTCAGTGAATGGGTCTTGGAGATCGCAATACAAAATATTTCCATACAAAGGCTTCCGGGAGAAAAAAGAAAAATACTATCATCAGGCTTATGGATGAAATGGGGGTCTGGAGACAGTCTACTATGGGTGTGGCGGAGGTTGCAGTCTCATATTTTGAGAAGCTTTATACAAAATCCCATCCGGCCAGAATACAAGAGGTTGTTGAAGCTATGGATCCGAAGGTGTCTGTTGAAATGAATCAAAATCTAATCAAGCAATTCACAAAGGAAGAAGTTGAAGCAGCCCTAAAACAGATGCACCCAACTAAATCCCCCAGCCAAGATGGTGTGTCTGTTGTCATTTATCAGAAGTACTGGGATATTGTGGGTAATGATGTTGTTTGCATGGTGCTAAATGTTTTAAATTCTAATGTATCTATGGCTGACATAGATAAAACATATATTACTCTTGTCCCAAAAACTAACAATCCGTCTAGAATGACAGAGTTTAGACCAATCAGTCTAAGCAATGTTATTTATAAACTCATCTCTAAGACTTTAGCTAATCGGCTCAAATTGATCCTCCCCCAAATTATATCAGAAAATCAGAGCGCTTTTCTTTCTGGGAGGCTAATAACAGATAATGTCCTTATTGCTTTTGAGTAGATGCATTACCTAGACCATAGAAGAGATGGTAAAGATTGTTATATTGAAATTAAATTGGACATGCTTATGATAGGGTGGAATGGGTCTTCATTGAACAAGTCATGAAAAAATTAGGATTCCATGAAAAGTGGATTGATTTGATTATGAGATGCATAATAACTCTCTCTTATTCTGTGCTTATTAATGGGGTAGCTCATGGAAACATCATTCCTTCAAGGGGACTTCATCAAGGAGATCCACTTTCATCTTACTTATTTTTATTATGTGCAGAAGGCTTCTCGTCACTCATAAATAAGGCTGTAAGGAATCAGAAAATGAGTGGGTTATCAATTTGTAGAGGCTGCCCTAAGCTCATGCATCTCTTCTTCGCGGATGATAGTTTGCTTTTTTGTAAAGCTAGCAGCCAGAAATGCCAATAGTTAATTGAAATTCTCAAGGTGTATGAGGCTGCCTCGGGCCAGAAAATTAATACAGACAAATCATCAATTTATTTTAGTGCTAATACCTCTGAGGAAAAGAAAAAATGAGACCTTGGATATTCTTGGGCCGATGCAAGATTCTCGACATAGTAAGTATTTAGGTCTCCCCTCAATCATTGGTAAATCAAGAATTGAGGTATTTGCTGAGATCAAAGAAAGAGTTGGAAGGATGTTGTCTAGATGGAAGGAGAAAATTCTTTCTATTGATGGTAGGGAGATCCTAATAAAAGCTATAGCCCAAGCTATTCCTACGTATGCCATAAGCTGTTTTCAGCTTCCTAAAGGCCTGTGTGACGAGATTGAAGGTATGATGAGAAGGTTTTGGTGGGGCCAATGCGGTCAGGAATCTAGGATTGCTTGGGTGAGTTGGAAGAAATTATGCAAATCTAAGCTTAAGGGCGGTATGGGTTTTAGAAATCTCAAAGCGTTCAATCTTGCCATGCTTGCAAAGCAAGGTTGGAGGCTTCTTATGAACCTAAATTCATTGGTAGCTCGAATATATAAAGCTAAATACTATCCCCATGGTGATGTCCTTAGAGCTAGTTTGGGGTCTAACTCGTCCTTTACTTGGAGAAGCACAATGAATAGGCTAGAGGTTGTTAGGAGAGGAACTCGTTGGAGAGTTGGCAATGGGAGGTTGATCCATATTTGGGATGACAAGTGGCTGCCTATCGCCACAACGTACAAGGTTGCTTCTCCTCCTTAAAATCTTGATTTTCCCATGGTTTCGACTCTAATTGATTGTGATACAAGAAGATGAAAAGCAAATCTTGTGAAGTCTCTATTCTTGCCGTTTGAATCAAGGACAATCCTTAAATATCCCCATAAGCTATAATCTTCCAGAGGACAAAATATTTGGGTTGGTAACAATAGGGGGGTTTTCATTGTCAAAAGTGCCTATTATGTAGCACTTGATATGGTGGAATCATCCGGGGAGGGTGAAAGTTCCTATAGGGATCCGAGGGAACTCTTACGGAAGAAATGGAAGAAAGTATGGCACGTGCATCTCCCATCAAAGATTAAAATTTTTGCTTGGAGAGCATGTGTTGATGCACTTCCAACAATGATGAATCTGCAGAAAAGAAGTATTGGGGCAAATGATTTGTGTCCCTGTTGTGGTTTTGATTCTGAGACAATACTTCATTCAATCATCAAGTGCAAGGTAGCTAGAAGAGTCTGGGATTATTGGGAAGTCAAAGTTGTTGAGAATTAGTAGGGGTCATATGACTTTTCAGATGTTGCAATGAAAATTCTGATGAATGGATCTGATCGGGACCTTGAGGTGTTCTTTGGAGTTGCTTGGTCAATTTGGTATAATAGGAATCTAATTGCCTTTGATTCAAAGTGCCAATTACCGAGCCAAATATGGAGTTTTGCTATGAGGTTTCTGCAAGAGTACAGAGGAGCTTGGGCCACAATGAATACAAGTCCTAAGGCAAAGAATAATAGGTTGTTTCCTCCGCCTCCTGGTGTGTTCAAGATCAATGTAGATAGGGCGACGTCTGAGGATGGAAGAAATTCAAGTGTGGGAGCTATCATCCGAGATTCTTGTGGAGCTGTCATAGCTGCTTGTTGTAAATACCTTCAAGGTCAGTTCACGGTAGCAGAAGTGGAAGCTTGCGCTATGGAGGCTGGGATCCTGTTTGCCCGTGACATGAAAATCACTCAGATTATTATCAAATCAGATGTTGAATCAACTGTTAAAAATATTAGTGAAAATTTTGTTGAAGGCAGTCTTGGCCATTTGTACTAGGGTATCCTTGCATTGTTGAGCTCTTTTACTAGCTGGAAAGTCAATCATGTGAAAAAGGATTACAATAGACCTGCCCATGAGCTAGCTCAACTAGCAAGAAATGGTAAAGTTTCACAGGTGTGGGTAAGGGCTTATCCTACAGTAGTGCAAGAGGTGATTCAAGCTGAATGTATTAAGTAGTGTTTGTGATTTTTTTGTTGTTGTTGTTCTGTTGTACTTCCTCTTCTTTGCTTGATTGAATACAATTACAAGCTTTGCATCAAAAAAAAAAAAAAAAAAAAGTACACATGTTTTAGTATTAAGCAATATCCCTAAACTAAGGTTTTTCATATAATTTTTAAGTTTAAAAAACTTAAAATTTAAAGATTTTATAGATGTCATTTCTATTTTTTTTTTTCTATGTAGCAAAAAACTTTATTGACCAAACAAGGAAGCATGATATAAGGAGACAGCCTGTTACGAACCCAATTGGGTTTGTTGGTTGCTTCGAGGGAACTAACACCTCCTAATTGATAAATGGGCTACTTCGAGAGATTCCAAGCCTCCAAAGTGATTACTCACTCAATAATAGTATTTTTCGGCTTTCTTTATTAATCAATATCAAGCCGTATAAATATATGGCTTTACAAGATAAATCTAACATTTAATTTAATTTTTTTTTAAAACCTAATCTTTATCTACTACAAGTAGATAAGATTTATTAAAATTCTAAGCTAACAATCTATACTATAATTATCTAATTACCCAATTCCTAATAACAAAACTAAAATCTTAAATAATAAAATTAAGTAAAAACTAGTCACTTAACACAGGCATACCTAACATGGGGCTGGGCATCCTGGAGGATGGCTTTTACAAAGGGCACCTAGCTAGAGAGTGAGCAGCTACATTTGCTTCTCTCTCAACCCAAATTATATCAGAATGAGAAAAACCTAATAATATGACTTTTGCCTCAGCTACAAAATTAACTTGACTCTATGTGGAATAACATCAGCACAGCCCCTCAAGGCATCCATACTTACAGCTAGTGATCTTACTGAGATAGGAGCCCATACTCCATGAATTTACACTATGATTGATATAAATGGAGAAGAAAACAAAAAAAAAAAAAAAAAAAAAAGAAAAAGGAAAGAAAAGCAAGATAAAGTTACACAAATGTCTGGTTTGAAAGGGCAACTGGGCAAGACAGAAAAAGAAAAGAAAAGAACAGAAACTTGGCGTAGGTCATATCTTTACAACTATATTTTTCAGTCTTTTACTTTTTTTTTTTCTTTTTAAATAAAGGTAACAAAGAAAATTTTAACTATAAATTTTATCACATAAGTCTTACAAATTAATATACTACTAATCACGAAAGGATAATAAGAATTATGTATTACTTCAAATTTCATTACAAAAAAACTTACAAACTAATGAACTTAATAATGAATGTGAATTGAATCTTCTCAACATAATAAAAAAATGTTTAAATTACGTTTTTATATTAATAATTCATCAATTTGTAAACTTTATATAGTAAAATTTGTAATAATTCTGTCGTTAGTAAAAGATAATTAAAATATTTATTTTTTTATTATGTTTTTGAAATGACATATATTAATTACATTCATTAGCATGTTAGTCTATAAAGATTTTGTAGTAAAATTGGTAATAATTTTAGCATTTTTCTTTTCATTTTCCTCTCTCTCTCAGCTCACACCTTCATGAAAAATAAGCAACCTTTTCAGTTTAGAGAGAGAGAGAGAGAGAGAGAGAGAGAGAGAGTTTTATTATTAGCTGGTGGAATGAAGGAAAAGAAAAAGACAAATTAATGATTCACTTTTGCTTCTAGGTCCACCATTCCTTCGCCTTTCAATTGATCAGGAGTGGTTGAAAAAAGATAGATGGATCGATGAATCTGGAATCCACATGTAGATTATTTTTCTTTTCTCTTTTACCGCTGGCCAACCAAACACTTGGAATAAGGAAAATTACTATCCTCTTGCTTGCCTTTTTATACTTCACTAACATCAGTTCCCTTTCTCTTCTTACATAATTATATCTCATTTTGACAAACAATGGATATTACTATTATGCAATGCTAATATTCTTAAGATCCTATATTTGAATTGTATATTACCTATCAAATTTTATGTTAATAAGATATTGTATACTTTTTAATCCATAATTAATTAACGTTTTTTTATATAATTTCTAAATTCAAAAAACTTAAAACTTAAATATTTTATAAATGTGACAGTACTTAATTTTTATGGTCTTAATATCTTGCATGCATACAATATAATAAACACGTAATTTAACTATAAATTAGTCAAGAAATGTATTTAATACAAAGTTATAAAATTGTGTAACATTGAAAAAAGTTATATATATATATATATATATATATATATATATATATGAAAAATAGTTTTTATATAAATATTTACAAACTCACAATTAATTAAAAAAATCATTTATAAACTCTATTATATCTATCAAATAATAATAATAATAACTATGTAGACACTATAAGAGCCATATTCAGAAATTTGTATCCATATATAGAAAGATTTTCAAGGACAACTTAGCCAACTAGCTTATTACAGAATTGTTTTCCTCATTTATACCATAAAGTGAAAACGAACTTCCGCTTAAGTTTTGGCTGTTTAATTTGCTAGTTACTGTTATACTTCAAATTTTATGAGACATCTCTTTAGAGAAAAACTTGTAAGGTGCGAGTTGAGGCATAGCAACAAACGATCGATTATCGATATGCCATAAAAGAGGCCTTTAGTTTCTGGGCATGTTTGCTTAAGCTCTCATTCGTTGTGATCAAATGTATGTTCATGTTCAATTTCTCATCTGAACATTGTGATACCATTATGCAACGAGAGCACTTGTGGAAAAAGTTTTTCTTTGTTTTTTCTCCATTCTTTTTGGGTCATATATAGTGGAAGAAATAAACTGAAGAGTATTAAAAGACTTCTAAAAAAATACAGTAAAAAGGAAAGAGGGTACCTCTCAAACAGAAATGCAAGAAAAGCAGTAGCTAAAGTTCCAAATGCATGTCCATAGGCAACAAGCACATAACGACTCATGCCTTTGTCTAGATAGACCTTGGAGACTATGTTGTATCCTGCATAGCAAAAAGAAGAGAATATGCAATAGATATATGGTTTCAACTCTTTGCACACCTCTTGCTTAGTGCTTCCTCTTCCTCCTCTTACACTCTCTTCCTTTAGGTCTTTCATTTTGATCGTTTTCAATTAGTAGGGCTTTTACATCTGGTTCTAACCTCCATCGGCTTTTTAATAAGAGATTCTTCACGCAAATATATGTTACGACAGCTTTTTTTCTTTCTTTTGGCTATCCTCAATGACTCTACTTTAATCTGGCTTGGAAGTGCTTCGTGACTAGGTTAGCGGGAGTGCTTTATCTATGTTTTATCTATGTTTCAGCCAATTGTGGGATGAAAGCATAAGCTTTTAGTTTTTAGTCAACTTTACATTTAAATATACATTTGGGATTGAATGTTCAAAAAGTGTGTAAAATACCTATGAACGTTTAGACCCCCAATTTACAAATTACCAACACAAACTTATTATCAAACAATGTATGTGCGGAATATGAAAATAAGTTAAATCAGAATTGATAAAACAATCTAAACCGAAATTAATCACAATCACAACAGTAATTAAAAGGTAAAGATTAAGAGAAGAGAGATGCAAATACAAAGACAACACAACAATGTGTTGTCGAAGAGGAAACTGAAGTCCTCGGCGTAAAACCTCTCCTCCACCCTCCAAGCAGTCAATAATCCACTAGAAAATGAAGTTAGGATACATGAACAGCAGAAGACCCTCCAAGCCTAATTTACCCAGTGTACCTAAGCTCTCCAAGCTTCTTACTCCAATAAGGTTACGCTGAACCTTTGTCTTCTCTAGCTTACCGGATTCCGCTATAGCCTATAGCATCAACCAATATCAATTGGTCCCTTCCTAACTGCTTCCCAAGCACCAAATAATCTTCTCACAGATATGGGTACGGTGAGAAAATGATTTGGCTAAATATACCTCTTAAGGATATAACAATGGAGATGGTGAGAGTAGAGGAATTTGGAGAATCAAAGAATGAAGATTGTGGATGAGTCAATCTTGTTTTTCTCTAGGGTTTCTCTCTCAAAATTCTCTCTGGAAGCTCTACACATTTTGTGGGTATAAGGGTATTTATAGTAGGGTGTGTATGGAATGTGAAAAGTTAGTTTCAGCCAAACAGGGCATTTTGGTGACTCGAGCTAGCGACTGGAACGAGTCACGAGTTTAAGTCGCGAGCTAACTGCCTAGCTAGCTGGAGGTTTTGTTCTATAGTGCGACAACTAGCATGACCTTTTAGATCCCCTTGCATGCTTCACACGTGTGCCTCTTTTGGCGTCGCCAATCGTGAGCCAGTCGTGAGATCCAGTCGCGAGGCTCTTCTTGGATGCACACTTTTGAGCTTTTCTTCATACTCTCTCACACACTACCCTCACATGATTCCCACCTAAATATAGGATTTCTTAATGCTGAATTACAAACAAATTTGGCACGGAATAAAGCCAACAAAATGATTGAATAAATTTAACTTTACAGAGACAACTAATTTTCAACTACTAGCTTATTTTCAAATATATATATATAAGCGACAACAACATTAATGTTTTAGTCCCGAAATTTTTGAGTTTGGCTATGGATTTCAATTGATTAGTTGGAGTCAAGCACATGTACAATTTACTATCCTTTTGTCATATTCAATATTATATTCTCTGACATTTTTTTAATAATCATGTTTTTCTTATTACTTTTACTAGAGTTATTTTAGGTCTTTTTCATTTTGTTTGTTCCATTTACTTGAATCAAATTGCTCATCCTCAATGTAGTACATATTAATCATTCTTCTTTGTATATGACTAAATCATTTTAATCAACTCTCTCATATAATTTCTTGAATAGAAACAACCTTCAACCACTGTACACCCTTGGTGCAATGGTCACTTCACAAGTATAAATGCTTGTGAGGTGTGGAGAACAAAGGTCGGAGTTCAAGTTTCTAGAAGAAAGTTGCACACACATATACACTTATTAGATTAAGCTGGAGTAGAATTTCTATTTTATATTAAAAAAAAAAAAAGACGAAAATGGGCTTTTGCCCATTTCGTGCAAAAAAAAAAATAGCAATTTGCCCCATTTTTCAAACTAATCAGGGAAATACCCCTATTTTGAAACTCAATTTTCTCAAAATCGAGTTTAAAAAAAAAAAAAAAAAAATCTGGAGCCCTATAGTGGTGTTTTAAGGAGCCTATAGTGATGTTTTAAGGACCTATATTGCGTTTTGGAACTCAAGCTCCATGAACTCAAGTTCCATGCAATTTTTTTTTTTTTTTTTTTTTTTACCTGTAACTCGAGTTCATGGAGTTCAAGTTCCAAAACACCACTATAGGCTTCTTAAAACGCCACTATAGGCTCCTTAAAACGCCACTATAGGGCTTAACTCGATTTTGAGAAAATTGAGTTTTAAAAGAGGGGCATTTTCCTAATTAGTTTAGGAAAGGGAGCAACATGCTAATTTTTTTGCATGAAATGGGCAAAAGCCCATTTTCGCCAAAAAATATAAAATATAAAAACTAAAAAAGAAGAAGAAACAACCTCCATCTTTTAAGTCTATTTCTTTATTTTATATCTTATCTTTCCTTATATTCTACTTTTTGTATTTGATTCTTAATAGCCCAATATTCAATACCATAAAACATGGTTGATCTTACGGTAGTCTTGTAAAACTTGCCCTTTAACTTAATAGGTGTTCCAGAGAGTAAACCCAAAAAACAAGTTCCAACCACAATGTCTCCATTTTGGAGATATCTTTTTTGAAGAGCAGTGAATTTTTTGGTATGAAAAACCATTATAGTTCTTTAAACAAATTTTTTAGACTAATATAGTAAAGAAGTTGGATAAAGAAAGAAAGAAATAATGAATGAATAAGTAGAGAATAGAGAGTGAATGATTAAATAATTTTAAAATGATATATATAAAGAATAAAAAATTTGTTGAAAAGTGCATTTAATAAAGTAAGTAGTAGATAAAATAGAGAAAGTAACTTTTTTTTTCTCCAAATTTAGGTGAAAACCTGTAGAGTCTGTTAGATGCTCAATATTGGAATTTAAGTATAGTGTATGGAGCTATATATCTAGTATATGTCCTAGGTAGGAGGTTTTAAGTTAAGAGAACCTTTATTATTTTAGTACAAACCAGAATGCGAATCTTTTCCTAGTGTATGTATAAATATATACAGAAAATATTCCACAACTAATATGCTAATAAGACGTGAATAATAACAAACATAAAAATCCTCCAATTATTGAGTCCTCTACAACTCATGATGCCATGTATTTCTCTTCGTTTCAATAAAGTTACCGCATTTCTTATGCAAAAAAAAAAAAAAAAAAAAAAAAACAAACATAATTATAATATTATAAATTACGTAGATTTGTGTTTGAATTTAGAGAGTGAAATTGTTGTGCAGGTGCGAATCCTCCTAGATTATGTAATTTTTTCATGACTGTTTTTTTTTTAATAATGCAAATGCTTTTTGGGCATAAATATTACAGATGTAACTAGTGCTTCTTGGAATCAAACAAATGGTGTTCATATCTACCTTCATTGAACTTCATTAATTTTTTTTTTCTTTTAAAGAGTTGCATGTTTTAAAAAATATTTGAAGTAGTTTTAAAAGAAATGAGATGGAAGAATCAAGAAAAATTGAGCCATCATAAAAATTAAAAAAAAAAAAAACCATATAAAGGCAACATCTAAATAAAGTCGAATCGTGGGTCCATCAAGAATCAGAGAAAATACAGATAATGAAAAAGGAAGCAATGAGAAGGGTTTGGGGTTCAGCAAAACAGAAAAGTTTGGGATGGGGCAATAACATTATAGAAGATGCCATCATGCATGCACTATTGAGTTAGGTTTAAAATTGCTTTAACAAAAGTAGAAGATAAGCAGAATCTTAGAATTTTCAAGCAGGACCACAAGTATATAAAACCCCATTAATCATGGTCCCCCCTCTTCGCAAGATATCTAATTATCATGCAATGAGTTTAAAAAAACACAAATGTACGTTTTATTTATGACTTTAATCCTAATTAGCAAATAAAAAACTTGTAACTAAGTCCACCGTAGGTATTGAAAAAAAATGAGAATTTTTTAACGGCGACCTGACATCATCGTTATTCAAAATAACTATTGTTTTTATCCATAACTATTGTTTTGTAAATTTAGTTATCGATATGTTTTGTGACATTAGTTATACATATGACAGAAAATATATGACAAAGTATATTATTTGTTAAATATTCTTTTCCGTAATTTTAAAAATGTTATCTATTACTATATATATATATATATATATATATATATATATATAAAACATAGCAGAAGCCTTTTCCTACAATTAAGGAGGTGCTGCCATGTAAGAAAAATATTGCCCACTTAAAATTCTGCCACTTATGATAAATTATGTTGTTTGGCAATGTTACACACTGTTTAAAAGCCTCTCATTATAAATAACAAAAAATATAACTGCATAAATTAATTATAAAAAAAAGGCTTGCTTGCTGTACGGAGAAAAAGGAAGAGAACAGAGTTTGGTAAAAATACAAACGGAAGGCTTGAGAAAGATACGGTCACAAAGAGAGAGGGTTCGTATGGTGCCAAGAGAGAAATATCTAAGTTCCACCATTATTGTCAGTTTTTCCGCCGCCATCAGCTCCCTTGCCATACTCAGAACACCAAAACCGCAGGCACACACAGGAATTGAGATTAAGGAAGAGAAATCTAAGTGCCATTAACTCCATCAATCAGGTCATTTACCTGCCATCATCGGATCGCTGAAATTGCCACCGGTAATATTTTTCCCTTTCTTAGATCTAGGTATGAAATATGACTTAGTTTTTAGGTATTTTGGTTGGATAGGTATAGATTTAGATATTTGCTTTGATGTTTTGGGGTTTTCTATTACAGTTTGTAGATTTTAGATTTTGATGTTGTTTGTTTTGTTATTGATATGTTTATTTAATTTAGGGAAAGTATGGTGAGAAAGGACATTAGAAGAGGAATTGTCCAAAATTCCGAGCTGCCAATAATAAGAGTATGAAAAGTTCATTCGTCCTTGAAATATGTTTAGTACAAAATCCAATGGATTCTTGGTGTGTGGATTCAAGTTGTACTAATCATATCTGCAATTCGTTGTAGGGGTTCCAGGAGACTAGAAAGTTGAATGAAGAGAAATTGTTTCTTACTTTGGCTGATGGGAGCAAGATTTCGGTTGTAGCTGTTGGAGTGTTTAATTTATGCTTTGATTCTAGGGTTTTAATATTGAAAGACTGTCTATATATACCTAATGTTCGTAGGAATTTAATTTCTGCAACTTATTTAGGTAAACATGGATATAGTGCTATCAAAGATGGACTCTTAGAGCTATTGGATTTTGATGGATTTCTATTTTGTGAATCTTGTTTAGTTGGAAAAATGATCAAACGACCTTTTAATGCAAAATGTAGAAGAGCCCAAGATTTGCTAGAACTAGTACATTCAGATGTATGTGGTCCTATGTCAATCCAACCAAGAGGTGGCTATGAGTATTTCATTACTTTCATTGATGATTACTCTAAATTTGGTTATGTGTACCTAATGAAATGGAAGTCCGAGGCCTTTGAAATGTTCAAAGAGTTTAGGGCTGAAATTGAGAATCAATTAGGTAAACGCATAAAGGTCATTCGATCTAATCATGGTGGTGAAAACCTTCTTGGAGATTTCAAAAATTACTTAATTGACAATGGGATTGTATCCTAATTGACTGCATCTGGAACTTCACAACAAAATGGTGTAGCAAAAAGAATGAATAAGACTCTTTTAGATATGGTTAGATCCATGATGAGTTATTCGACTCTACCAATTTCCTTTTGGGGATATGCCTTAAATACTGCAATGTATCTTCTAATATTAGTATTTCGAAGTCTGTTCCTAAAACACCTATAAAGTTGTGGAATGGGTGTAAGCCTAGTATGAGACATATCCATATTTGGGGTTGTCCAGCACATGTGTTAAAAGGAAAGTCTGACAAGTTACAGTTTGAAACAGAAGTGGTTTTCTTTGTAAGGTATCCAAAAGAAACTGTTGGAGGTTTATTCTATAGTCATAAAGATAATAAAGTGTTTTTTAGTACAAATACCAAATTCTTGAAAAATGACTATATAAATGATTATACTCCTAGAAGTAGAGTTATTGTGGCTGAAATGAATGAACCTATAATTGAACAACCAATGGATGAAATTAGGGATAATGTGGTTGTATTAAATACACCATAAGATATTATTTATGAAATGACTAGTACACAGGAGCCTCGTCGTAGTGGGAGAATTGCTAGGCCACCTATAAGATTTATAGGTCTAGAAGAAACTTACAAAGCTATTTCAGAAGAGGCTGAAACTGATCCTTACACTTATAGAGAGGCAATGAATGATATAGATGCAAACCATTAGGTCAAAGCTATGAAATCTGAATTAGATTCAATGTATTCCAATCAAGTTTGGGATCTTGTAAAGGCGCCTAACAGCATTAAACTTGTTGGTTGCAAATGGGTTTACAAGAGGAAGAGAGGGATAGATGGAAAGGTTGAAACCTTTAAAGCAAGGCTAGTGGCGAAAGGGTATACACAAAAAGAAGGTATTGATTATGAAGAAACCTTTTCACTAGTTGCAATACTTAAATCTATCAGAATTCTCTTATCCATTGCTGCTCATTATGATTATGAGATTTGATAAATGGATGTCAAGACTGCATTTCTCAATGAAAATCTTGAAGAGGTAATCTATATGATGCAACCGGAAGGTTTCATAGCAAAGAACCAAGAACATATGGTATGTAAGTTGAAAAGGTTCATTTATGCACTTAAGCAAGCATTTAGGTCATGGAACATCAGATTTGATCAAGCAATCAAGTCATTTGGTTTTGAACAAAATCTTGATGAACTATGTGTGTACAAAAGACATCGGGATAAAGTAGTAATGTTCCTAGTGTTTTATGTTGATGACATTCTACTCATTGGAAGATGGAGGGGTAATGTCATTAGTAAAGGTTTGGTTGTGAAGCCAATTTGATGGGAAGGACTTGGGTGAAGCTAACTTTATTCTAGGGATTAAGCTTTAGCGAGTTTGCAAGAACAAGATGTTAAGCTTATCACAAGTTGGATACATAGATAAGGTTCTAGAACGATTAGCATGCAAAATTCCAAAAAAGGATCACTTCCTTTTAGACATGGAGTTCCTCTGTCAGATGAACAAAGGCCTAAGACTCTTAAGGAAGAAAATATGATGAGACAAGTTTCTTATGCTTCTGCAGTGGAAAGTCTTATGTATGCCATGCTTTGTACTAGACCAGATATCTATTATTTAGTTGTCATGGTCAACCGATATCAATCAAATCCATGATTAAAATATTTGCAAGCTGTAAAGCATATTCCCGTTGGTTATACAGATTCAGATTTTCAATCAGATCTTGATTTCAGAAAGCCCACTTCAGGTTATGTGTTCACCTTGGGAGGTGGAGCCATAAGTTGGAGAAGTATTAAGCAATCTTGTATTGTTGACTCAACCATGAAAGCTGAATATGTTGCTGCTTGTGAAGCGGCAAGGGAAGCTGTTTGGCTCAAGAAATTCATTTTTTATCTTGGTGTTGTGAGAATGGAGAAAATTCCTATCACATTGTTTTGTGACAATAGCAGAGCGGTTGCACAATCCAAAGATCCAAGGAATCACACGAAAGAAAGAACATTGAAAGAAAGTACCACATTATTCGAGACATTGTTGCTTGAGGAGATGTAGTAGTAGCAAAGATTGAAAGTGCAAATAATTTAGCCCTTTACCAAAACCTTGCCTCAAAGGACTTTCGAGTCACATTTGGAGGGAGTGGGAGTTAGATTAGTACACAATAGTCTTTAGGGCAAGTGGGAGATTGTTAGGATTAGTGCCCTTAAATCATATTATATGATACTATATATGATATTGTGTATGACATTATGTATGACTTAATATTGGTATTAATAAAATTATTTTATTATTATCTAAAATAACGGTAACATGAATATTTGGACATTATCATATAGTCCATGAGATACATAGTATGTGATTTATGTGATTTAGTCACAGAAGATATAAATCACAAGTTCTTTGTAAACTCAGAATTCTAGTTCATAGTCGGTGATAAAATTGGGCATTTCATCTGCGAAGACTATAATATATCAACTAAGATGATTTGTCTTGATCATGGAAGTGGAGACTTCTAGTTGATATGTTGATATGTTTTAAGAGTTAAGACATATTGAACTGGACCGTTGTGAGATTTATTATTCTCCTAACGACTGTTAAATAAATAATAAATCTCATAACTTCTATTTACATGAACTCTAAATCTTGAAAGAATAATGGACCTGATCATGAAGTGTAGGTTGCTTTAATATATCTGGAGTGAGATCTAAAGTCACGATCAAAACCTCAGTATATTGGGCAGCCACATTTAGTGTTAATAGAATATATATTCTCAAGATGGAATTCATAGTATATTAATGAAGATATAAAGTATTTCCTTGAGGTAAATTTAATGAGTTTGGTTATTCAGAATGTTAGGCCTAACTGCTTTAGTAAAAATTTACTAAAATATATATTTATGAAATTAGATTTCATAAGTATGTAATGAATAATTTAAAGGATTAAACCGGGTACTCAAGGATTAAGATGTAGTAATCTTCAAAGTGGCAGTCTACATTCATAACTTTGTATTAATACGAATATTTTATGAAGGTGTTGCATGTACAATAAAGTCTTGGGATATAATTTATTAATAAGGCCTAGAGTGCAACTATATTTATATAGTGGTATTCAATATTATTAATGGTAACTTTGGACTTGTCAAGAGTTGACAGAAAAGCCCAAGGCCCATTAGAGCTAGTGTCTTACTTATTCCCTTTTAGTCCCACTCCAAGCCACATATTAAAGCCCAATTGGAAAGGCCTACAAGGCTAGCCCAATTAGAAATTCAGTTATAAGAAGAGAAACATACAAAATTTTAAAATAGAATGAAACGGTTTGTATGTGAGTATTGGACACTCTCTAATTTCTGCCTTGATCAAATTCATAGAAATTGATTGAGAGATCACACTTCTTAGACACAAGTGGAATTAGAGTGAAGATTAAAAGTGTTCTCAAGACTTTTGGATCTTTGGTTTTGAATTTCACACCACCAAGGTACACTCTCTTGTTCTTATATTCTGAAACTTACATAGTACATGTTATCCATTGCAAATGAAGTAGATCCGTTAATTTTTCTCTGTATATATTTTGTGTACGAAACAAACATAAATTTATCCATCAAAGGGCACTCTTTTTCATGTCCTTTACTACTCTGCTTAATCTTTACTTGTTCTCCATGCATTTTCTAATAATGATTAGGCAGGTGATCCCACCGATTGAAGGCCAACTATTGGTTATTGTTTTCTTCTTGGTTCTTCTCTGATCTCTTGGTGAAGTAAGAAAAAAAACGTTGTGACTAGCTCCAGTACTGAAGCAAAATATCGTGTCCTTGTTGATACCGCATTTAAACTCCTCTAGCTTTAATTGCTTCTTAAGGATTTAGGTGTGTCTACATCCTCTGCTACTCCTCTTTATTGTGATAACCAGAGTGTCATTCATATTGCTCACAATGATGTCTTCTATGAATGGACTAAAAACATCGAGATTGATTCTTATTGTATTCATTATCATCTTGTTCATGATGCTCTCAAGCAATTCTCAATCTCCTCTAAAAATCAACTTGCAGATATCTTTATCAAGTCACATCCAAAAGGATGCCTTCATGCTTTGGTTGGTGACCTCAAGTTAGTCTTACACCCACTTTGAGTTTGAGGGGGGCTGTTAATATGTAATAGGCTATAGGCCCTAGGCCCGCCTTATTTTACTTGTATAGCATACATACTTGTACCACACACTCTACCTCCTATATAAACATACTCATGTATATTTTATCACTTAAGAAATACAATACATTTATTCAGTATTTCTAGCACTTCATTCGGCCTCCTTTCCCTTTCACTTCTTATATCTTGTTTCCATAAACATTGGATATTACTTTCAAATATAGTTATGTCTTTAGTAACTCTATTTAGTATTAAGAAATATAATAATTTTTTATTGGACTAATATTTTGAAAATCCTACATTTTGAACTTCATGTTTTATTTCTTCTTAGTACACATGTTTTAGTATTAAGCAATATCCCTAAACTAAGGTTTTTCATATAATTTCTAAGTTTAAAAAACTTAAAATTTAAAGATTTTATAGATGTCATTTCTATTTTATTTTATTTTTATTTTCTATGTAAGAAAAAATTTTATTGACCAAAGAAGGAAGCATGATATAAGGAGACAGCCTGTTACGAACCCAATTGGGTTTATTGGTTGCTCCGAGGGAACCAACACCTCCTAATTGATAAATGGGCTACTTCGAGAGATTCCAAGTCTCCAAAGTGATTACTCACTCAATAATAGTATTTTTCGGCCTTCTTTATTAATCAATATCAAGCCATATAAATAGATGGCTTTACAAGATAAAGTTAGCATTTAAATTTTTTTTTAAAACCTAATATTTATCTACAACAAATAGATAAGGTTTATTCAAATACTAAGCTAACAATCTATACTATAATTATCTAATTACCCAACTCCTAATAACAAAACTAAAATCTTAAATAATAAAATTAAGTAAAAACTAGGCACTTAACACAGACCTACCAAACATGGGGCTAGGCATCCTGGAGGGTAGCTTTTACAAAGGGCACCTAGTTAGAGAGTGAGCAGCTACATTTGCTTCCCTCTCAACCCAAATTACATCAGAATGAGAAAAACCTAATAATATGACTTTTGCCTCAGCTACAAAATTAACTTGACTCCATGTGGAATAACATCAGCACAGCCCCTCAAGGCATCCATACTTACAGCTAGTGATCTTACTAAGATAGGAGCCCATACTCCATGAATTTACACTATGATTGATATAAATGGAGAAGAAGAAAAAAAAAAAAAAAAAGAAGAAGAAAGAAAAGAAAAGGAAGATAAAGTAACACAAATGTCTGGTTTGAAAGGGCAACTGGGCAAGACAGAAAAAGAAAAGAAAAGAAACTTGGCGTAGGTCATATCATTACAACTCTATATTTTTCAGTCCCTTTACTTTTTTCTTTTCTTTTTCTTTTTAAGTAAAGGTAACAAAGAAAATGTTAACTATATATATATATAAAGAATAATTTTTTTTTTTTGGAAAAGTGCATTTAATAAAATAAGTTGTAGATAAAATAGAAAAAGTATTTTTTTTTCTCCAAATTTAGGTGAAAACATGTAGAGTCTGTTAGATGCTCAATATTGGTATTTAAGTATGGTGTATGGAGCTATATATATCTAGTATATGTTCTAGGTAGGTGGTTCCAAGTTAAGAGAACCTTTATTATTTTAGTACAAACCAGAATGCGAATCTTTTCCTAGTGTATGTATAAATATGTACAGAAAATATTCCACAACTAAAATGCTAATAAGACGAGAATAATAACAAACATAAAAAGCATCCTTTTATTGAGTCCTCTACAACTGCTGATGCCATGTATTTCTCTTCGTTTCAATAAAGTTACCGTATTTCTTATCCCAAAAAAAAAAAAAACATAATTATAATATTATAAATTACGTTGATTTGTGTTTGAATTTAGAGAGTGAAATTGTTGTGCAGGTGCGAATCCTCCTAGATTATGCAACATGACTTTTTTTTTTTTAATAATGCAAATGCTTTTTGGGCATAAATATTACAGATGTAACTAGTGCTTCGGAATCAAACAAATGGTATTCATATCTACCTTCATTGAACTTCATTAATTTTTTTTTTTAGGAGTTGTATGGCTTAAACAACATTTGAAGTAGTTTTAAAAATAAATGAGATGAAAGAATCAAGAAAAATTGAGCCATCATAAAATTTAAAAAAAAAAAACCATATAAAGGCAACATATAAATAAAGTCAAATCGTGGGTCCATCAAGAATCAGAGAAAATACAGATAATGAAAAAGGAAGCAATAAGAAGGGTTTGGGGTTCAGCAAAACAGAAAAGTTTGGGATGGGGCAATGACATTATAGAAGATGCCATCATGCATGCCCTATTGAGTTAGGTTTAAAATTGCTTTAACAAAAGTAGAAGATAAGCAGAATCTTGGAATTTTCAAGCAGGACCACAAGTATATAAAACCCCATTAACCATGGTCCATCTCTTCGCAAGATATCTAATTATCATGCAATGAGTTTAAAAAAACACAAATGTACGTTCTATTGATGACTTTAATCCTAATTAGAATAAAAAACTTGTAACTAATAAGTCCACCGTAGGTGTTGAAAATGAGAATTTTTAACGGCGGCGTGACATCATCGTTATTCAAGATAACTATGTTTTTTCCACAACTATTGTTTTGTAAATTTAGTTATCGATATGTTTTATGATATTAGTTATACATATGACAGAAAATATATGACAAAGTATATTATTTGTTAAATATTCTTTTCTGTAATTTTAAAAATGTTATGTATTATTTATTTATTTTTTTTGTAGAATCAAATGTTATCTATATATATACCAATGGACTCCAATCCGGAAAGTTCTTATTCTTTGTTTACAAGAATGATCCAAAGACCATGGCTGACATGCTATACCGGGCCGTGAAGTATATGAACACAAAGGATGCAGTGATCGCCAGAGGGGGGCGGACCGAAGAAGTGAGAAAAGCATGCCGATCCTCGTCTAGACAGGTGAAGGAAGGCAACCCGAACGGGTGACAGAAGGGATGAACAAAGGTCAAGGCTCCCATCGAGACGAAATGTTGGTTAAATACATGTTTGTATTGCATACAAAACATACGCAGCGGAAAATTAACGGATCTACTTCAGTCGCAATTGTTAACATGTACTATGTGAATTTTAGAATATAAGTACAAGAGAGCGTACCTTAGTGCAGTGAAATTCAAAACAAAATATCAGAAGTACTCGGGAACACTCTTAATCTTCTCTCCAATTCCATTTTACGCCCAAGAAGTGTGGTCTCTCAATCAATTTTTAAAAGGAGAATAAAAGAGTGTCTCACACTCACATACACATCATTTCATGTTCTTACTAAAATTCTATATGTTTCTCTCCTTATAACTAATTATCTAATTGGGCTAGCTTTTTGGGCTTTTTAAATTGGGCTTTAGTATGTGGCATGGAGTGGGATAAAAAAGGACCAATAAGACACTAGCTCCAACGGGCCTTGGGTTTTTCTGTCAACTCTTGACAAATCCAAAGTTACCATTAACTATATTTAATACCACTATATAAATATAGTTGCACTCTAAGCCTTATTTATAAATTATATCCTAAGACTTTATTATACATGCAACCCCTTCATAAAATATCTGTAGTAATACAAAGTCATGAATGTAGACTGCCACTTTGTAAATTACTACATCTTAAGCCTTCAGTGCCCGGTTTAATCCTCTATGTTATTAATCATATATTCATGAAATCCAATTTCCTAAACATATACTTTAGTAACTCCTTACTAAAGTGGTTAGGCCTAACACTCTGAATAACCAAACTTATTAAACTTATCTCAAGGGAATATTTTGTATCTTTGTTAAGTGACTATGTATTCTATCTTGAGAATATATGTTTCATCAACACTAAATGTGCTTCCCAACAAACTGAGATTTTGATCGTGTCTTTAAATCTCACTCCTAATATATCAAAGCAACCTACACTTCATGATCAGGTCCATTATCTTCTTAGGATTAAGAGTTCATGTAAATAGAGGTTGTGAGATTTATTATTCATTTGACAGTCGTTAGGAGAATAATAAATCTCACAGTGGTCCAATTCATTATGTTTTAACTCTTAAAACATATCAACACATCAACTAGAAGTCTCAACTTCCATGATCAAAACAAATCATTTTAGTTGATATGTTATTAGTCTTTGTAGATGAAATATCCAATTTCATCACTGACTACAAACTAAAATTTTGAGTTCACGAAGAACTTGTGATTTATATCTTCTGTGACTTTTCACATAAATCACATGCTATGCATCTCATGGACTATATGATAATGTCCAATATTCATGTTACCGTTATTTTAGATTATAATAAAACAACTTTATTAATCACAATATTAAGTCATACATAATGTCACACATAATGTCATACATAATATCATACATAGCATCATACAATAGGATTTAAGGACACTAATCCTAACATGAATCGCCAACTTCACTCTGCTAAACACTTCACTTAATCAGGTCATGATGCAGATTAAGGATGACCCCGCCTTGACGTGGCCCGATAAGTTAAAGGGCGGCCCAAAAAAAAAGCCGAGAAATAAGTACTATCACTTCCACCGCGAACATGGGCACGACACCTCCGATTTCTATGACTTAAAGCAACAGATAGAAGCCCTCATTAGACACAGGAAATTGCAATGGATCGTAGGGCGAGAAAGAGCAGGAGAAAACCCACCAATGGGTCAAGAGCCGAACCGACTAATCGAGGAACGACCCAGGGCCCCACTTGGAGAAATAAGAGTGATCGTCGGGGGGAGCACAATGGTCGGGTCCTCAAGGAAGGCAAGGAGGACCTACCTACGATGGTGCAAAATTTTCAGCTTACCAGTCATCCACCTAAGTTTACTTGGATGGATGACCCGGTCATTAACTTCACTGAGGAGGATGCCTGACGAGTCCACCACCCTTATGATGATGTGTTGGTGATCAATCTGACTATAGTAGACTACAATACCCGACGAGGCTTGGTGGACAATAGGAGCTCAATTGACATCCTCTACTATCCGGCCTTCCAACAAATGAGGATTGGCAAGGAACGACGCGTGCCATCAGACGTCCTTCTAGTAGGCTTCGTCATGCTCGTCGGATCCATCATGTTGCCGGTTACCATCGGCACCTATCCTCAACAAATCACCAAGGATGCCACCTTCTTGGTAGTGGATTGCTCGTCAACCTACAATGCCATCATCAGGCGACCAAAGCTCAATGCGTGGAGGGCAGCCACATCCACATATCACCTACTACTGAAGTTCCCTACGGAGTGTAGGGTAGGTGAGGTTCATAGAGATTATATAGGCCCAGGGTGCTATGTAGCTACGCTAGAGATGGACGAAAAAATGATCACTGATATGCCAAAAATGTATTGACCCCTTGTGATAAATCAATTGATTAATTAGCCAAGTTTATTAATTAATCAAATTAACATACAAATGCGTGGTAACAAAAACAAATCAACAATAAACTAAAGTGCAGTAGAAAATAAATTGACATGGTGATTTGTTTACAAATGGGGAAAACCAACAAAGCAAAAACCCCACCAGGTTATTTTCAAGTCACCACTTCCGATAATCCACTATTATCAAAACAAGCGGTTACAAGTAAAGGAATCCCAGTACCTTATACCAACATACAGTTGAATACTTACCCCAATACCCAATTGGACTTGTTCTGTAGTGACAATCTCTCCTTGTATTACACGGCTCCCAGTATGTAACTAACCAATTGCACATATCCAGTACGCGACTTCAATCACCAACTAAAGAAGGATTGTTGGCTGCAAAGTTCTTCAGTTCATCACACTATCAAGATCGAGAAGCTCCTTAGTTACAAAACCCTACGGTGCACAAACACAGTAGCTTCTTCACAAGAAAGATGAATTAGGGCAAACTAGGCCTCCAATTACAATTTGCTCTTGTGCAATTATGATCTTGGCAATGCGTAACCTAATACGGCCCTTAAAATAATCCTTATATATGTTTAGGGTTGTGAGAAAAGAAAGCTTAAACATACAATCACAGATTGGATGAAAAACAGACTCGAAAATCTGAGTTTCATAAATCTCGACAAATACCCTATCTGTCGAGCTGCTGTCAAGCCACGGGCTAGAACAGCTCTTCAAGTCTTGATAGATGCTAGTTATCTAGCTTTAATAAACAACACTTTTCACACTTGAATCTTGGACAGACTTGCATGGCTTCAATACTTGGACTTGAAACAAGGTTCCTTAAAGTATCAAACACATCTTAGATCTACACAAATACAAGTAAAGTGCGTTTTGTCAAAAGGTTAGCCAATTACATAAAATGTTGACATATGTTCCTAACATCAAATCACATATGTCCTAACAATCTCCCCCTTGTGCAATCCGTGAAAAAATCACAATAAACAAAGAAACATATAAGAGGAGTCATAAATCACTTAACTCATACTCACTTGTTAAGTACAGTAAAATCTATCCTAACACAAACTCTTGAAAAACTTTGCAAGAAGAAAGTTCATGGCAAGTTGACTTTGACAACCTGTATTTCTGAAACACTTAAACAAAACTCATCAAGGCATCTTTGTGTGAAACAGAAATAAGAGATTACATACAATATATAAGAAACATGTGTACAAAGAAAGAAAAGAAACAACACATGTAAGGGTAGGTGAAAAACATAAATCAACATATAAAGAATTTAAGTACAATGTATGTCAAAAATGGTCACAAGACCCATGTACAAGAGATAATGTATGTAAGGTAGAAAAAAAGAAATTATACAAGTATCCTCACTACATCCCTCAATATCAACACTTTCGCTAACAAAAATCTCCTATACTAACTCTCCCCCTAACTATGACTACTCTCATAACCAAAACTACTCCCCCTTTTTGTCACGAGTGACAAAGGGTAAGAGTGTCAAGTAGACATCTCGTCAGCACTAGAAGAGCTAGCATCACCATCATCATCATCATCCTTAGAAGCCTTTGGAGAAGGTGGAGGAGAAGCAACGAAGCCACCCATGACCGCCTACCATTGTGCAATACGACCAACACGGGTGTTCACCTGACACAACTCATCACTAATAGTGTCAAGGCGAGCATCCATGTGCTGAAGCTACGCCATGATGTCCTCGAGAGTCACACTGCTCGTAGAAGGAGAGGGAGCAGATGTGGATGGAGTTGAAGGAGTGGGAGGAGCTGTTGACCTAGACCGCCTCGACCGAAACTATGGCTCGCTCCTTTTAATGATAACAACATCTATAGAACCCATGAAAGAGAAGTGGTCGGACACGGGAAAAGGAATAGAAAAGTGGCGTAAGATCCTCATGATAGCAGAAGGGAAGATGAGCTTATCACGGGTTGCTGAATCCTTATACACATCTATGATAGAAAAAATGAAATGAGAGGGAAAATCTATACTAAGATGCTCAAGAAGGGAAAGCAAAAACCGAGCACGGGGCTCTGTGATAAAGTTATAATGAGAGAGGGGATGTAAGACAAAAGTCATAACGATGTTAAGAAAACGCGGACCTTTACCGAAGGTCGAACAATAAGTGAACTGCCGCTCACCCCAATCAGAAGGGCACTCACAGAAAGCAGACATAAGCTCGTCTTAAGACACAGTCTTAAGACACTCATAACTAGGGTAGTCAGGATGCGCTACCCTAGGGACATGGAGCATGTCGGCTACAAGAGCTAAAGTGACCACAATGCGTACCTCGAACATAAGTAGAAAATTAAGGTACTGAATAATCGAATCCATGCATGTTGGAGTAGAACTCCTGGATCAGCACGGATGGACATGTGACCAGGATGCCACACAATGACTCCCATTCCCTACTATGGATGACAATGGGAAGAAGGTCAGTGTTTGAGAAGTCTAAAAAAATGACTTAGCGTTCCAAATGAATGCCTCGTCGGGAAAAGTTCTCAAAGAAGTCCGATTTGGCCTTCTCATCACGGAACCAAACGTGAAAAAGAGTAGGATCAGCAAAAGAGGATGCCTTGGAATGTAGAGGGTTCTGAGAAGGAACAGGTTTACATTTGGGTGCCATAGAAGCAGACTAATGCAAACAGAAGAAAGAAAGGGAGAGAAAGAGAATCATAAAAGCCCAAGTAGTTCAAATATATCATAAATATATTGAAAAGAAAGGACGTATGCATGAACATGTGACATGAAAAGGTAATTGCATAATGGGCTCAGCCTAATCCAATCCTACCAGCACACAATCATATAACATATATAACACACATCTAGATGCATGAAAATATAGTTATAATGAACATGAGATACAATGCATGAAGTTTTTAGGATCAAAACTACAAAACCCATCCCAAAAATTTAGCAAAAACCTCTTTGATTTGAAAAACCCCAATTTTTTCATCAAAACCCAAAAGTTAGGTCATAAAAGATGAAATGCATGAAAATGAAGGATTTAGACACTTACCAAGTGAAGAAAGAATTGATTAAGGTTGAAGAATCCTTAAGGAAGAGGTTTAGAAGGAGAAAAGAGTGTTTAGGAGGTTAAATGGCTGAGAACAATCGAGAGAGATCGAGGAAAGTGAGATCGAAATTGCGCGCGCTCCTTATATAGCATCTCAGTAAATCTCGACAGATCGAGAGATGTCGAGGATTTGTCGAGCTTTAAAGAGTTCGATAGAAGAAGCTATCGAGCAAGTGTTCAAGACAAAAAGAAGCTCGATGGATCGAGGATCTGTCGAGGAGCTATCGAGGGGACAGAAGAAATATCGATTGATTCACATAGCTGTTGAGAGGTGTCGAGATTGCGATAAAAAGCAACTGAAGAGCTTGATAGATAAGCTAGGTGTCAAGATTACTTAAAAACAGTTTTTCAAAGAAGGGAAAAACACAAACATGAATGCAATCAAACAAGCAACTCAACCAACGATTCAATTAACATTTTAAGCTCTCAAAATCATCTCTCAACAAAAACATTAAGCACATAGATCCCAAAACACACACACACACACACACACACACACACACTAAACAAGTCTAACCAATTTTATATTTCAAAAACAAGTTAAGAAAGTTTAGTGACCATACATCAACATATGTAAACCTTGTGATAGCCAAATCACATTGTACCTACACATGTATCAAAAATAGCAAAGAATATTGCGTGTTATGTGTGAAAAATATCGCAAGATTGCATAAGTATATCTATGTTATGATGATTTTAGATATGAGTAAATCAATTTAACTCACACACGATTATAACTGCTTGATGGAAACTATCACCTTCGAGGTACATCCTATAACTCCTACATCTCCTAAAATACACGCTTGCAATCAAATTTTAAAGCATTTTGATCTTTTTGCCTTTTATTTTCTTTGCATATTTTTCTTTTTAAGCAAACCATGCATGGGCATATAAGAGATAGAAAAGAAATACCCAATTATGTTAAGCTTTTTGACATTGCACTTTTGCTATGCCGAAGCATATAGATGTCATTTCATGATTGACGGGCAACAGTGGTGAGATGGTTATTTATGTCTTTCTCTTAGGATTTTCTAGTCTTTCCCGTCAAAAAGAGTGACACGAGTGTTAAGTACAAGAGATTACTTAACCTAACTCATCATAAACAAAGAGCCACAAAGCTCACTTGCTTAGTTGTGCATGAAGGAAAAATTTTGGTTTTGTATCTCATACAAAACACATAGCGGAAGCAACAAACAATGATCTATTTCATTCATGATTGATAACGTGCACTATATAAATTTTAGAATTTAAGAACAAGATGGCGTACCTTGGTGTGGAGAAATTCAAAACAATGATTAGAAGCACTTGGGAACACTTTTAATCTTCACTCCAATTCCACTTTACACCCAAGATGTGTGGTCTCTCAATCAGTTTTCAAGGGAGAATGAAAGTGTGTCTCACACTCTCTCACACACCGTATCTTATTTCTTTTTCACTTATAAAAATTCTGTATGTTTCTTCCTTTATAACTAACTGATTATCTAATTGGGCTGGCCTATTGGACCTTTCCAAATGAGCTTTAGTGTGTGGCTTGGAGTGGGACCAAAAGGGACCAATAAGACACTAGCTCCAATGGGCCTTGGGCTTTTCCGTCAACTCTTGACAAGTCCAAAGTTACCATTAATTATATTTAATACCACTATATAAATATAATTGCACTCTAGGTCTTATTAATAAATTATATTCCAAGATTTTATTATACATGCAACCAATTTATAAAATATTCGTAGTAACATAAAGTCATAAATGTAGACTGCCACTTTGTAAATTACTATATCTTATCCTTGAGTACCCGGTTTAATCCTTTAAAGTTATTCATTATATATTTATGAAATTCAATTTCATAAATATATACTTTAGTAATTTCTTACTAAAGTGGTTAGGCCTAACTCTCTGAATAACTAAACTCATTAAACTTATCTCAAGGGAATATTTTATATCTCCATCAAGAGACTATGAATTCCATCTTGAGAATATATGTTCCATCAACACTAAATGTGGCTACCCAACATACTAAGGTTTTGACCGTCACTTTAGATCTAACTCCTGATATATCAAAGTAACCCACACCTCATGATCAGTTTCATTATTCTCTCAGGATTAAGAGTTCATGCAAATTGAAGTCGTGAGATTTATTATTCATTTGACAGTCGTTAGGGGAATAATAAATATCACAGCGGTCCTGTTCAATATGTCTTAACTCTTAAAACATATCAACATATCAACTAGAAGTCTCCACTTCCATGATCAAGACAAATCATCTTCGTTGATACGTTATAGTCTTCGCAGATGAAATGCCCAATTTCATCACCGACTACGAACTATATTTTCTGAGTTTACAAAGAACTTGTGATTTACATCTTCTGTGACTTTTCACATAAATCACATACAATGCATCTCATGGACTATAGGATAATGTCCCATATTCATGTTACCATTATTTTAGATAATAATAAAATAACTTTATCAATCACAATATTAAGTCATACATCATATCATACATAATGTCATATATAATATCATACATAATATCACACAATAGGATTTAAGGCACTAATCCTAACAGTGCATAGATATGCTCATCTAAGCTACAAGAGATACAAAGTTTAGAAAACTTTGTTTCAATGGCCATCCAAGGTGCACAAGCACCAATGTACACAAACACACACTGTTTTTGTATTTTTCAAAATTTTCAATTTTTTTATTTAAAATAAAAAAAATTGAAAATAACCAACAAAAACATGATAAACAAAACAAACCAATGAATAAAACTAGATGCAAAAGCATGAGGAAGGAGGAGGAGAGAAAGGGATCAATCCATGGAGATGACACTGATGTTTTGACGAAGGAATTCAAAACATTTGCTGTCAAGAGGTTTGGTAAAAAAATCAGCCTTCTGATCATTAGTGTGAATAAACTGAAGAGTGAGAATACCATCTTCAACAAGCTCCTAATGAAGTGATGTCGAATCTCTATGTGTTTAGTTCTAGAATGTTGAACCAGATTCTTAGAGATGTTAATGGCACTGGTATTGTCACAGTAGATGGTAAGATGTTCTTGACAAATACCGTAATCATGGAGGAGTTTTTACATCCATAGAAGTTGGGTGCAACAGCTACCGACAACGATATACTCAGCTTCTATTGTGGATAAAGAGATGGAATTCTGCTTTTTGCTCATCTAGGAGACAAGATCATTACCCACATAGAAACAACCCCCCAATGTACTCTTTCTATCATCAGCATTCCCAACCCAATCAGCATCAAAATACCTAGCTAAGACATTGTTTGTGTCCTTGCTGTACCACACACCAAAGTCGGCAGTGGTTTTGACATACTTTATGATTCTTTTTAATGCAGTCATATGAGACTCTTTGGGATTAGTCTGATATCTAGCACACACTCCCACACTTTAACTAATGTCAGGTTTGCTAGCAGTAAGGTAAAAAAGGCTACCTATCATACTTCTATAAAGAGAAGAATCAACACTTTTACCTAACAAGTCAACAATGAGTTTAACATTTAGGCTCATAGGGGTTCTAACAGAACTAGCAGATTCCAAACCAAATTTCTTTACAAGATTTTTAGCATATTTAGATTGAGAAAGGAATATACCTGAATCTTGTTGACGAATCTGTAATCCAAGGAAGTGAGTTAGGTCTCCAATCATGCTCATCTCGAACTCAGCTTGCATGAGTTTTGAGAAGCTATGAGCAAGTTCATCCTTAGTCGACCCAAAGATGATATCATCAACATAGACTTGAGCAATTGTCAAATCACCATTTTCCATTTTTATAAAGAGAGCCTGATAAGCTTTTCCTCTTGTGAACCCATGTGACACCAAGTATTGTGTGAGATGATCATACCAAGCTCTAGGGGCTTGCTTTAAACCATAAAGTGCCTTCTAGAGGTACAAAACATGATCTGGAAAGTGTGGATCAATGAATCCTTTTGGTTGAGCCACATAGACATCTTCTTTAAGGAGCCCATTCAAGAAAGCAATTATTACATCCATTTGATAAAGCTTGAATTTTGAGTGACATGCTAGGGCTAGAAGAATTCTGATGGACTCCATACGGGCAACTGGGGCAAATGTTTCATCATAGTCAAGTCCTTCCATTTGTGATTATCCTTGAGCTACAAGACGAGCCTTATTGTGGATCACATTACCCTCGTCATCAGCCTTATTGCAGAATATCCACTTTGTGCCGATGATATGCTCACCCTCCGGTCTAGGTACTAGAGCCCATACATAATTTCTCTAAAACTGAAGTAGTTCATCATACATTGCCTTTACCCAGCTTTCATCCTGGAGTGCTTCTTCAACCTTGGTAGGTTCAACTTATGACAAATAGCAAGAATAAGACACAAAGTTAGCAACATATTTATCAACTGTGTGTTTCCTCTATGTAAGTTCATTCATATTTCCCACAATAGTTTCAGGAGGATCATTCAGCTGAATTTTGGAGGAAGGCCCTTTCTCTTTAAGAGATTCGGAATGAGGTGAGATAGATCTGTCTACTGAACCTTCTGCAACACTTGGAGTACTTGGAGTGCTTGGAGAAGCAAGCTCTTGATCAACAGGTTCTTGAATGTCATTTGGCTTGGGAGGAATAATTTCTTTTGGGATTTCCTCACTAACATTCTCAGAACAAGACTTAGAAGCTTCATCGATAATAACATTTACAGTTTTCATCACCTTTTTGGTTCTCTTGTTGTATACCCGATAAACCTTGCTTATGAAGGAGTACTCCAAAAATATTCCTTCATCACTTCGGGAGTCAAACTTTCCCACATTCTTTCTATCTTTGAGAATGAAGCAAGTACTTCCAAAGATTCTGAAGTACTTGACATTTGGCTTCCTTGCCTTCCATAGCTCATAGGGAGTCTTTTTAGTACCAGGTCTGAAATATACCCTGTTAACCGCGTGACATGCAGTGTTGACAGCTTCTCCCCACAAGTTTCTAGCCACTCCCTTGTTGTGCAACATGGCCCTAGCCATCTCCTGAAAACCCTATTCTTCCTTTCTACTACACTGTTCTGCTGAGGAGTAATAGGAGTAGAGATTTCTTGAGATATACCCAATCTAGTACAGAAGGACTCCATGTATGAGTTTTCAAACTCTTTGCCATGATCACTTTGAATTCGATCAACCTTTAAACTCTTCTCATTTTGCAACCTTGTGCACAGGGCTTCGATGTGCTCAGGAGCATCTGACTTGGATCTTGGAAGAATGACCCAAGAGTACCTAGTGAAGTCATCTACTACAACCATGATATATCTCTTTCCCCTAAGAGACTTAGTTTGAGTTGGACCCATGAGATCCACATGTAGTAGTTCCAAAGGTCTAGATGTTGCAGATGTCTAAGTTCCTGGATGTTTAGCTTTTGTCTGTTTCCCAAGCTGGCATGGTCCGCACACAACATTGTCCACTCTACTGAGTTTTGGCATCCCCAGCACTCATGCATGCTTAGATACAATTGAGAGATGTTTGTAACTTGCATGTCCCATCCTTTGGTGCCATAGATCTTCATTCGGTATACGAATACTATTGCACACAATATCAGCATCAGGTACCAGACCATAACAATTGTCTAAAGTGCGAACACCACTTATGAGCTTCTTTCCAGACTCATCCAAAACAAGACACTTTCCTTCAGAAAACAGCACCACAAGTCTTGATCACATATTTGACTTATGCTCAACAAGTTCACTCTTAAACCTTCTACATATAACACATTTGCAATATCTGGCAATCCAAGTAACGAAATGACTCCCTTCCCTTTAATCTGTGATTTGCTCCCATCATCGAAAGTAACATTACCACCCTTTTTAGACTCAAAGATCTTAAAGAAAGAGCGATCTCCAGTCATGTGTTGCAAGCATCTACTATCAAGGCACCATAAGCATGTATCCATTACCTTGAATGCAAACTTCATCATAAAGCACACTTCATGCTTTGATGACATTTGTGGGAATGGTATTTTCTTTTATCCACCATTTACAACCAAGACTTTTAAATTTAACCCTTCTCAGATGAACTCCTTTGCATATTCTCATTTTGAGGCAGTCTAGTTTCTTCCTTGTCATGTTAAAATCTTTTTCCAACATCAACATGATGGCTTTCAAATAACTTTTAGACTTGTATTTTCTAAAACACTTAATTTGATAGAGATTAGAAAAATAAGATGTATTTGAAACAATAGATCTTTTCTTGCCAATGGCAGCCATGACAACTGGGGTCAATGGATCTTCACAGCAGAGATTAAACCTTAATCAGAGTGTGCTTGCTCTGATACCACTTGATAGGCCAAAAACGTATTGATCCCTTGTGATAAATCAATTGATTAATTAGCCAAGTTTATTATTTAATCAAATTAAAATGCAAACGCATGGTAGCACAAACAAATCACCAATAAACTAAAAGGCATCAGAAAATAAATTGAAACTATAATTTGTTTACGAATGGAGAAAACCAACATGACAAAAACCCCACAGAGTGATTTTAAGGTCACCAGCATGTGACAATCTCTCCTTGTATTGCACGGCTTCCAGTATGTGACTAACCAATTGCGCGGATCCTAGTACGCGACTTCAATCACCAACTAGAGAAGGATTATTGGCTGCAAAGTTCTTCAGTTCATCACACGATCAAGATCGAGAAACTCCTTGGTTACAAAACCCTACGATGCACAAACACAATAGCTTTTTCACAAGAAAGATGAACTAGGGCAAACCAGGTCTTCAGTTACAATTTGCTCTTGTGCAATTATGATCTTGGCAATGCGTAACCTAATACGACCCTTAAAATAATCCTTATATATGTTTAGGGTTGTGAGAAAAGAAAGCCTAAACATACAATCATGGATTGGATGAAAAACAGACTCAAAAATTTGAGTTTCATAAATCTCGACAGACACCTTATCTGTCGAGCTGCTGTCAAGCCACGGGCTAGAACAGCTCTTCAAGTCTCGATAGATGCTAGCTGTTGAGCTAGCTATTAAGCTAGCTGTCAAGCTTTAATGAACAACACTTTTCACACTTGAATCTTGGACAGACTTGCATGGCTTCAATACTTGGACTTGAAACAAGGTTCCTTGAAGTATTAAACACATCCTAGATCTACCCAAATACAAGTAAAGTGTGTTTTGTCAAAGAATTAGCCAATTACATAAAATGTTGACACATGTTCCTAACATCAAATCACATATGTCCTAACAATCACCATGAACATTGAGGAGCAACGAGTGAATGTAGAACTGACGGAGGGATTAGAAACCATCTCCCTGGATGAAGAACATGTAGATTGAATCACTTGCATTGGCACGCAAGCCAACCCTTCGGTCCGGAATGGATTGATCCTTTTCCTAAGGGAAAACTTGGACATCTCTTTGCTTAGAGCCATGAGGACATGCCCGAGATTGATCCAAATATCATGGTCCATCAGCTCAACGTCTCCCCATCCTTTCCACCCGTCCTACAAAAAAAGAGGGTCTTCACACAAGAAAGAGGGTCTACGGAATGAAGCTCAATCCCAGTAAATGTGTGTTCAGGGTATCATCGAGAAAGTTCCTTGGCTTCATGGTATCCCAACGTGGTGTTGAAGCTAACCTTGGTAAGATCCAAGCAATCCTAGAGATGAACCCCTTGAAGAACGTCAAAGAGGTACAAAGCCTAAACGAAAGAATTGCAGCACTTAAAAGATTCGTCTCGTGCAACAGATAAATGCTTGGCATTCTTCAAAATCTTGACGAAAGCTTTTGAATGGACCGAAAACTGTCAGAGGGCATTCGAGGAGTTGAAGGCATACCTGGCGTCCCTACCGCTCCTAAGTCCATCCAAACCAGATAAAAAGCTCTTCCTATACCTGACCATATCCTCCACGATCGTCAGTTTAGCCCTAATCCGAGAAGAAGATCGCGTACAATTGTACATGTACTACACCAGCAGAGCATTAAAGGGGGCTAAAGAGAGATATCCCCCCTTGGAAAAGTTAGCCTTTACTTTGATCACAGTAGCCTGCAAGCTCAGACCATACTTCAAGCACACACCATAGTGGTTCAAACGGACAAGCCCTTCTGGAAAACAATGGATAATCCAGAGGCCGCCGGACGATTGGTCTTATGAGCAATAGAGCTGAGTGAGTTCGACATATAGTACCACTTGAGGACCGCGATCAAGGCCCAGGCTTTAGCTAACTTCATCACCAAATTCACGACAAGCGAAACCGATGACTGGGGGGCAACCCCTTGGAAGGCTCAAACGGAAAAATTGTCCAACAAACATGCTGGAGAGATTGGCGTGGTCCTTTAATCCCTGAAGGGGACATCATCGAATGTGCTATCCGACTCCAATTCTCGACGACTAATAATGAGGTTGAATACGAAGCCATTCTCACCAGGCTCGATTTAGCCAAAGTAGCTAAGGCCTCATCAGTTGTCCTTCATAACGACTCCTAGGTTTTCGTCAAGCATATCAATGGGGATTACAAAGCCAAGGGTAAACGAATGAAGAAGTATCTCAACCTTATTAGAAGATGGACGAATCAAACCTTTGCGGTAAAATACTTACAAGTTCCGAGAGAAGAAAATGAACACATCGATTGATTAGCCAAAGCTACATCTGCGGAACACATTATGGTCGATCAACAAGTCCTATCCTTCGTTCATCAGTCCCCTGCCATTAAGGAATTGGAGATATAAATGATCCCAAAAGGTGCTGATTGGACAACTTTGATCATCTCTTACCTTAAGAATGGGACACTTCCCGAAGACCGCGATGAATCCCAAAGATTGAAAGTTTGGGCAGCATGCTTCATGCTAATAGCGAATGTACTATACAAGAGAGGTTTCTCCCGACCATACCTAAGGTGTTTGATTCCCGACGAAGTAGACTACATCATGAGGGAAGTTCATGAAAGGGTGTATGGAAACCACTCAAGGGCGCAATCATTGGTCCACAAGCTCATACGAGTAGGGTACTATTGGCCTACAATGCAGAAGGACACCTAATCCTACGTAAAGGCATGTGACAAGTGCCAACGCTTCAGTGGGGACTGGACATCATGGGACATTTTCCAATAGCAATGCAACAACTCAAGTTCCTTGTTGTGGGGATCGACTATTTCACCAAATGGGTAGAAGTAAAACCACTGGCAACCATCACGGAGAAAAATGTCTGTAGCTTCATCTGGAAGAGCATCATCTACCAATTTGGGATCCCTAGGGTCCTCGTCTCTGACAATGGCAAATAGTTCGACAACAATGCGTTCAAAGACTTTTGCAATCAGTTAGGGATCAAGAACCATTACTCTTTACCCGCTCACCCACAAGCCAATGGGCAAGTTGAGGTTACTATTAGGACATATGTGATTCAATGTTAGGAACATATGTCACTATTTTATGTAGTTGGCTAATCCTTTGACAAAATGCACTTTACTTGTAATTAGGTAGATCTATGATGTGTTTAATACTTCAAGGAATAAGAGTTCAAGTTCAAGTGTTAAAGCCATGCAAATCTGTCCAAGATTCAAGTGTGAAAAGTGTTGTTCACTAAAGCTCGACAGCTAGCATCTATCGAGACTTGAAAAGTTGTTCCAACCCGTGGCTCGACAGCAGCTCAACAAATAAGGTATCTATCGAGGTTTATGAAACTTAGAATTTCTGGTCTGTTTTTCAATCAATCCATGGTTGTATGTTTGGACTTTCTTTTCTCACAACCCAAGACATATAAAATGATTATTAAGGGCCATATCAGGTTGCATAGCCAAGAGCACAATTGCACTAGAGCATAATTTCTCAAGTGTAACCGGAAACCTAGTTTGCCCTAGTCCTTAAAGAAGCTACTGTGTTTGTACACCATAGGGTTTTGTGACCAAGCAACTTCGTGATCTTCATTGTGCGATGAGCTGAAGAACTTTTCAGCGAACAAACTTCTCTAGTTGGTGATTGAAGTTGCGTGCTAGGTACTGCGCAATTAGTTAGTGACGTACTGGGAGCCGTGCATTGAAAAGAAGAGATTGTCATTACAAAACAAGTCCAATTGGGTATTGGGCTAAGGGTTCAACTGTAGGTTGGTATAAGGTACTGAGATTATTTTACTTGTAACCACTTGTTGTGATAATAGTGAATTCTCGAGAGGGGTGACCTTAAAATCACCCGGTGGAGTTTTTGCCGTGTACTTTTTCTCTATTCGTAAACAAATCACCGTGTCAATTTATTTTCCACTGCATACTTTAGTTAATTGGTGATTTTTTTTTTTGTACTACCATGCGTTTGCATGTTAATTTGATTAATTAATAAACTTGGCTAATTAATCAATTAATTCATCACAAGGGGTCAATATATTCTTGGCCTATCAGTTACAAACTGGTCATTGCTCAAATGGATCAAGACTCAGCTGGAGGGGCAAAGGGGAAATGGCCGGACGAGCTACCAGGCACCTTATGGGCATATAGTGTTAGGATTAGTGCCCTTAAATCCTATTATATGATGTTATATATGTTATTATTTATAACATTATGTATGACTTAAAGTTGTGTTTAATAAAGTTGTTTTATTACTATCTAAAAATAATGGTAACATGAATATTGGGACATTATCATATAGTCAATGAGATTCATTGTATGTGATTTAGTCACAGAAGATGTAAATCACAAGTTCCTTGTAAACTCAAAATGTAGTTCGTAGTCGGTGATGAAATTGGGCATTTCATCTGCGAAGACTATAACATATCAACTAAGATGATTTGTCTTGATCATGGAAATAGAAATTTCTAGTTGGTATGTTGATATGTCTTAAGAGTTAAGACATATTGAACTAGACCGCTGTGAGTTTTATTATTCTCCTAACAACTGTCAATTGAATAATAAACTCACGACTTATATTTACATGAACTCTTAATCCTGAGAGGATAATGGACCTGATCATAAAGTGTAGGTCGCTTTGATATATCAAGAGTGAGATCTATAGTTACGGTCAAAATCTCAGTATGTTGGGCAACCACATTTAGTGTTGATGGAACATATATTCTCAAGATGGAATTCAGCAAACACATTTAATGTTGATGAAACATATATTCTCAAGATGGAATTCATAGTCTCTTAATGGAGATACAAAATATTTCCTTGAGATAAGTTTAATGGGTTTGTTATTCAGAGAGTTAGGTCTAACCACTTTAGTAAGGAGTTACTAAAGTATATGTTTATGGAATTGGATTTTATAAATATATGATGAATAACTTAAAGGATTAAACCGAGTACTCAAGGAATTAAAATGAAGTAATCTACAGAGTGGCAGTTTTATTTCATGACTTTGTATTACTACGAATATTTTATGAAAGGGTTGCATGTATAATAAAGTCTTGAGATATAATTTATAGATAAGACCTAGAATGCAATTATATTTATATAGTGGTATTAAATATAGTTAATGGTAATTTTAAACTTGTCAAGAGTTGACAGAATAGCCTAAGGCCCATTGGAACTAAGGTCTTATTGGTCCCTTTTAGTCCCACTCCAAGCCACACACTTAAGCCCGATTGGTAAGGCCCAAAAGGCCAGCCCAATTAGATAATCAGTTAGATACAAAGGGAAAAACATACAAATTTTTCTCTAGAGAATTGTAAGAACACTATTGCGAAGTGGTGTAAGAAGTGTTAGACACTTTTTGACATTCTCCCTTTGGAACTGATTGAGAGACTACACATCTTGGGCATTAGTGGAATTGGAGTGAAGATTGAAAATGTTCCCAAGTGCTTCTGATCTTCGTTTTTGAAATTCACCGCTCCAAAGTACACTCACTTGTCCTCAAATTCTAAAACTTATATAGTACATGTTAACTTTTATGAATGAAGTAGATCCGTTATTTTTCCGCTGCGTATATGCATATTTCCATCAAATGGTATTAGAGCGGTCTTCATTTTCATATATGTTTAACATGTTTTGAGTTTTGGAATAAATGACAATAGTTTCATGTTGTTAGAAATTAGTTTTCTGCATGGTTGTTGAAATTATTGTTTAATAAAAACTGATATTGATGTTATGATGTTGTTTAATTTTGAGTTTAAGTATGTTGAACTGAACTTTAAGGTTATAGCATCAATGTAATTCAATTTTGATATCAATTTATGTTCATTATGATCGTATGATGTTTGTTTTGTACATGAAAACGTTAAAAAACTGTCTTAGAAAAAATTCTGGAAAATTCAAAATTCGCGAAGCTCGATCAATCAAGAATCTATCGAGCATCTATCGAGCTAACAGAAGTTTTCTCGATTGATTGAGGATCTGTCAAGAATCGATCGAGCTTTGTAGAACTTTTTCTCGATTGATCGAGAATCTGTCGAGGATCGATTGAGAAACCAGAAGTTTTCTCGATCAATCGAGGTACATCCTCGATCGATCGAGGACTGAAGGTTCAGAATTTTATCTAAGTTAGTTTTTTACATATATAAAGAGCAAGACAATGTGTAATTAGATTATGCATGTTTTAAATTTTAAAAACCTTTATTTTAAAACATCTAGTGGGAGAGAGATACAAGGATTGGATCTCACAGCCTCCATTGTCAGTTTATAGTAGTGTGATTAAGCACCTCGCCTTGGCGTATATGCCTTGCTCCCTTCAGAGGGTGTTTAATTCATGGTACTACAGATTAAACTTCTTAATGATGAATAATATGTGTTTTTACATTAAGAACGACCATGCTACCGTGGAGTTACTTAATGACACACATAGAATTCAGTCAATGGTGTACACTAGACTAAGTTTAATATTAACCTCCCTTCGATCTATGTCATTATTACTTAGAGGCTAAAGGAAAAACGACATAGTATTAGTGTTTGATAAGAGTTATCATGATAGCACTAATAATGAGAATAGTTCTCAATCAATCATAGTGTTTATAATTTACTTGCTTCCAAGGAATTTTAAACATGGGATTGAGTTGTCGTTGCATATATTATTTTAAGGTTTTATTAAGGTTCCATATTATATGCTTATATGCTAAATTGATAATGTCCAGTTTACTTATAATATTCATGTTTATCATTTTCAGATTTGAACATGGCATCATTTAGCCCACTTGTTTCTATTCTTAATCAAAACAAACTGATTGGATCCAACTATGTTGACTAGAAAAGAAATTTTGACATTATTTTAACCACTGAAGAGCACAACTATGTGCTTACTCAACCATGTCCTAGCTTTCCTTCATTAGATGCTCCTCTTGAGGAAAAACAGCAATATGATCATTGGCAGAAATCTAATGAAATGGTCAAGTGCTATATCCAAGCATCTATCTAAAATGTTCTACAGCATCAAATGCAGGATGTAGAACTAGCTTCAGACATTATGCATAGTTTGAAGGAGATGTTTGGTGAGCAAGGCCGTTCAACAAAGCAAGAAACCATGAGGCAAATTTATAATACCAAAATGGCTAAAGGTAGTTTAGTGAGAGAGCATTGTCTTAGAATGATCTCTAATCTGAATACATTAGAGGTTTTAGGTGTTGACATTGATTAAGAATCCCAAGTGGATATGATATTCCAGTCATTACTAGAATCATTCAAGGAATTCATATTGAATTATAATATGAACAAAAAGGTTTATTCTTTGTCTGAATTGATGAATGAATTGGTAGTGGCGGAAGGCATCCTTGGTACTTCTAGTGTTGAAGCCAATGCTAGTGAAGCTTCTACTTCTCAACCTAAGTCGAAAGGCAAGGGTAAGAAGAAGAAGAAGAAGGACTTCACTAAGTAAGAAGGTAAGCAAATTGCCTTAGGGGTTGCTGACATAGGAAAGAAGCTCAAAGGAAAGTGTTTCCATTGTGGTGAGAAAGGACATTGGAAGAGGAATTGTCCAAAGTTTAAAGATGCCAAGAACAAGGGTATGAAAAGTTCTATTCTTCTTGAAATATGTTTGGTACAGAATCCCACAGATTCCTGGTGTGTGGATCAGGTTGTCCTAATCATATCTGTAATTCTTTGCAGGGGTTCCAGGAGATCAGAAAGCTGAATGAAGGAGAGTTGTTTCTTACCTTAGCGGATGGGATTAGAGTTCCAGTTGTATTGTTGGAGTGCTTAATTTGTGTTTCAGTTTTAGGGTTTTAATATTGGAAGACTGTCTGTTTTTACCTAATGTTCGTAGGAATTTAATTTCTGCAACTTATTTAGGTAAACATGGGTATTGTATTATCCTGAAAGACAATGTTGTAATAAAGAAGGATAAAATGTTTATCTGTTCTGGCAATATTATAGATGGTCTTTATATTTTAACTCTTTATAAGTATGAATTATACAATTTTGAATTAGATAGTAACTCTCATGTAAAATCATTAAAGAGAAAGTTTCCTTCTAGTGATGCATATCTTTGGCACTTGCGTTTAGGTCATATTAATTCAAATAGAATTCAGAGACTAATTAAAGATGGACTTTTACAGCCCATGGACTTTGATGAATTTTTTATTTGTGAATCTTGTTTGGAAGGTAAAATGACCAAAAAACCTTTTAATACAAAAGGTAGAAGAGCCAAAGAGTTGCTTGAATTCGTTCATATAGATGTATGTGGTCCTATGTCAACCCAAGCAAAAAGAGGTTATGAGTACTTCATCACCTTCATAGATGATTACTCAAGATATGGTTATGTGTACCTAATGAGACGGAAGTCCGAAGCCTTTGAAAAGTTCAAAGAGTTTAGGGCTAAAGTTGAGAATCAATTAGGCAGACGCATAAAGGTCATTCGATCTGATTGAGGTGGCGAATACCTTCTTGGGGATTTCAAGGATTACCTGATTCAAAATGGGATTATATCCCAATTGACTGTACCTGGAACTCCTCAACAAAATGGTGTAGTGGAGAGAAGGACTCTTTTGGAAATGGTTAGTTCCATGATGAGTTATTCAACTTTACCAATTTCTTTTTAGGGGTATGCCTTAGATACAGCAATATATCTTTTGAATTTAGTTCCATCAAAATCTATTCCCAAAACACCATGGAATTGTGGAGTGGGCGTAAGCCTAGTATGAGGTATCTCTACATTTGGGGTTGTCCAGCACATATGCTAAAGGGGCCTGATAAGTTGGAACCAAAATCAGAAGTATGTTTGCTTATGGGTTATCCAAAAGAAACAAGGGGTTATTTATTCTATAGTCGAAATGATAACATAGTTTTTGTTAGTACAAATGCTAGATTTTTGGAAAATGACTATATGAATAATTTTACTTCTAGAAGTAGAGTTGTATTGGCTGAAATGAATGAATCTGTAAATCAACAACCGTTGGATAAAACTAGGGATGATGTGATTGTATTGGATACACCACAAGATACTACTCATGAGATGTCTAGTACACAAGTGCCTCGTCGTAATGGAAGAATTGTTCGACCTCCTATGAGATTTATAGGTTTGGGAAAAACTTATGAAGCTATCTCAAAAGAGGCTGAATCGGATCCTTACGCTTATGATGAAGTAATAAATGATATAGATGCACATCATTGGGTCCAAGCTATGAAATCCAAATTAGATTCCATGTATTCCAATCAAGTATGAGATCTTGTAGAGGCGTCTAACGGCATTAAACCTATTGGTTGCAAATGGGTTTACAAGAGGAAGAGAGGGATAGATGAAAAGGTTGAAACCTTTAAAGCAAGACTAGTGGCGAAAGGGTATACACAAAAAGAAGGCGTTAACTATGATGAAACTTTTTCGCAAGTAGCCATGCTTAAATCTATCAGAATTATCTTATCTATTGCTGCTCATTATGATTATGGGATTTGGCAAATGGATGTCAAGACTGCATTTCTAAATGGAAATCTTGAAGAAGAAATCTATATGTTGCAACCGGAAAGTTTCATAGCAAAGAACCAAGAGCATATGGTATGCAAGTTGAAAAGGTCTATTTACAGACTTAAGAAGCATATAGGTCATGGAACATCATATTTGATCAGGCAATCAAATCATTTGGTTTTGAACAAAATCTTGATGAACCATGTGTGTACAAAAGACATCAAGATAAAGTAGTAATGTTCCTAATGCTTTATGTTGATGACATTCTACTCATCGAAAATGATGTAGGAGTAATGTCATCAATAAAAGTTTGGTTGTCAAGCCAATTTGATATGAAGAACTTGGGTGAAGCTAACTATATTCTAGGATCAAGCTTTGGAGAGATCGAAAGAATAGGATGTTAGGTTTGTCACAAGCTGGATATATAGATAAGGTTCTAGAATGGTTTAGCATGCAAAACTCCAAGAAATGATTACTTCCTTTTAGACATGGAGTTCCTCTGTTTGATGACCAAAGGTCTAAGACTCAAAAGGAAAAAAATATTATGAGACAAGTTCCCTATGCTTCTACTGTGGGAAGTCTCATGTATGTCATGCTTTGTACTAGACTGAATATTTATTATTCAGTTGGCATGGTTAGCCGATATCAATCAAATCCAAAACCTAAACATTGACAAGCTGTAAAGCATATTCTCAAGTATCTAAGGAGAATGAGGGATTATATGCTTGTTTACCGGTGTGAGGATTTAATTTCCATTGGTTATACAGATTCAGATTTTCTGTCAGATCTAGATCTCAGAAAATCCATGCCTGGTTGTGTTTTCACCTTGGGAGGTGGAGCCATAAGTTGGAGGAGTGTTAAGCAATCTTGTATTGCCGACTCCACCATGGAAGCCGAATATGTTGCTGCTTGTGAAGCAACAAAGGAGGCTGTTTGGCTCATGAAACTCCTTTCTAATCTTGGTGTTGTAAGAATTGAGTAAGTTTCTATTACATTATTCGGTAACAATAGTGGAGCGGTTGTACAATCCAAGGATCTAAGGAATCACAAGAAAGGAAAGCACAAAGAAAGAAAGTACCACATCATTCGAGACATTGTTGCTCGAGGAGATGCGATTGTAGCAAAGATTGATGGTGCAAAAAATCTAGCGGATCCCTTTACCAAAGCCTTGCCCCAAAGGACTTTCGAGTCACATTTGGAGGAGATAAGAGTTAGACTAGTGCAAAATAGTCTTAAGGGCAAGTGGGAGATTGTTAGGATTAGTGCCCTTAAATCTTATTGTATGATGTTATGTATATTATTATTTATAACATTATGTATGACTTAATGTTGTGTTTAATAAAGTTGTTTTATTATTATCTAAAAATAATGGTAACATGAATATTGGGACATTATCATATAGTCCATGAGATGCATTGTATGTGATTTAGTCATAAAAGATGTAAATCACAAGTTTCTTGTAAACTCAAAATGTAGTTCGGAGTCGGTGATGAAATTGGGCATTTCATCTGTGAAGACTATAACATATCAACTAAGATGATTTGTCTTGATCATGGAAATAGAGATTTCTAGTTGGTATATTGATATGTCTTAGGAGTTAAGACATATTGAACTGGACCGCTGTGAGTTTTATTATTCTCCTAACGACTGTTAATTGAATAATAAACTCACAACTTATATTTACATGAACTCTTAATCCTGAGAGGATAATGGACTTGATCATGAAGTGTAGGTCGCTTTGATATATTAGGAGTGAAATCTATAGTTACGGTCAAAGCCTCAATATGTTGGGCAACCACATTTAGTGTTGATGGAACATATATTCTCAAGATGGAATTCATAGTCTCTTAACAGAGATACAAAATATTCTCTTAAGATAAGTTTAATGGGTTTGTTATTTAGAGAGTTAGGCATAACCACTTTAGTAAGGAGTTACTAAAGTATATGTTTATGGAATTGAATTTTATAAATATATGATGAATAACTTAAAAGATTAAACCAGGTACTCAAGGAATTAAGATGTAGTAATCTACAAAGTGACAGTCTTCTTTCATGACTTTGTATTACTACGAATATTTTATGAAGGGGTTGTATGTACAATAAAGTCTTGGGATATAATTTGTAGATAAGACCTAGAGTGCAACTATATTCATATAATGGTATTAAATATAATTAATGGTAACTTTGGACTTGTCAAGAGTTGACAAAAAAGCCCAAGACCCATTGGAGCTAGTGTTTTATTAGTCCCTTTTGGTCCCACTCCAAGCCACACACTTAAGCCCGATTGGAAAGGCCCAAAAGGCCAACCCAATTAGATAATCAGTTAGATACAAAGGGAAAAACATACAGATTTTTCTGTAGAGAATTATAAGAACACTATTGCGAAGTGGTGTAAGAAGTGTTAGACACTTTTTGACATTCTTCCTTTGGAACTGATTGAGAAACCACACATCTTGGGCGTTAGTGGAATTGGAGTGAAGATTGAAAGTGTTCCCAAGTGCTTCTAATCTTCATTTTTGAAATTCACTGCTCCAAGGTACACTCTCTTGTCCTTAAATTCTAAAACTTATGTAGTACATGTTAAGCTTTATGAATGAAGTAGATCTGTTATTTTTTCCGCTACGTATATGCATATTTCCATCATATAGGACAATCGCTCAGACACCCACAGGTAAAACACCATTTCGTCTAGTGTTCGGGAGTGAGGCTGTCATCCTCGCAGAGGTGGGAATAGCGAGCTACAGGATAACCTACCATGACGAAAGGAAGAATGAAGAGGGGATCTGTCTGCCCCTGGATTTGCTGGACGAGGTAAGAGCAGCTGCTGAGAAACAAATGACCCGATACCAAGACCTCATGGACAAACAATATAACGCCATGGTGAAGCCTCGACATTTCAGCATCGGGTACCTTGTCTTGAGGAAAGTGACCATGGCCACCAAAGATCCCATGCAAGGGAAGTTAAGACCCAACTAGAAGGGTTCATACAGAATCATTGACTAAAATAGGTAGGGTACCTACTACTTGGAGACGCTTGACAGGCAAAGGCTGCACCATCCTTGGAATGTTGAGCACCTTAGAAGATACTATCAGTAGTGCACCAGCAATAGCCAATGTTATCGCTTTTCTTTAAGTTTTTGTTTAAGTAGTTGACAAAACAGTTTTCGGTTGATCAAACACCAAGTTATTAGTATTTTTATTCAGTTTATTTTCAAATGGAGTTATTGTTATCTACAATGAGGAAAGGCTTATAAAAAAACGAAGGCCTGTTTCAAGGGCAAACAGATGATCAAACGTAAGGATGCCCTTGTGCACCTGATCAAACCCTAAGTCCTACCGAAGGGGTGGACAGACGATCAAGGATGCCCTTGTGCACCTGATCAAACCTTAAGGGATGGACAAACGATCAAGGATGCCCTCGTACACCTGATCAAACCCCAAGTTCTACCTAAGGGCTGGACAGACAATCAAGTATGCCTTCGTGCACCTGATTAAACCCTAAGTCCTACTTAAGGGATGAACAAACGATCAACGATGCCCTCGAGCACCTGATTAAATCCTAAGTCCTACCTAAGGGATTGGCAAAAATGCCCATGTACACTTGATATTTGTCAAAACTCAAGACCCTACCCAAAGGGTAAACCGACGACTCAAAGAAAGGAGGGTAAGGGTGAAGTAACCGATGAGTCGTAGCCCTCAATGCCCAACACTGAGATAAACCCTCCGAACCGATGATTTAATCAACACTGATGTGATATAAGGAAAACCAAAGAGCGTGAACATTTGTACAAAATGCAAAAAGTTAATTATAAATTAAACCGAAAGCTTTATAAATTGCTGAAAAGTATAAGTGTTAACCCAAAACAAGGGGTAGAGATAACTTAAGCCCAAAACAGGGCACTGTCATTGTTTTTAAGTTAAAAACCAAAGACTAAAATAAAAAAATAGAAAAGGTACAAGAAAATCTCTGAGGATCAGCAGAGGGGTTGTTGGCTTGAGGGTCTACAGGGTCATTAGCCACATCACTAGGCCCATTGGTTACTAACACCTCGTCATCAATCTTCGCATCGTCGAGAGTGGGCTTGGCAACAGGATTCATCAAGGCATTAAGCTTGGTTTGGATTTAGGAGAAGTCCAAATCTGGGAACATGAGGACAGCTTGTTTGCGGAAGTCCTTAAACCTGTCCCCCATAGTAACCCTCATTTCATTGAAATAGGGTTGGGAAACTTGGTACTTCTCGATGGCCTCCTCCTTCACTTTGTCCATATGCTCATGGAGTGCAGCCACCTTAGACTTCAAGTTGGCATTCTCCTTCACTAGCTCGTCGGTTTGGTGGGTCATCCCACTCAGCTTGGCCTTCAGATCAATCACCTCATGGCCAAGAGTCCGAGAAGAATCCTTGAACTTCTTCAATTATCTACTTTAGAATCTAGACGATCCTTTAGGTACTTGATCGATGTCTCGCGAGATGTACAACAGATTTGCAAAGCTCGCATCCTTACTAAGCCCTGATTGAAAAGAGACAAATCAATGTCAAAAGGAGACTAACAAAATAAAGGGATGAGTCCAAGTAAAGAGACGAATCTACACAAAGGGAAGAATAGAATAAAACGCAACATACCCTCATCATGTCATGAAGACTGGGTCACCTAAAGGGTCGATCTCATGTTTTGAGCACTCGTCCTGATCAGCATCCTAGACAATGGAATGAGTAATATCCACTGCATACTCCCTATCCTTCACCAACAAAGGAAGAGGAAGAGGGGGCGACGGGGCCTTGAGAAGTCATAAGACTTTTCCCAATTCCATGGCGAGGAGCGCCAGCAACAACCTCGCGTGTCTCCGAACGAATGGATGAGCCGCTGGCACCTTTACCCGACTACTGAGCATCGGAGGCATGCTTCCTCTTTTTGGAGACATGATGGGGCATGGCTGACGATCCCCTACCTTGAGCCCTCAAGGTGGTGGCCTTCTTGATCTCCTCCTACCTATCCTTTTTAGCTTGTTTATTCTTCAAGGAATCCATCTCTGAAACCAAAGAATGGGTAAGAAAGTGTACAAAATCAAACTAAAACAAAGTAAAAGCAACGAGCAAAAACACTTATGAACTCCCGAGATACTACCCAATCATCGGGCTTCCTCAGAAGGGACGAGTCCACCATAGAAGGCATGAAGTGTGTCTAAATTAACAAGCTTCTTCTAGGACCTCTCCTCAAAGGGTATCTCAAAGACCCTCTCTAAGAATTCCTTTTGCTCAGGAAGGATTGTTGGGTAAATTGTAGATAAAACAAAACAAGAAAAGTACATTAGTCAAATAAAAAGTGCCAACCGATGACCTAGACAGTCCCGACGACTCACCAAACTTGTTCAAAAGCCCTCAAGAGTGGTCGTAAAAAGATCCTATGCTATCCCACTCGTCAAGACGACACACCCAATTAACCCCTACACAAAGAAGAACCTAGCCTTCCATCGACGATTGGAGTCAGGCATATTAGATGTCAGTCTTAGGGCAGCCCGACGACACACAAAATTGTAAAAGCCCTTGGATCGGGGGATCTCTTGGGGTTTGTAACAAAAGAAAAACTCCTCTAAAGTTAGGGAGCAATGATCTCCACTAAGCTAACCCCATAACACCTCAGCCCCGATGAAGATCCTTTAAGCATTTTAGGCTATCTGATTGACAGATTCACCCATGTAAGAGGCCAACCGACGATGCAGGGTGGATAGGGGCAAACGAAGCCCTGCTATGAAGGCGATCTCGTAAAAACCTATATTGGATGACCTTCCATCATAGCATTTCTCCCCTATTTCATCCTTCCTAATGGGCACGTCATCAGATATTTGGAAGCGAGGGCTCAGCCTATTGAAGACCTTATCACTCATGTCGACTAGAAAGTCATTGATGGACCAGTCATCGAGAAAGACAATCTCCCTAGGATGTCGCCCAGAGGGACTAGCTTCCTTAAACGGGGGATCAGATGCTGACTCCCTATCAGAAACCGATGAGCCCTCTGACAAGGACTCAAGCCTAGGATTAGACAAATCGTCGTTTGAACCCATATGGACTGACGACATACGATCACTGGTTGCTTCACTATCTGCAAACATCTCTCACCTACAAGCGACGAATGCAAACTAAGATTCTACTCTACCTCTTAAGTATGTAGCTAACAATGAAGAAAGACCAAAAAGGAGTACCGACGAAAGTGAGAAAACCAACGAAGAAGGAGTACCAACCAGGCATACCTAGAACTAAAAAACATGAGAAAACCAATGAAGAAGGAGTACCGACGAATGAGCTTTGAGATTAGAAATGGAAAGTTCAAATGATAAGGACAATAATGGCATTGGACTATTTATAGGGTGGTCTGGCACGAAAATCAAAGCATCGCAACGCTTGGCTCCTTAAATAAAAAAGTGACATGTGCCTCTAGCCCTGTCAAAAGGACATAATTACCCCTATTTATGACACATCACACTAAGGCAAAGCATTTATGACAACTCCACAACCCGTCGGCCATCCCGACGACTCACAGAGTAGGGGACAACTGATAACGATAATTATTGACTGATCAGTATGGGGGTGTCGAACCTCCCTAATGACCCCAAAAGGGATGATTGACCCATGGGCCGATGGATCAGGCCATCCCCGATCCCGACGACCTATCCCCCTAGGGTTTCCATGGGACTTACGTGTGTGAGAGACCTCAAAAATTGAGCTGCCTCTCAAAAAAGATAGAGATTTTTAGGGCGCCTCTCTTTTTGGGTAACTGGTATAGAGTTGCCACTTATTTTTTATGTACAAAAAAAAAAAAAACTAAAAAAAACTAAAAAAAACTATAAAAAAAAAAGATACAATACATATCTGAATTATTCCTCTATCATTGATTGAATAAAAAAAATACAAGTTTGAAAATATGAACATTACATGGCTTTAGGTCCTAGTTACAATCTACCAAAATACATGGTTTTTTGTCCTAGTTACAATCTACCCAAAATAAACAAAGACAAGACTAGATCTAATTAACCAAAGACCTAAATCTGGAGGCTGGGTTACGGAATAAAAAGATGTTAGGCACTCATTCCGCCCAAACAGAGTCTAGTCTTCTAGACTCTAGTAACCAATGTACCATTTTATGCATATTATGAATGATATGTTAAACATGTGAAATAAACTAATTACATAAAACCATATATAAATGTATCCTCTTTTTTGTTTTAAAAAACTTCAGATCTATTTTAATGATTAGAAAAAAAAAATGATTTTGGCTTATAAAAAAATAAGATATGTTTTTGTCTGTGAAAAAGATTTTTTTGAAGAGAAAAATCAAATCTATTTTTATTTAATAAAAACAAATTCTTTTGATTGGTATAAAAAAAAATTCAGATCTGTTTTTTATATTTGAAAAAGATTTTTTATGAAGAGGATCTCATTCACAAAATAATTTCATGCTACATGAATCAAACAAAACTAACAACAATACATAATCCCTTTCTTTATTTCAAAAATCTACATGCATTCAAAAAAATTAGATTTGTAGCTAAAGAAGATACAAAATCTGTTTTTCTTTTGAAGAAAAATTTAGATCGACATCTAAGGAAGATGTAGATCCATTTTGTTTTGAGAAAAAAGAGTCAGATCTACATCTAATGAAGATGTAGATCCATTTTTATTTGAAGAAAAAGTGTTGTTCGCATGCAGATTATTGACATTCAAGAGAGAGATTATAACAATCACATGAACAAAATAATCATGCTATTAAACAAAACATAAGTGAATCATTCATGCTATGAATAAAAAAAAAAAAAATCATCAACAAAAGGAGCATGGAAAGGATGAGGTGATAGAAAAAACCTCTTGCATGAGAACTCCTTGTTCTTGAGAGGATGTTTTAGGGTTCAAAGAAACTTATTCAGTTGTCTTTGAAACCTAAAAACCCTAATTTTTTAACAAATCTTAGAGAGGATTAACTAATCTCAGCAATTTGTGAGTCTCAAAACGTATGCCTCACAGAGCGTAAAAAAAAAAGATGCTAAATTATGAGGTTCAGTCTCTATTTATAGAGGCCTGAGGACTCTAAAAAATAGGTACGGACAATTAGGGTTTGCATTCGGACGCATCCTTTTGCGAAAAGATCGAAAAGGGTGTGCCTTATCGTCACTCGAACGCCATTCAACACTCGGTCTATGATTTTTTGGATAATTCAGGCTTTTTAAAAACAATTATCTTGAACAATTATTTTGTGGATAAATCCCTTAAAATAAATCTTGATAAAGTTTAGATTATCCATAATTTTATTGTTATCCAATCATCCCTTTTATTCATATGCATGCAATCCTACTTTAGACACTGATTATCAACCAATCATAAAATTATCTAATTAATTTTAATTGTTTAACCAATTAGAATTAATTTAAATTAATCATGTGTGGTCGACTCATCCTAGACACAATGCATATGGATCATGCAAACTTGATCATGCGATATCTTTCAATCCAATAGTTCTATTTAAAAACCGGACATACCATTGCGACCGTTAGAATCTCAAGATCATTGTTATGATATGCAATGAATAGACTGATGCATGCAATGCAAGAACAAATTGATGCATGTGATGCAAGAACAAAATGATGCATGTAATACAAGAATGATTTTTTTTGGGTACATGGATGGTCACTTCAGTCATCTTCCTTGATTAAATCATGGGTGCAAAATCGAGTGTCTATAGAATGCCCCTCATTGACAGAGCTTGTAAAGAGAATGTCAATGTAAAACAAAGACACTGATTTTAGCGACCATGATTTAATTGAGGTTGAATTTCCAAAGACTACCTAGCCTTAGAACCTAAAACTTTGGAACATAGAACTAGTGCCTTATCTTTTTGACAAAACAATGAAAATACTTGATTTAGTTGGTAGTTGATGAACTTTGAAATGATTCTTGACAATTGATATGACTGAGAGACTTTTTTTTTTTTTTTCACTCTGGTCTAGATAATAGAGTTGTTTGCTACCAACAAGCTTGGTCTTGATGATAGGTAGTGTCTGCGACCAATAGGCTTAATCTTGACAAAAGGAGTGCCTGCGATCAACTGGCTTGATCTTGACTGAAGATGTAATGTTTGTGATCAAATGGCTTGATCTTGACTAGAGTAGTGTTTGCAACCAACTGGCTTGGTCTTGACAAAAAGGTGATGTTTGAGATCAACTGGTTTGATCTTGACTGAAGGAATGTCTGTAATCAACTGGCTTGGTCTTGACAAAAGGTATATCTGTGACCAACTGGCTTGATCTTGACTGAAGGAGTGTCTGTGACCAACTAGCTTGGTCTTGACAAAAGGGTGATGTCTGCGATCAACTGGCTTGATCTTGACTGAAGGAGTGTCTGCGATCAATTGGCTTGGTCTTGACAAAAGGTAATGTCTGCAACCAACTAGCTTGGTCTTGACGAAAAGAGTGTCTGCGACCAACTGGCTTGATCTTGAAAAAAGGAGTGTCTGCAACCAACTGGCTTGGTCTTGATGAAAGGGTGTCTATGACCAACTGGCTTGATCTTGACAAAAGGTAATGTCTACAACCAACTGGCTTGATCATGACAAAAAAAGTGTTTGCAACCAACTGACTTGATCTTGACAAAAGGGGTGTATGTGACCATGACATTGATCTTGGATACATAGGTTCCTGCGACCAATGAATCTGATCTTAATTGAGGTGATGTCAGCAAAACTCAAAATTTGGAATTAGTCTTTACCTGATGAGTGCTTTGTTGTCCCTTGGCTCTTTGAGATGTGTGATCTTCATTCAACCTTTCTTTATTTGAATTTTATCAAAAAAAATTAATTGAAAATGAGTTCATTTTCTTGAAAAAGATTTGACTTTTGAAACTTGAAAGTTTTGAAATTGACACTTAAAATTTTGAGACTTTGAAACTTGGAGACTTTGAAATTTGGAATTTGAAAAATTTTGAAAATTAAGACTTGAAATTTCGACCATGGGATCTTGGGCCTGAAATTTTTTTTTTTTTTGAAACTTGGAGAACTGGAGGTTTGAATTAAAAATTGGCATTGAGAAAGTGGATTTCTTTTTTATTTGGTGATGAAAATTTTGAGAATTTGGAGTTCCAAAAGATATTTAAAAAACTTTAAAATTTGCTTTTTTGAATTGATTGAGTCAACTCAGTTTGACTGAGTTGACTCAACTCTTGGATGAGTTTAAAGTGTGGGGGCCGAATTTTGGCCCCCCACTTTCCTTTGTCTCTCTCTCTTTTCCTTTTTTGTTTCATCCCTCTCCACCTATCTTCCTCCATTGTCACTATTCACTCTATTCTTTCCCTTGGATTTTCTTCTTCATCTCACAATTTCTTTTCACAAAAAATACTTTTCTAAGCTTCTCAAGCTTTCTCATCCATCTCCATCAATATTTCTTTAGATTCTTGTATTTTGAACATTTTCACCACACACCCATTTTGGTGAAAACCCATTTTCCAAATCCATTTTTCTTTGCATCAAGATGGCTTCTTCTTCCATAGGACCTTCTTTCCATACTTTTCATGGTAAGAAATATGATCCAACATTTGATTTGCATGAGGAAGATGGGTTTCTTCAAGATCCTAGGACCCATGCTCCATATTGTCATGTAGACACCAAGGTGAGTTTTTTTTTTCTTTGGTTTCTATGCTTGGAAAAATGTTGTTGCATGTTTCACTGAAAGTTTCATAGTGAGACATTGTCATTTGGTTGTTTGAAATTTGGGGCATTGAGTGATGGGTTTTGTTGAGAAATGTTGGTTTTGGAGCACTCTTGGAGTTTTTTTTTTCATCATGGTGCAATTTGGATAATGTTGGTGGTTTATGGAATTTCAACAATATAGGTAGATATTGATGTTGTTGGATGAATTTTGGTTTGGCTTTTGGGAAATTGGCATTGTGAAAATTTTGTGGTAGGCTTATGTGAATGTGTTCATGATAGATATGGAAAAAAAAAAGGTTTATTGGCATGTGTAAACTTTGTTTTATGGACATGGCAAAATTTGTGGGAATGGAACATTTTTGGGTATGGGAAAAATTTTAGGGGTATGGAATTTGGAAGAATTTTGTTGGACATATGATGTTTGTTCTTGGAAAAATTTTGTGATTATGATTTTGGCCATATGGGAATTTATTTGTGCATGGGCATGAGTTTGTGGAATTTTTGCTATTTTGCGAATGTAGGAACTTTTTTTTTTAATGGCTATGGAAAAGATTTGGTAGTTGTGTATGGGTATTTGAAGAATTTTTATTGTGGTGAAATTTTGGTGGGGCATTGTTTTTTTTGTGATGTGGGTTTCATCATGGAAATTGAAGAGCTAAATTTCTATGTTGCAGAGCCTTAAGAGTTGAGGCAGTCTCCAAATGTTAAAAAGTGCATGGGCATCGTTGTCTCCTAGCATTAAAAACATTATCAATGAAGCAGGCTTTGGCACTTTCTTCGAAGCTTTGTTGAAGCATGAGACACATGAATATAGGACTCTTCAGTTACTTCTTGCCTTGGCCGAACGTTTCTGGAACACTACATGTACCTTCCACTTTCCATGTATTGGGGAGGTAATGTTAACACCTTATGACTTCTCTGTTATCACTGGTCTGAGGTTGGGTGGTGAAAGAATTCTTGTCAATGCTTCCATTACTCCAACTGAACTTAAAAAACTTCTATGTGTAGTGCCTTCTAGAATGAGGAGTAACAATATCCCTTTGTCTTGGCTATGTGAAAATATTCCTCATTGTGAGACTATAGCAAAAGGTGCTAATATGTTCATGCTTCTTTTTGTTGAAACTTTCTTGTGTCCGGATTTAGGCAGTAGTGTAAATCTGCGCTACCTAGAAAGCTTGAAAAGAGTTGGACAAATCTAGAATTATGACTAGGGCAACATGACCTATGCTACTTTGATGCACTTCATGACCCAACTCTCTAGGTGAAGTCTTTCAAGCTTGGGTGGGGCTCTATTTGTATGGCAGGTGAGGTTTGGAAAATTTTTGGCTATGTGTAAGCTTTGGGAAACTATTTTGGTTTTGTGGTAATGGTGTTATGGTAGTTCTCAGGTTTGGATGTATAAGTATTTTGTAGTGGGTCATGAACCCCGGGAGCAAGTTGCTGGTACTTTTCCTAGATTTCTCCGTTGGTTGCCTCAGTATTGTTCGTCAGCAACCTCCAGGCGTTCTTTGAAAATTATGTGCTTGGTGATTGACAATTTGACTATTGATGACGTGAGTCTTTCTTCTTCTTCACCTCTTCATTTTTTGTTCGGGATATTCGGTGCTTGATTATGGTTTGGCCCTTCTCATTATGGGTTTCTTTGTGATTCTTCAAATGAACTTAGATTCTTGGGCTGGATGTGAGGGGTATGTAGAGTGTGAACGGGCTTTGGAGCTAAATGGTTGTCAGGCATTATTTGAATGTGGGCATGGAAGGTATTGGTATCTTGGTGATCGGGTGTCATCCCAAGTTCATTATGTATATCCACCTACAACAATTCCAGATCCTCCTTGTCCCTCAATTCGGTTAGCTAACTTTCTGACTGATGAAGAGATTACTTAAGCCCATGTGGGCTTTGTTGTTCAAGGAACTGCAGGGTCTTATTTTGAATTTATTAAAACTCGTTTGCAAGGTTGCTTGGCTGGCCAAAAGGTACTTCTTTTCCTTTCTAAAGTCAAATCCTCATTTTGGAAATTATTTCCATGTTTTTGCTTGGTAACAAAATTTGCATGTTGGATTTTTAGCCTCCACCTTTTGAAGGAGAGGAAGAGGGAGATGAAGAGGAAGAAATTCTTTCTCCTTATCATGCTGGTAGTTCTTCTAGTTCCTTTGTGAAGACTTATTTTCATTTTCTGGCATGGCAATACGATGTGATGAATCTTGATGGAACGTATAGTTCAATGCCCTTGAATAGGCTAGAGCATATACCGAATGTTCCTTGGCCCGATCTAATGTGTTCTTGAATTTTCAATTCTTTGTCCTTATTTCTTCTTGGCTTATTGAATGGTTCATGATCTAGCGGATTTGTGCTTCAAGTTGATGTGGATCTTGTGGAAGAAAGCATTCGAATGATTAGAGGGTTGCAATCATTGGCTTGTCCTCAATCCTCCTAATATGTGCTCAATGATTCGAGCTGGGTAAGCCTTGTCGCTTTCTAAGTATCTCTTGCTTGAACTATGCTTGATGGTAGAATGGAAGCTGCTGATGCTACCAGAAGAACTTTGGCGGAAAGGATTAGGAGCCTTGAACTTGAAAATCGTCAATACGCGCTTTTTCTCAAGGCAAGAAGGAAATACCGAAGGTGACTCCTCTAGTGGTGGAGTAAGGAAATCCTCACACAGGTGGACTCGAAGTCCCAATGATGTATGATTTTTATTTTTCCTACAAAACCAAAGGAAGTGTTCCTTAGACAATCTTGTATTAACTTCCATGTTTAGCACTTTGTCCTTGGCATCACCTTGGATCATGTAGAAACTTTAACTAAGATAAGTTTAGAATTCACTTGATGAGGTCTTGTAGTATCAATTTAAACTTATTTTGATTAGCCCTGTTGGAATCTGCACTTGCTTGAATGAGGCAGAGCCGAATGCCCCTACTTTAAAATGAATGCATGGTTTCTGGAAATCTTGGTGATGAAAATTTCTTCTCTTTTTTTTTTTTACAAAAATGATGATGGAGCCTCTCTTTTCTTTTCTTTTTGAAGATAAATGAGCCATGGGGGAATGCCTCTAGTTTAAAAAGGAATGCATGAATTTTGGAAATCTCAATGATGATTTTTTTGAAAAAAATGATGATGATCTTTTTCTTTTTTTTTCTTTTTTTTTTTTTTTGAAAATTGCATGAAGCATGGGTGAATGCCCTTAGTTTGGAACATAAATTCATGAGTCTTAAAAAACTTAATTCAATCAATTTTTTTGAAAACAATGATGCAAGTGAGGATTTTTGAAAACAAGTGAGTTAGACACGTCAGAGCGTCTCAGTCTGACTAAAAAAAATATTTTTGAGTGTCAAACGATCTAAAAAAAAGGTCCAAGAACGTAAAATTGCATGGGATTGCATGGGTGTACAATGGAGAAGCTGTGTGCCACTTGGCACTTTTAGAGTGCCGAATGGCACTGGGCCACATTATGATGTTTGCGCCATGGTGGGCTAACTCCTTATGATTTTTCAATGCTTGTTTTGCGTTTTCACATTTTTTAAAAAATGTTTACTTCGTTTGTGATCATGAAATACTCTCCTAGTCAGCTACAAACTTTCTGAAACCTATTTCAAGCCTGATTGGGTCTTGATGTGGCTCATATAAATAAATCCTCCTGTGACAATTGTCTGTATAAAGGTTAGCAAAACACAATAATCATAAGCAAAAGTCATCCATGGCTAGCAATCAAAATTTTTCTCATCCAACAATTCATGATATCAACAGATGGGTTTGTAGCTTTGATTTCAGGCCAAAACTAATTTTACAGCCTTCAATCTTGAGGGAATTAAAGCTTTGAGGAATGTCAAGATCAAGTGGGACTTCTTTCATGCTGCTATGAAATTCTAGGATCCGGAAGATCATGTGTTTCGGTTTAACACTGCTGAACTCTGTCCGACAATCAAAGAGTTTTCCACTATTCTGGGCTATGATCCAAGCAAAACATTTTTTGCAGTTTCTTGTGATCCCAGTCATAAGGAATCTTTGTTTGATGTTATCGGTCTTCCTACTTCCATTACTGATAGTATGATTGAAGGCCATATGGTGAATCTTCGTGCAATTACCTCTCGGTTGATTGACAAATGCACCTATGGAGTGACTGACAATATGCAGATAAAGTTCGGTTTGGCCTTATGCTTCGTGGGAAAAATTTTACTTGGCTTTGAGAGACACGGTTTTGTGGATGCTCGAGCCATAAGTATTGTGAGCCAAATTAAGGATGGTGAAAATCCTGTTTCTTTAATCTTGGTGGAAACTCTACTAGGGTTGGATGCTGTATTTCATGGTGGAGAAACTCGAAACTTCTTAGGGAGTCCTTTGACTTTGCAGATATGGCTAATGAAGCGACTAGACATGATTGCTAAGCCCACCACCAGTAATTATGGGCCTAACAGTTTTCTTAGTAGGGCTGTAATCAAAATTGAGTGTCGAACTGAGAATGATTAAATGAAGTTCTTGGGCAAGAAATCTAGTTCCTCAATTCAATGGGACTATTATTGGTGGAAGTGCCCACCCCCTCTACTACGGTCTCCAGGATCAGATCACATTTTCCTTGTTGGATTGCAGATGGCAACTTTCTACAAAGGAGATAGACTCTTGAGGCAATTCAAATATGAACAAGGAATGCCAGGTGGCAAAAGGTAGAGACCTTTCTCTCCTGTGGACATAAATCCTACTTCTATAAAGAACATGCTATTAGGTTTAGAGGTGGCTGACTGGGTGGACCAATCTTTTGTCAAAGTTTACTTTCACAAGATGACTACAAAATATTCTAACTGGCTGATAGATAGGATTGTTGGCAAGGAAGCTGAGAGAATTGTTATGAGAGAACAATTTCTCAGAGACAACCAGGAAAGACTCGATGAAGACAACTATGAATTCAAAAGAAGAGACAAGGATGATGATGTGCCTAACACAAAAGAAATTAATGATCAGAAGAAAAAGAAAAGACTGAGGATAAAGTGACTTTCTTATTTTTGGCTTTGAGCATGTTTGTTTAGAAGTTGATGTAAAAACTCTTATTTTTAGGAATTATTTAGAGTTTGCAGGTTAGGGATTCTATCTTATGGTGTAGGCTTTTGGGGTTTGGTTTTTTTTGGTTTGCTTAAGGTTTAGGTTTTTGTGTAATGACATAGTTTAATGGAATGGTTGAATTTTTTTTTGGAAAATTTTAGTTAATGGACAAATGGTGGGATTTGGGAAATTGTGACCAAACAACTTCATGGTTGCCTACGTAACCCCTTTGATAGAAGGATCAGGTCATCACGTAGTTCATTGATTCTTTATGCCTTAATTTTTGCCTAGGCCACCCTTTTAGGTTTTCGACCTAGTAGGCTCTCTCACTTTCTTTGATTTTTTTTTCTCCTTTTGCGTAGGTCGCCCTTTTCGGGTTTTCAACCTACCTTTTTTTTCTTTTTTCTCTTTTTTTTTTTTGTTGCTCTAATTTTTTCCTAAACCACCCCTTCGGGTTTTCAACCTAGCAAGCTCTTTTTTTTTTTTTTTTTTTTTTTTTTTTTATGGCTTAGTTTGCAACTACCACTTCAGACATGGTACTTCTTCAATTGATTCATGTTGGTTGGTTGAGTGAAAGGATTTGCATCTAAGTCCATCAACCTTACTGCTCCTCTAGAGTATATCTACTTGATAATGTATGGGCCAGCCCAATTTTGCTTGAACTTCCCGTTTGCATCTTAAACCGGGGCTCAAATTTCTTTCAACACCAGATCTCCTAACTTTAAAATTCTGGTTCTTAATTTCTTATCAAAAGCTTTTCTAAGTCTCTTTTGGTATCCCTGAATGTGGTACAGGGCTTTGAGTCTTTTCTCATCCAGCATGCATAACTGGTCATATCTGTTTTGCAACCAGTCTGCTTCAGAGATTTCACTTTCCAATATTGTCCTTAGTGATCGGACACCCATTTCAATGGGAAGGATTGCTTCCATCCCATGAACCAATGAATAAGGAATGGCTCCTTTAGAAGATCGAATTGATGTTCTATATCCCTAGAGTGTGTAGGGCAACTGTAGGTGCCAGTTCTTGTAGTTCTTTATGCTCTTTTTCAAGATTCGCCCTATATTTTTGTTAGTAGCCTTAACTGCTCCATTAGTCTGAGGACGGTATGGTAAAGATTTGTGGTGTTTAATGTTGAACTTCCGTAGTAGCTTCTCTGTTTTTCCTTTAAAACGTAACCCATTGTCAGAGATAATTTCATGTGGTACCCCATATCTGCAGATGATGTTGGTCTGAATGAATCAAACAACTTGATCTTCTTAAAGGCTTCTTGACATTGTTCATTCCACACTGTAGGGACTTCCTTCTTAAGCAGTCTGAAGATTGGTTCACATGTCATGGTAAGCTAGGCTATGAACCTGTTGATGTATTGTATCTTCCCTAGAAATCCTCGGATCTTCTTTTTAGTTCTTGGAGGCTTCATCTCTACAATTTCCTTGAGTTTTCCAGGATCAACTTCTATTCCTCTTTGGCTTACCATAAACCCTTACAGTTTTTCGGGTGTAACTCCGAAGGTGCACTTCTTAGGATTCAATTGTAACTTGTAGAACCGGATTCTTTCAAAGAACTTCCTCAAAGCTAGTATGTGCCCTTCATGGTCTTTAGACTTCACTATCATGTCAACAACATAAACTTCTACTTCCCTATGGATCAAATCATGCAACAAAGTAGTGGCTGGACGTTGGTAGGTAATACTAGACGTGGCAAAACAGGCGGGTCGAGTCAAAACGGTTCATTTTTAAACGGGTCAATCTGGTCACGGGTCGAGTTAGGTCGAGTTGACCCATATTTTTCAAACAAGTTTTTTTTTTTTTTTAAATAGATGCAATTTGTCAATTGTTTATGAGTTCCTTAACTGTGATTAAATTCTCACTGGTGATACTGTTATCACTTACCAATTACCACTAAACACTTGATACCCAAGTTTGGTGCAACTCTTGTTTAAGCAATCTAGAAGCTAATCTTGGTATAATCTTCGATCTATTTAAAGTATGAAGAGAAAATGAAGGTGGCAAGTAGAGAATAACAAATTATAATGGTGTACATAACATATCAAGTAAAGAAGAATAAGTAAATATTTTATAAGAATTACACCTCAATCTCAATCTACTCAACGTTAGTAGACGTGGAAAAAAGGGCGGGTTGGGTCGGGTCAATCAGGTCGCGAGTCACAACGGGTCGTGGGTCAAAACGGGTTATTTTTAAATGGGTCAATTGGGTTGCTGGTCAATTGGGTCGGGTTAGAAAATTCTAACCCATTTTGCCATGTCTAGGTAATACCAGCATTTTTAAGGCCAAATGGCATGACCTTGTAGTAGTGGTCCCCCATGGAGTAATAAAGGAGGTTTTCTCCATATCTTTTGGAGCCATCTTGATCTGGTTGTACCCTGAAAATCCATTCGTAATTGATAGCAGAGCATGACCTGCTGTGTTGTCAACCAGGACGTCGATGTGAGGCAAAGGGAAATCATCTTTTAGGTTGGTCTTGTTCAGATCTCGAAAATCTACACACATCTACACACACCTTTCTCTGAATTGGTTAAGGTATTGCCCACTTGGATTATTTTGGGCTCATCGTCATTTCCCAAGTTAATGGGTTGGGTTTCTTCTTTTATAGATTCTAGGTATCCATGTTTTAATTCTTTATTATTAAGAGTTTCGTTACTAATTTCATAAATAAAAAAATTCAAAGCCAGCAAATAAGCAGAATCAAAAATCATATTAAAAGGAAAAGAGTTCTCAACAGACTCGACTGACTTAATAGACTCAGCTAAATCAAACTCAACTGGAAAACTATCACAAATAGACTCGATAGGAATAGAAATACTATCAGAAATAGACTCAATAGGGATAGAAATAATGTTCTTGGCAGGGGTGACTGGCTCAGCAGTCTTGATCTTCTTGGCAAAGGTGATTGACTTGACGGTCTTGATCTTCCTCACAGAGTCCTCCATGGGGGTGGGCAGCTCCCTCCTATGCCCAATTCTTCAACTTAGTTGTGGCTTCCATAATTGCAGGTGGCTCCCAGTAAGCTCCTTCTTCCCTTGGCAATAGTACTGCGGGATCTTCATTTATGTAATCCATGCCTTCATTATCAATCTCCATATTTGTGGGCTTGTCAGTCTCCAAATGTGGAGGTTTGAAGTGTCTCCGCCTTGTGATGTGGGCAATTTTTATTGGGTCATTCAGGTCGATGTCTTGGGGTTTGAAGTGTCTCCCCCCATTTGTGAGTATTGGGTTGCTTATTGGGGTTCGAAGTGTCTCCTCCCATATGTTGGTATCGGGATGCTTGATTGGCGTTTGAACTGTCTCACCCCATATGTTGGTGCTTGGTAATTTGATTTTGGTTTGACGTGTCTTGTAGGTCAGATATGGGATTGTGATGTTGCAGTAGCGAAGTGTCCTCTATGCTCACAGGCTTTAGTACCGTGATGAGACTGATGGGCTTGGAACTGGAGCTATTGGCTTAAGTGTTAGCCTTAGGTTCTCTTTGTAGACTTCCTTCAGATCTTGACCAAATTCTCCTCTAATGACAGGCTTGGTTGGGTTAATCAAAGTTAAGACCCCATCCACATCCATCAGTCAACCAAAACAAACACACGCAGCATGCAATGCATTTTCAACCGGGACAAACCTAGGGATAGGTTCTAAGCCATTACTTTGTAGGGTGGGTTTGTTGTTTCCCATAGCTAGGACGTTACACATCCCAAATTGTAATGTAATGAACATTGTGTTGGTCCAAACAGCATGGTTTTTCCTTTACAGTCAACAGGAAATGATCCAGTGAGTTTAGGCTATCAGTTGGTGAGTTTGCTACTAGGTACCCGAATCTAATGAAGACCGATGATTCATGGTTACTACCACCACAAGTTGTTGAAAAGGATTGCATACATTGTTGTTTAAATGGCACACACAATGACAGTTAGGGAAAGATTTTAACAAACAATACATACAACAAAATATCATACAACAAAATATCACACAACATCCCATCAAGCATAAATAAACAATCAAACAACTATATCATGCAAGAGCATGCAAAACAATGGTACACTTTTGGTTACTTAAGTCTAATACAAAGCTTAGCCCTCAACATCCCCAGTGGAGTCGCCACAATGGGAGACCTTGAAAATTGAGTTGCCTCTCAAAAAAGAGAGAGATTTTGGGATGAGCTTTTTAGGGCACCTCACTTTTTGGGTAAGTGGTATGGAGTCGCCACTTATTTTTTATATACAAAAAATAAGAAAAGCTAAATAATAATAATAATAAAAAGATACAATACATGTCTGAATTATTCCTCTATCATTGATTAAATAAAAAAAAATACAAGTTTGAAAATTTGAACATTACATGGATTTGGGTCCTAGTTACAATCTACCAAAATACATGACTTTTTGTCCTAGTTACAATCTACCCAAAATAAATAAAGACAAGACTAGATCTACTTAACCAAATACCTAAATTCGGAGGCTAGGTTACAGAATGGGAATGTGTTAGACACCCATTCCGCCCAGACAAAGTCTGGTCTTCTAGACTTTAGTAACCAATGTACCATTTTATGCATGTTATGAATGATATGTTGAACATGTGAAATAAACTAATTACATAAAACCATTTATGAATGTATCCTCTTTTTTGTTTAAAAAAATTTAGATTTGTTTTAATGATTAGGAAAAAAAAAAAATTTGATTTTGGCTTATAAAAAAATCAGATCTATTTTTGTATGTGAAAAAGATTGTTTTGAAGAGAAAATTCAGATATGTTTTTATTTAATAAAAACAAAGTCTTTTGATTGGTTTAAAAAAATTCAGATCTGTTTTTTATATTTGAAAACTATTTTTTATGAAGAGGATCTCATTCACAAAATAATTTCATGCTACATAAATCAAACAAAACAACAATACATAATCCCTTTCTTTATTTCAAAAATCTGCATGCATTCAAAAAAATCGGATCTATATCTAAAGAAGATACAAAATCCTTTTTTTTTTTTTTAAAGAAAAATTCAAATCTACATTTATGGAAGATGTAGATCCATTTTATTTTGAAGAAAAAAAATCAGATCTACATCTAAGGAAGATGTTGATCCATTTTTTTTTTTTAATTTTTTTGAGAAAAAAGAGTCAAATCTACATCTAATAAAGATGTAGATCCATTTTTATTTGAAGAAAATATGTTGTTCACATGCAGATTATTGGTATTCAAGAAAGAGATTATAACAATCACATTAAAAAAATAATCATGCTCTTAAGCAAAACATAATTGAATCATTCATGCTATGAAAAATAAAAAAAATCATCAATAAAAGGAGCATAAAAAGGATAGGGTGATAGAAACAACCTCTTGCATGAGCACTCTTTGTTCTTGAGAGGGTGTTTTAGGGTTCAAAGAAACTTATTCAGTTATCTTTGAAACCTAAAAACTCTAATTCTTGTAACAAATCTCAGAGAGGATTAACTAATCTCAGCAATTTGTGAGTCTTAAAATGTATGCCTCTCAGAGTGTAAAAAAAAAGTGTTGAATTATGAGGTTCAGTTTCTATTTATAGAGGCCTGAGGACTCTAAAAAGTAGGTACGAACGATTAAGGTTTGAATCCGGACGCATCCTTGTGCAAAAAGATCTAAAATGGTGTGCCTTATCGTCACTTGAAGGCCGTTGGGCCAAGGCCCAATACATGGAAATTCAGACCTTTTAGAGTGCCATTTGGGACTCCAAAAGTGCCGAATTGGCTCTTGGACTCCGAACGCTCTTTTGCACTCAAGTGCCATTTGGACCCTCTTCTAGGGTTTTTTGACCGATCCTTGTACCTAGACGCGTTTTCATCATCCGTCGATGATTTTTTGGATAATTCAAGCTTTTTAAGAACAATTATCTTGTGGATAAATCCCTTAAAGTAAATCTTGATAAAGTTCAGATTATCCACAATTTTATTGTTATCCAATCATCCATTTTATTCCTATGCATGCAATCCTACTTTAGACACTGATTATCAACCAATCACAATGACTAATTAATTTTAATTTTTTAACTAATCAGAATTAATTTAAATTAATCATGAATGGTCGACTCTTCCTAGACACAATGCATATGGACCGTGCAAACTTAATTATGCGATATATTTCAATCCGATGGTTCGATTTAAAAAACCGGACACACCGTTGCGACCGTTAGAATCTAAAGATCATTGTTATGATATGCAATGAATAGACTAATGCATGCAATGCAAGAACAAATTGATGCATGTGATGCAAGAACAAAATGATGTATGTAATACAAGAATGATTTTTTTTTTTGGGTACATGAATGGTCACTGCAGTCATCTTCCTTAATTAAATCAAGGGTGGAAAATCGAGTGTTTACAACGTGGGGCCCACTCACACATCCTTACATAGACATTACTTGCACATCACGACCAAAGACCCTACCATGCAATTAGATCTCCTGTATATGGAAAGGCAATCCCAAGTATCTTGGATCCTTCTCTCTACCAAGAAATTCCCCCGATCAAGGGATTCGGGTCAGCTCTCTACTACTATATAAACCACAAACCTTACCCTTCTTGAGATTCGTGAATTCTCCCTACAACTTACATTCTTGAGTTCTTGGAGATTCTTTCATCACAGACTTAACCTTCAGAGGGTCTTTGGCCGGTACCTCACTGGTGCACTTTGACTGGTTCTTTTCTTTATTCTTCAGGTACACCCATTGGCACGTGTGTGGATGATCAACTTACTAACGATTTTTGTGCATCATCTATATATATATGATGTTATAGACACTTTATTATTTTGTCAAACTATATGCTTGATTTAGCTAGTTTGGTATTTGGTTAATTATTGGGTTGTCAACTCTCCCACCTCTCTCCCCTTTTAGATTATGATCCTGGAGAATAGCATGTGTATGGACTTCCACTGGGTTATGCGTATGAGTGAAGTTTAGGAATTATTGGAATAAGATTTGGACTTTTATATTTCAAATTTATCTTTGTTTAGACTCTTAGTCTTAAGAGATTTAGTAATTTTTTTATAGTAATGTTGGGAGATTATTATTATTATTTTTGGACTTTTGTGCTTGATTGGATTTGATCTGATATGGCTATTGTTGCGTGCTCAACCCTCTTGGTTTGGTTGGTGTGTGACAATTACATTAAAAGAAAAACACTTAAGCGGATTGTTAACTGCTAACTTCTATCAATAGATACTACCTACAACTTAATTAAGTTGCTTTTAAGTCTATAAGTGTGGATTGAAGAACTTTGCATCAAACAACAACGATCAAGTTGCTATGCAGTTAGACATGAATTGGAGATTTGTGTAAAGAAGAAATCCTACAAGACCAAGTCTAATTGGATATTAAAGTTAGAGTTCACCTGTAGGTTAGTATTTTGGGATAGGCCGGTAGTAATAAGATTTCTTATACTTGTAACCACTATGTTATATTAGTGAATTCTTGAGAGTAATGACATAAAATTCACTTGGTGAGATTTTTGCTTGCAAATATTTTCTCCATTAGTCAACAAATCACTACGCTGCACATTATTGCATGTAATTTGGATAATTAGTGTCCGTTTCGCAAAAAAATATTTTTGCCAACTTATTTTACTATTCAGCTTATTTTTGGTACTGTTCATGGGTCTCACTACACTTTTTGGTACTATTTATGGGTTTCACTGTGCTATTTCAGCTAACTTTTATTTTTATTTACAGTACGTTCAGCAAAAAAAAATTCAGTTTTAGCAAAATAATCAACTTGGATAATTGAATTTATTAATTGAGTCAATCTATAACCCAACAAATGGATTTACTACAGCAAATTGAGAAGTCAGGATAGTCAAGCCATATTTCTCTCTTGATTTTAATTACTAATGATGTCTTTTTCATATGCTATTTTTTAAAACTGATTAAACAACTAAACTTCTTTTCCAATAGGGGGAAAAAGTCATTTTCATTATGAAATTTAAGTTTATAATTTTGCAATTAGATTAAGAGGATGTTATTTATTGCAAGAAAATTAAATACTTTGTCAAAGATTCATAAAAACCGAGGTAAACCGAGTTAAACCTTCATCTCCGTTATCGCAAAAGAAAAAAACAATGGATCTGACTAAAATATGAGAGGTACATGAGACGAAGGAAGGTGAGAACAACTTGATACAAAATTTAAGTCAAGCAGCAGAGTGAAAATAAAATAAAATAAAATAAACGAAAAAGAATATGATGTGAAGGGAGTTCACAATTCACAAAGTTATTTAATAGGACTGGTAGAGGTGAGATAAATCTCAATCACGGGTGAAATTGGGAATAGACGAACAGTAAATGTAATTTTATTATCTTCTAACTCTTTTTAATACATTTCTTATTTATTTGTTACATTTTCTCCCAATTTTTCTGTTGTGTCTTGTTTATTTTTGTAACAAATTATACATATATGCCTTTTGAAATTCAATTTATTTTTCTGGTTTTCTCTTATTCTTCATCTTCTTCTTTTTTTTTTAATTTCTAGATGGACATTTATAATTAAAAAATAAATTAATTAATTAAACACAATTTATAATAGAAAATTATAATTTAACTAAAATAAAATTTAAAGTATAGAACAATGAAACCTAATTTAAAAAAAGTAAGATTGCAACTTTACTAAATAATGCGGTCACTTTATATTTTAAACTTGGACAAATAAAAATTTATTTATCATATAATTGAATAAATTAGTACTAATACAAAAAGTAATTTTTTAAAAAAATAACAAATGAAAATATACTTAAACAATACAAATTAAATAAATTAATTGAAATATTAAAAAAAAATTGTACCAATTGAAATGGGAAAAATCAGACTAATTAAAATAAATAAATAAAAAGCTTTTAATAAAGTAACAAATGGGCTGATGTGATCACATCAACCCACATGATAATGGCTATAGAGTTTATAGATTCCAATATCTTTTTTTTTTCTTTTTTTTGTTAATCAAAAGAAGTACAGACAATATAAAGGTAATATTTTCCCTTCACCTTCTTTATATTCTGTGTTTTGGATATATACAATACATTCTATTTGCCAATAAAATGGGCCTTAAACTTTTTAAAAAATAAATTGTGTAAGAGGGTAAAGAAGTCTTAATTAAAATATAATATAAATAAATTATATTATATTAATTAAAAGAGAGGGCGGGGTTTTTATTTTTTTATTTTGGGACCTTAAGTACTTAAGTAGTCCCTTAGTTGCCTACATGCTTAAGTCGACCCTGCTCTACAATTTTATATTTTGGACACATTAAATCCTATAGGACATTTTAAACCCCATACAATAAGAAATACGCCCAAAAAAACTGCAATTAAATCCTACCTCTCTCTCTCTCTCTCTCTCTCTCTCTCTCTCTTTTTCTATGTTGTGTTTCTATCTTCATTGCTATGTTTCTCTCTCTAGGTATTGTGTCCCTTTGTCTCTTTGTACATGTTCTTGGTTCTCACTCTCTCTCAAGGTGTTGTGTCTCTTTGTACCTGTTCTCGGTTCTCTCTCTCTCTCATCTATTAAGTTTTTGGGCGTGGGGTTTTGTTTTGCTTCTACCATTAAGAGGATTAGCCGTATGAGGGGAGATTTGTTTGGGGTTTTTTTTGGGTATGCACTCAAAAGTCTGAACTTTAAAATGTCTCTTTTAAAAGTTTAGGGATTATTACTGCTTAAGAATAAAACAAAGGGTTTAAAAGTTTATCCTATAAAATATATATATCAGCCGAAAACACCTTCTTCTTTTTCTTTTTTTTTTTTTTTTTTTGCAATTTATTAATATTACGACATGTTAATAGAGAGGGTAATAACTTGGCCCACACCTACGAGCAGTTCTATTTGCCGACATTGATATAAGTAGGAGAGCTACCTAATGATTTGGATGATGTATTTCAACTTGATTTAGTTCAATAAAATTAATTACCTCTTTCTAAAAAAAATAGATGGCCATGGCTGGTTCATCTATATATATATATTGAGAGAATTTTAACTTTAGGAAAACCAAAACACAAATCATTTTTTAGCATAGATAGAGGTTGAACTTTATATATTTCACAATAAATTCAATTGAAAAGTCGCTGTCAAACTGCTTTTTAAAACCAGGGAGATGGAAACGCCTGTTACGACAATATCAACGCATTTCATGTACAAAACACCATTATTGTTCGCTACCTCCAAACTTCATGAAACATCATTTGCTTTTGCTTTGTTATCTATAAACTGAAAAGCAAAAGTAATTTGTCTTGTACCCCGGTTCTGGGAAGATCACACGTTATGTGTTTGTCTGGAGAACTCATCTTTGTCGGTTTGAGTTTTTGTTAAATTACGAATCAGGACTGTTGGAAAATTTAGACCCCGGTTGATAGAATTAACAAGTTTTAAACCCAAGTTGTTAATTAGATTTATTATGCATAAAACTTGTTAAAACAAACAAACATCAATATCATGTCAAATATAAATGCAGTGAAAAAGTAAATAAAACAAGATATGATGACCTAGGAAAATCAATGAAATCAACCAGTTTCACAGTAAAAAACCTGGGGGGAAACCTTCCCGAAAAGCAATTCACTACAGTAAAGAGAAGTTTCAGACCTAGTACAAAACTTTTGTCCCTAGACTCTACAATCCCTGTAAATGAACTCATAATAGAAACCTTCTGCCGTTTCAGAACCTCTGAACTCTTCAATATATGAACGCCACCCTTTGATGCACGGATCCTAGTACGTGACTCACTCACCAACTTGAGAAAGAAGAATGTTGGCTGTAAAGTTCTTCACTTCATCAATAATGAAGATCAAGAAGCACTTGGTTATAAAACCCTAAGACGCAAAGACGCAGTAGCTTTTTTTTTTTTAGAGAATAATACTTCAGTCACTTTTTACATATGTTCTTCTTGTATTCTCTTATGTGACGGCCTCTAAAATAAGCCTTATATATGTCTAGAGTTGTGAGAAAAGAAACCCTACACAAATACGCAAGCCTGGACCAAATCAGATATGAAAATTCTGATTTCCGTACCTCGATAGATACCTCGATAGATAGCAGGTGTCGAGTCTCATTAAACCTCGATAGATAGCTATCTGTTGAGCAGTTGTCAACAGGTGTTCGCAGGTGTCCACAGGTGTCCACAGGTGTCCAGCTATAGTAAACACATTTTCTTCACTTGTTTCTTAGTCCAATCTTCATGGCTTTAATACTAGACTTGAACAACATGTTCTTTGAAGTATTAAACACATCTTAGATTTACCTAAATACAAGTAAAATGCGTTTTGTCAAAAAATTGACTAACTACATAAAAAAATAACATATGTTCTAAACAAGTGAAACACATATGTCCTAACAAGGACTAAACCAGAATTCGAAGTTGGGGGGCCAAAGTATAAACCCAAAGAAGTTTATAAAAATCAAAACTAACATCTACTCAAGCTTTGTTGAATTTCATCATATTCATTAACATTATGATCTCATATTTTCACAATTTGGACCGAATACTAATTTAATCGGTGGCAATTGTTTGAAATTTTGTTTGAAAATTTTCATGAATTGGGACATCAACACTAGAGGCAATGTTGCATTATCAGCTTCAAATTATTTGCAATTTTCTCTTTAAAAAAATCAAATATAATAAATAAGTTTCCCATCATCAACAATTCAAGTAAAAAGTTTCGTTATTTTCATATTATATAGCTCTATCGTTTCAAAATTTAGTCCAAAAATTAAACCAAACAAACATGCCCCATAAGCTACAACAACATTAATGTTAATAAAATATTTTCTAAAAATAGTTAATAATTCATAAAAATAAACCTACAAATAAGCATTAGTATCCACTACACATTTGATCATAGTTCCTACGGGCTTCATATTTTTGGATCAATATGCAATGGGCAAAAGGATGTTGCAATTTTCTTTTTAGTTTTCATGGGTTAAAATGTATAGATTTTGAAGGAAGGGGGCCAAAAATATATTTTTTATGGGAAATTTTTGTATATAGTGCTATTTTTTTTTTCCAAAATTGGAGGGGGGGAGGGAGCCATGGCCCCCCTCTGCCGTAACATGGGTCCGTCCCTGTTACGAATTATCTCAAAAGTTTAAATAATTGGATTAAGATAAATTTATTTAGGGGATAATATTGTAAACGCACATGCAGTTAGATCCGAATTTATATTATTTTTATCTGTACTTTGAGATATGTTATTTTGCCCACTTGAGATTTGTTCTATTTGTCTTCCTTGATTAACTTAGGTTAAAAATAAAGTAAATATATATCTAAAAATATGTAATCATCTTGATCGAATACTTGTTTAGAATATAAGCCACTAAAAATACACATATATCTAACAAAAGTAACAATTTTAAAAGTTTTTATAAAAAAGTATTTTCTAAAGTTTAATTGGTTGGTTTACGCTACTTTTTCAGCTACATGCTTCAATATTAGCACATTTTACTTATATATATTAGTATTATGCTCATACAATACATGATTTAATCAAGAATTATATTAAGACTTAAAAGAAAACACTAGTTCAAAATATAAATAAAATCCTATCAAATTATTTATTAAATATAGATAGTAAAAGAAAATTTTAATTTAAGTTAAATGATGAGTGCACAGCGTGTAAGTTCAATTTTTTTTTTTGGTTTCAAAAACCAAAAAAAGAAAAGAAAAAAGAATATATATATATATATATATATATATATATATAAATAGATTAAAGAATGATATATATATATATATATATATATAAATAGATTAAAGAATGATTTAAAATTAATAAAACTTCTTTTAAATTTGTTGAAATATTTTTATAATTGAGGTTTAACTAGGATAGTATTTTAAAATTTTAAAATTTTTAGTTTTAGAATTTAATTTAAAGTAAAGTTAATCATTTAATGTTCTTTCAATGAGACAAAGCTATCAATAATTCTTAGGTAATCACAACTCAAAATAAAATAGAACTCTTGCAAAAATTGTTTGAAAAATGTTTTGAAAAAGATTAGAAAGTAGTTTTTGCTCTAATGAGTAATAGAGAGAGTCTTGGAAGAACCAAAAATGTGCATAGCTCTGTGTGTGCAGAAGATTCAGAGGAAGAAAGATTTTTGAAGAGTTTAGGTGAAAAATAACCTCTCTCTAGCCAAGGTTTTAGTTGGAGGCGTAAAAGGATATTTATATGCTCCAAAACTAGGGCTTTCATGGTTATTCAAACGGTGCTGGACATTCTTAAGGGTCTAGGGGCCGGGCCCAATCAAAGAGGGAAGCTTTGGGCCCTAAAAAATAAAAATATGAGGTTATGGAAATGCTTGTGCATGCGCATGCTCAAAGTATGCACGCACAAACTTAAAAACATGCACACACATACTTAATTTTGACTACACTGATGTCTCAACTTCAAACGGCCATAACTCCCTCAATATAAATCCAAATCATGAAAACTTTATGTCCAAATTGATGCATGGGATGTCTAATTTCCAATGGAATAAACCTCATTAAAAATTCTTTGTGAGTGAAAAGTTACGGTCAAAACAATGAGCAACAGTAATTTTTCAACATCATTTTCAAAGCGATTTGAGTACTTTTAAGTTGTAATTATTTTCAAACTATTAAAATAACTTCAATTACCCTTTGTAGACATATCAAGCTCATCATTGAAACCGAAGACTAAATTTTATTAACTGGTTACAAATTGAGGTGTCTACAGTTAGTTTAGTGATTGATTTTATATTCCAAAATGTCTTGTTTTTCTAAGAGAAGTCCCTCTTGTATTATCATTTAATGCTGGTATATTTTCATTTTCTTTCTTGTCCATAACATGATTTGATTATTTGATGCCAGTTAAAATTCTTCATGTAATCAAATGTGAATAGCATGATGAAATGATTAATTTGGTATTATATTTTTTAGATCTAGGGTTGTCTTTTTTAACTAAGAGTTGAATCATAGATCTATCTTTTCTCCGTTATAAATATATTTTTCATTCATAAAATTTCAAATCTCAATTCATTATAAAAAAATATTTTTCATTCATAAAAATTCTAGATCTAATTTCTCTTTACATATAAAATATGTTTTACTAGTGTGTAACCCCGTGCACATGCACGGGTACAATAAAAAATAATCACAGTTACATGGTTCAAATTATACATCTCTAAAATATATAATGGTTCTCATATATATATATATATTATATATATATATATATATATATATAATTTAGTTAGATTTGGATTTTTCAATTTTTACACTCAATAATTCACTTGACACAAAAATTAAAATTAGATGGGACACGTCGTGCAAAATTGAGAATCCAATTAAAATCTAATAAGATTTTCTCTAAGTTTTGACTTTTAATATATACTAGTGTATAGCTCCGTGCATATGCACGGATAAAATTAAAAATAATCACAATTATACGGTTCAAAGTATACATGGTATTAACTTATGCATTTTTTAAACCATACATTTCTAAAATATATAATGGTTTCTCATATATATATATATATTATATATATATATAATATATATATATATATATTATATATATATATATATATATATTGTGGGGGGTGAGGACCTGAAGAGAGAGAATCATATAATAAAACTTGTCTAAGGGGCAGTATGCCCCCACTATATGTCAAGACAGGCTCGGACCAATCTAGATAAGGTTGTTAGAGAAACCGAGGAGAGTGGCACCCCGAGAAGCCCGAGGGACAAGTACTCCTCGGGTGACTAGAGATTGACCACCAAGTCCACAAGGCTGAGAGCCAAAGAGAGAAGGAAAGACATGCAAGTGAAGAAAGGAGGAAGCTTCTTGATAAAGTACCAATCACAACTGTATTCAATGCACTGCATCAACTCAACTAGCCACATTAATGGCAGAATTACCCTGAACAATGTTCTCACAACTTGTTGCATATTCTACCACCTCCAGCATGGCCCTGATGGGACAAGCATCCAAGTGAAGATTAGTGGCTGTCTAAGTGGAGGGCTAAGATGCAATCCAAGTAGCTATATAAGGAAAATGGACTCCTCTAGAACGAGGGAGAAAATGGAAAAGAGAAATATAGAGTGTCAATAAGAGCTTTGTAACCGAGAAGTGAATATTATATGAACTAGTGATCCGAGGATCAATCAGAGGAAGAATTGATACAAAATTCCTTGTCTTTCTTATGATTATTCTCCATTAAAGCTAATACCTTAACAGTTGTTTTCTCTCAAAATCATATAATGAAACCAGCTAGGCTTGAAAGGTTGGCCTTGATAACTTACTTTTACAAATTAATTGTATTAGGCCACCATACAGTCCATAGCAATTGAACTTGGGCCGGGCCGTTGATTCTACCCCTTATATATATATATACACGATTTAGTATTTAATTGGTTTTATACTCTTCGGTTTATGCACCCAATAATTCACTTGCCACAAAAATTAAAAACTTAGATGGACACGTGGTTGAAAATTGGACTCCAATTGAAATTTAATTTAGAATCTAATTGGATTTAAACTCTTTGATTTTGATACTCAATAATTCATTTGACACAAAATTTAAATTTAAATAGGATGCATGGTGTAAAATTGAGAATCCAATTAATATCTAATGAGATTTTCTCCAAATTTTGGCTATTAACATATATATATATATATATATATATATATATAAACTAGTGTTATGCCCGTGCAATGCACAGCTTAATACAAAAGTATAGTTAAATTAAATAATTTATTTCAATAATATAATTAAATTACTTATCCACAAAAATTAAATTAAAATTTTGGAATTAATAAGGGAGATTTATCTTTTTGAGAGTAACACTTCACACAACTAAGGACAAATTTAATATATTGAGATGATGATTATATGAGAATAAAAATGATTATTTTAAGAAAGACAAAAGGTTAGAAAGACAAAAGTCATATAATGAATGTATGGCAATTTTGGATAAAGAAAAACTTATTTAAAAATTAGAAGTGGTTTTTTTTTTTTTTTTTGACTATGAAGATAGGATTTTATTAATATAAAAAATTGGGCTTTGACCCCAGCAAGTATACAGTAACCAAGGCCTAAATATAGCCGTTGGGTTTGAAAAAACATTACAAGTGAAAAGAGAAAAAACACGTATTACAGCACTTGGTGTCCTATCTCTTCAGGTGCAGCGCGTATTGGCCCTCCCAGTGCTCAGCTTGGTTCTGCCATGTGTCGACTCAGCCACTGGTAGTCTTGCGAACGAGTCATAGCACCTTGTAGGATGTCCGCTGGTTGGGACTGCTTGTCTTCGAAGCAATATCTGTTCCTAGCGTTCCAAATGGCCCATGCCACTGTCGCCCATGTTTCCAATTCCTCCCCGTGAACTTCTCTTCCAGGTCGCGGACTAGTAGGAAGATACTTTGCGCCGTCGCCACACACTTCTGCAGTCTCCCACGAGCTACTGCCCACACATTTCTGCCTAAAGGACTGATGATGCCGAAAATATCACCAGTGAGTTGCAAGCACTCCTCAAACCAAAGCAATACCTACAAAAAGAAAATAATGGACCTAAAAGAGAGCACCGGTGTGGTGTCGGCCAAAAACCCTCTGAAGGTCAAGTTAGAATCTTGTTTCTTTAACCCTAGAATGCCAGAGTTAAGAATATTGCGCGTACCTTCATATCTAGGGTTTCTGGGGTATTTATATTGGGTAGAATTGCCTTTCTTTTAGGATACAACTTCCCCCTCAAGTTTCTTTCCATATAGGAGTCTTCTCAAACGTGTGTCGCAAGAAGTCCAAGTATGCACGTTTGCGTGGGGATAAAGCGAAAGTTAACTTAAAACATATCAAATGACATACAACCGGGAATCTTCAATTAATTCGTACATGACGGATACTCAGCCAAATTTCACCGTCATAGTCGCGTCACCTACGGTGTCTATCCGTCTTCATGCTCTCCGTACCTTCAAGTTCTATGGGAATACCCATCTCCTATTTTTATCCCCTTCAGTTGCCCCCTTCAGTCCTTGGATCCGTTTTTGACACCTGACGAATTCATGGAATGACCAAAAGTAATGTACTGAGAGGGGACGGTCTTAGTATACCATAACGGATGACACGTAGCCTGCATTTCTGACGAAGAACACGTGGTCTTTGTGGATTGGCCGTTTCCCTAAAACGAGGCGTCGCTTCGTATCCCGTGCCCTTTGTTCTATAAAAGCCAGACATTTCTCCCTTCATTTTCTCTTCTTATCAAAAATTTGTGAGCAGAGCGCAACCGTCACAGCTATTGTGCCTTCCTGTCGTTCAGCAGATTCATCCATCGTTCCTTGCTAGAAACCATCTTGATCCTGTATGTATTCCAAACCTTTATCCGTCTTTCTTTTAATTTCATTGTTTCACATATATGCGCTTTCTTTAGATCCGTCGGTGTCTTAGGTTATATCGTCATAAATGTAGGTAATGTCTAGTGTGTCAAGTAACCAGTCGTTTGTTTGCGAGGGGGCGGGCTACGATGAAAGGTTTCCGTCAGGTCCAAGAGATCCTGACATTTCAAGTGAAGAGAGGAATCCGTCCAGTACCTCTTCTTCCTTTGATGGTGGTCTGGAGACGGAGAGTTCAGAGTCGTCCAGTAGTAGCTTGGACGGTGTGGATACCCCCGTCCAGTCAGTAATCGGCCCAGATGGCCTTAGAGAGTTCGTCATGCTGCCTCTTTGGACGGTAAATGATTTTAGGTCATCTATGACTGAATCTCAACTCAACACACTTAGGACCAAGTACCAAATACCAGACAACATCCGTCTACGTCTTCCCGAAAAATCCGAAAAATGTTACTATAGAGGGGTAAACGGTGTTGGGATCTACGAGCAAGCTTTAAAGGCGGGGCTCAGATTTCCATTAAGTTCTCTTCACCGTCACCTTCTTCAGTATCTCGATCTATCCGTCACCCAAATCTCTCCAAACGCTTGGAGGGTGTTCATTGGGGTTGAAGTTTTGTATAGGGCAATGTCTAACGGTGCCCGAAGGTTGACGGTGGAAGAATTCTTCCATTGCTATCGTCCAACAGAGATTGTCAAGTCCAAGGGGATGTATAGTTTTGTGGCTAGAAGCCCATTATTGAGACTCGTCAGTGATACTCCAGACTCAAACAGAGACTGGAAGAGAGTCGTTATTTCTTTTTGGAAGGGGACGAATGGATGTGTCGTCCAGGAGATATAACTTACATGCCCGTCGACACAACATGGGGCATAATGCCTCCGTCGGGTATGCATTCCTTTTGTTTCCGTCCAGTTTATCTTTAAAAGTTAATTTACTCTTTAAAATCTAACCGTCTTTTGCTGCAGCTCGGGCCCGTCCTCAAGTTGACTTGGAGCAGTGGAGTTTTTTGGAGAAAATTTTTAACAAGACGAAACTGCAGGAGAGGACTTGGGCTCAACTCGTCACCCTTGACACTCTATATTGGTATTGTGACGGACCCGAACCTTCATCCGCTGCCCGTCAATACGATAACAGAATTCGAAAATGTAAGTTCGTCGAAACTTTATCCGTCTTTCTTCTTTTTTGTTTCACCTTACCTTCCCTTTCACATCCGTCTTTGATTTGCAGAGATGGACGCCGCTAAAAGGAGAGCCTTCATTAAACAACAGGCAGCGAAGAAGAAGCAGGAGGGGGGTCAAACAAAGGGGACGGTCCCACCTGTACCGTCAAAATGAACTCAACATGAAAAAACGGACCGTCCTCTAAAGAAGCAAAAGACCACCCCTGAACCCGTCGTGGCCTTGGAGGCAGAGAAAACGCCCGTCAAGCATGGAAAGGGCAAAGGCTTGATGAAGGGTCCAATACCCTCCGGGGAGAAACCACCCGTTCTCTTTCGGGAGGATTCAAGCTATGCCCTCAAGAAGCTGTCGTCTATCCTAACAGCTGACGACTACGCAGACCTCGGCAACCATTCAACGGAGGCGATGGGTGAGACTGGCCTTTTCACCCTTGCACAGGTAATTTTGAATCCGTCTACTAGTGTTGCTAAGTTCTTTCACACCCGTCATTATCATGACGTTGTATTTTGCTTCCAGGCCATGGTGATGATGAAAGGACTATTTGGCCGTTGTCTCAATCACGAGACAACCATGGACCATCTGAGAAAGAAAAACAAGACGATGGAGGATGAGCTTCACGAGCTGAAAACTTACAAGATCAACGTAGACAGAAAGCTCAAGTGTTCGGAGCAGGTCAGAAGTGAGATGGAAAAGGAGAATGGGCATTTGCGCGAGATTTTGAAGGACAAGGAGAAGTAGCTGACGGAGACAATGTCCAAACTCGACAATGCAAAAGAGATAGCCGTCCAGGAATACCGCGATTCTGAACTCCTTCTGATGGAGCTTGGGAGCTCCTTTGCTGACGAATTCGATGACGCCATCCGTCAGGTGAAGTCGTTGTATCCTGACCTGGATGTATCCCACATTTCCATTGAAGCTCAAGGGCAAACACTTGCATAGTCCGTCCGTTCAAAAAGCACAGACGAAGTGTTTGCCGTCACTGCTCCAGTTGACGAAGGCGAAGCTCTTCCTTCTAATCAGCCAAACGACGGTCCATTGGTCGGGAACTCTTCTCCAAAGAATGAGTAGGATATTTTTCTTTCTAGTAAAAAATTCTTACCGTTGTAAGGGAACTTTGTTGAACCGTCATTTGTAATTATTAAATTTAACTTATCAAATTTTTTATTTGCCTATTGCTTGCTTATTATCCGTCGTATATTGTATGCTTGTTTATCTCATTCATATAACCCGTCTACAAAGAAAATTTTAGGCGTCCGTCCTTTATTCGGACTGGACTTTCAAATGTATTTTTAAGACCCGCCCACTTAGTGAACTAGATTTTCTATCCCTTTGGGATGATCCGTCCAATTTATGGGCTTATAGGTTCTTCCCTTTGGGGTGATCCGTCCACTTTGTGGACTTATAGGTTTTCATCCCTATGGGATGATCCGTCCACTTTGTGGACTTGTATATTTACATCCCTTTGGGATGATCAGTCCACTTTGTGGACTTAGGTTTTCATCCTTTGGATGATCTGTCCACGTTGTGGACTTGTATATTTACATCCCTTTGGGATGATCCGTCCACTTTGTGAACTTGTAGAATTTACATCCCTTTGGGATGATCCGTCAACTTTGTGGACTTGTAGAATTTCATCTTTTGGATGATCCGTCTACTTTGTGAACTTAGGTTTTCATCCGTTTGGGATGATCCGTCTACTTTGTGGACTTGTATATTTACATCCCTTTGGGATGATCCGTCCACTTTGTGGACTTGTAGAATTTCCAACAGCATGCATTTCGTATTTTCTAAATAAAAATTCCTTTCATAAGTTCAACAAACCAAATTGTCAATGGAAAAGAAAACTTGAGTTCTAAAAAGTAAAAGCCATGACTGTCTAAAATTAAACTAAAAATAAGGCAGTAGGTATCGTCTTATGACTGCTGCACTACTGGTAGTACTTCTTCAGGTGCTCCGCGTTCTAGGGATGGCCCAACTTCCTTCCGTCTAATGTCTCTAAGTAGTACGTTCCTTTCCTATGCCATGAGATGATTCTGTATGGGCCTTCCCAGTTAGGACCCAGCTTTCCTAATGATGCATCTTTTGTAGCGCCAAGCACTTTTCGTAACACTAGATCTCCAACCTTGAAGTCTCGGTGCCGGACCTTGGAGTTGTAGTGTTTTGCCATCATATTTTGGTACCGTGCCAGTCTCTGGGCTGCTGCTTCCCTGACTTCATCTACAAGGTCAAGCTCTAGACGTAATGCTTCAATATTCTTGCTCTCGTCATAGCTTTCCACGCGGTAGCTTGTCAATCCTACTTCCGCCGAAATGAAGGCCTCAGCACCAAACGCCAATCGAAACGGTGTCTCTCCTGTTGGCGTTCTTGCCGTTGTTCTGTACGCCCATAGTACACTCGGTAGTTCGTCTGGCCATATGCCCTTTGCCCCCTCGAGCCGGGTCTTGATAATCTTTAACAAGGACCGGTTCGTGACTTCAACTTGTCCGTTGGCCTGTGGGTGAGCGGGCGACGAGTAGTGATTCTTGATTCCCGCTAAGAACAAAAGTCTCGGAATGCATCGTTGTCGAATTGCTTCCCATTATCTGATACGAGCACTCTCGGGATTCCATATCGGCAAATAATACTTCTCCATACAAAGTTGTGAATATTTTTCTCCGTGATAGTAGCAAGAGCTTCTGCTTCCACCCACTTGGTGAAGTAGTCGATACCAACCACCAAGAACTTCAGTTGTCTTACCGCTATTGGAAATGAACCCATGATGTCTAACCCCGATTGTGCGAACGGCCATGGGGCCGTCATGGGTGTGAGTTCCTCCGTTGGTTGTCTAATAAGATTGCCAAACCGTTGACACTTATCGCAGGCTCTAACGTACATATGGGCATCCTTCTGCATTGTTGGCCAGTAGTACCCTGCTCGGAGTAGCTTGTGCACCAGAGACCTTGATCCAGAGTGGTTTCCACAAATTCTTTCATGAACTTCCCTCATCATGTATTCTGCTTCATCATGGCCAAGGCATCTTAGATATGGTCGGGATCATCCTCTTTTGTAGAGGACGTCTTTAATTAGTATGAATCGGGCGACCCTAACCTTCAATTTCCTTGCGTTTTCCTTCCTGTCTGGCAGCTTGCCGTCCTTGAGGTACGCCATAATTGGAACCGTCCAATCATCTTTAGTGCTTAATTCCTGCACTCGAACGTTATCTAGCAGCGATGAATGTTGGACGAAGGACAATACCTGCTCTGGGACGATCATAGGTTCTGCCAAAGCAGCTTTTGCGAGTCGATCCGCCTCTTGATTCTCTTCTCTTGGGATCTGAGCTATCGTGAATTGGAGGTCACTCGTTCGACCCTGCACTTCTCTGAGGTACCTTCTCATTTGTTCACTCCTACAGTCATAGCTCCCATTAACTTGGCTAGCTACGATTTGGGAATCGGAGTAGACCACTGCCTTCTTGGCCCCAGCCGCTATTGCAAGCTCTAATCCCGCCACCAGGGCCTCATACTCCGCTTCGTTATTTGTAGTGGGGAAATCCAAACGGATCATGCATTCAATCTTATCTCCTTCCGGGGTGTGGAGTACAACTCCCACTCCTTCCGCATGCTTATTGGAGGATCCGTTTATGTGAATTCTCCATGTGGGCGTCTCTTCTGCCCCTTGCTCCTCAGGTGTAGTGAACTCCGCGATGAAGTCTGCCAATATTTGTCCTTTCACAACTGTTCGTGGCTGGTATTGGATATCGTACTCACTCAGCTCGATAGCCCATAAAGCCATCCGTCCGACAGTTTCAGGATTGTTCATTGCCCTCCGCAGGGGCTGATCCGTCAGGACTACTATGGTATGTGCTTGAAAATATGGCTTCAGTTTTCGAGCTGCAGTTACCAAAGCGAAGGCGAGTTTCTCCATCCATGGGTATCTCTCCTCTGTGCCTCTTAGCGCTCGGCTAACAAAGTACACGGGCTTTTGTATCTTCCCTTCCTCTCTGATGAAAGCTGTACTTACCGCTGTTGATGAGACGGCAAGGTACAGGAACAATTCCTCCCCCGGCGTGGATGGACTAAGCAATGGCGGGGCAGAGAGATATGCTTTTAACTCATCAAATGCCCTTTGGCATTCGTCCGTCCACTCGAAAGATCTTCTTAGCGTTCTGAAGAAAGGTAGACACTTGTCTGTTGCTCTCGATACGAACCTGTTTAGGGCTGCTATCTTCCCTGTTAAGCTTTGCACTTCCTTCACCGTCCTCAGAGGAGATAGCTCCATAATTGCTTTCACTTTCTCGGGGTTGACCTCAATGCCCCGCTGGGACACCATGAATCCTAGGAATTTTCCAGCGGTTACTCCGAATGCGCATTTGCTTGGATTTAGCTTCATTTTATACGCTCGAAGAGTGTTGAAAGTCTCCTGGAGGTCCCTCAGATGATTCGACACCTTTACACTTTTCACCAACATGTCATCTACGTAGACCTGGACAGCCAATTTGGTGCGTAAACATTTTGTTCATTAATCGCTGGTATGTGGCTCTTGCATTCTTAAGCCCGAATGGCATCACCTTGTAGCAAAAAAGCCCTTGGCTTGTCACAAATGATGTTTTCTCTTGATCTGTTTTCTCCAACTTAATTTGATTATATCCTGAAAAGGCGTCTATGAAGCTCAACAACTCATGTCTTGCGGTGGAGTCCACTAAGGCGTCAATGCGTGGGAGCGAGTAACTGTCTTTAAGGCACGCTTTATTCAGATCTGTGAAGTCAACGCACATTCTCCACTTCCCATTTGACTTTTTAACCATTACAACATTTGCCAGCCAGTCTGGGTAGTACACCTCTCGTATAAAGTTCGCCTCTCGTAGCTTCTGCACTTCCTCTACTACGGCTCGATCTCGTTCGGGGGAAAACACGCGCTTCTTTTGTCGAATTGGAGGGAAGGAAGGTGACACGTTCAATTTATGAACTATGACTGCCGGATCTATTCCTGACATGTCGCCATGGCTCCATGCAAACACGTCTTGGTTCTCTCTGAGGAACAGTAGGAGTGCGTGTCGAACCGTTTGGTCGACCGAGGTCCCTATCCTGGTGGTCCGGTCGAGCTTCAAATCATCCAGTTGTACCTCGTCCAACTTCTCCACGGGTTCTGCTACTGCTCTCTGTTCTTCAATGTTCATTGCCTGTACATGGTCATCCATCTCCATCATGGCCACATAACATTCCCGCGCAGCCACCTGATTTCCGCGCAGTTCTCCAACTCCGTATTCGGTGGGAAACTTGATCATCAGATGGTAGGTAGAAGTGACGGCCCTCCATGCATTGAGAGTGAGTCGTCCGAGTATAGCGTTATACGCCGAGGAGCAATCGACCACGAGAAAGGAAACATCCTTGACTATTTGCTGCGGGTAGTCTCCTACTGTTACCGCCAACGTGACGGATCCTAAAGGATAGACTCGAGTTCCACCAAAGCCAATGAGGGGCGTGCATGTCAAAACCAGGCGTTCTTTAGCAATCCCTATCTGCTAGAACGCGGGGTAGTAAAGGATATCCGCCGAGCTCCCGTTGTCCACTAAGACTCGGTGGGTGTTGAAGTCTCCTACCTGTATACTAACCACAAGCGCGTCGTCATGGGGGTGGTGAAGGCGTCGGGCCTCTTCTTCAAAAAACTCGATACGGGAGCCGTTCCGTCGTGCTCTTTCTAGTGAAGAGCCCGTCGACTGGACACTTTGTACCGTCCGTAAATAGGTCTTTCTGGCCTTTTTAGACGATCCCGTTGAAGTGCTGCCCCCTATTATCATCCGTATGTCTGCTACCAGTGGTCTGGGACGTTCGTTTTCCCGTCTAGGATTCTGCTCCTAGGGTTGATCCGTCCTCTCCTTCCTTACGAACCTCTGCAACCTTCCTTGCCTGATGAGGGCTTCGATCTGTTGCTTCAGGTCATAACAATCCGTCGTATCATGGCCGTGGTCACGATGAAAACAGCAGTATCTATCTCTTGGCCTCTTGTTCGGATCTCCCTTCAACTTGCCTGGGAACGTCAAGCTTCCTTCATCTTTGATTTGCATTAACACTTGGTCAATTGGGGCTGTGAGGGCGGTGAAACTTGTAAACCTCCCCGAAGGTGGTTTGGATCTCCGGTCTTCTCGTCGATCTCTGGTTCTTGCCATTTTTCGTCTATTATCTGGTTTCATATCTTCCTGTCTTTCCCTTTTTCTTGGCTTATAGTCGTCTCTGGCCAGCAAGGCATCCTCCGCGTTCATATACTTCGTTGCCCTGTAATATACATCAGACATAGTCTTTGGGTCATTCTTGCATAGAGAGAACAAGAACTTACCCTCTCGTAACCCGTTCGTGAATGCTGCCACAAGTATCTTGTCATCTGCATCGTCTATCTAGAGGGATTCCTTGTTAAAGCGGGCTATATAAGACCTTAATGTCTCGTCTTCTCGTTGCTTAATACCCAGTATACATGCAATAGACCTCTTTTGTCGATGACTTCCAATAAAGTGTGATATGAACTGTGTGCCTAGTTCCTTGAAAGTGCCGATGGAATTAGGCGTCAGCCTACTGTACCAATCCCTCGCAGGCCCTTTCAAGGTGGTGAGAAAAGCCCTGCACATGATTTCATCCGGTACACCCTGAAGATGCATTAGGGTTTTGAAAGACTCTAGGTGATCCAACGGGTCTTTAGATCCGTCGTAGTTTTCCACATGGGGCATGCGAAACTTTAGAGGAACGGGGCATGAATTCACCAACGCTGTGAATGGTGAATCCGTTCTATGGACGAGGTCGTCCAGGTTGCTGGATACCCGTCCTCTAAGGGCGTTCATCATCACATCCATGCGTTCCTTCATCTCCTGCATTTCGGCAGCTATGTGAGTTGGTACAGTGTTTGAGACTGATGGTTGATTGGTTTCTTGTCGCTTGGGTCTGGTTGGAGCGTTGCTACCCTCAGGTCTTTCTGCGTTCCTTCCTTCCGGACTAGCGCCCTCCTGGTCTTCTTGTGGTGCACTTGGGTGCGCGGTCCTTTGTCGCAACTGTTCTTCCAAATCATGATTCTGCTTGGTGAGGCGCTCAACTGCCGCCGCAAGCATTTGGACCTGCCTCTCTAGAGCGGTGGCGTGTGGTTCGTCGCCTTGATTGTTGTTCGTTGCCATCGATCGAGTGAGTACCATGCAACTCTTTGTCTCAGGAATAGAGCGAGGCTAAAGTAATCGGGAGATTTTCTTTACACTCCCCACAGACGGCGCCAACTGATGATGCCGAAAATATCACCAGTGAGTTGCAAGCACTCCTCAAACCAAAGCAATACCTGCAAAAAGAAAATAATGGACCTAAAAGAGAGCACCGGTGTGGTGCCGGCCAAAAACCCTCTGAAGGTCAAGTTAGAATCTTGTTTCTTTAACCCTAGAATGCCAGAGTTAAGAATATTGCGCGTACCTTCATATCTAGGGTTTCTGGGGTATTTATATTAGGTAGAATTGCCTTTCTTTTAGGATACAACTTCCCCCTCAAGTTTCTTTCCATATAGGAGTCTTCTCAAACGTGTGTCGCAAGAAGTCCAAGTATGCACGTTTGCGTGGGGATAAAGCGAAAGTTGACTTAAAACATATCAAATGACATATAACCGGGAATCTTCAATTAATTTGTACATGACGGATACTCAGCCAAATTTCACCGTCATAGTCGCGTCACCTACGGTGTCTATCCGTCTTCATGCTCTCCGTCCCTTCAAGTTCTATGGGAATACCCATCTCCTATTTTTATCCCCTTCAAGGACATTCCCAGAGTGCATGTCCGACCGTTTCATCGGCCTGTCCGCAAATTGAGCACAGCCGGCTGAATGGTGGAGCAAGAGATGCAGTTGCCGAAGGCCCCAAGTAAAAGAAAGACCCTCAAATTTTAACCAATATAGTTATTTATAATTAATAAATAAAATAATATTTTTTCCAGATGAAAAATAAATAAAAAATAAAGAAAAATGCAACGTTCACAACATTTTTACAACACTTTTCCAACTAATGCTAAGTAACAGCCTGTTATTGATGACAAAAAAATAATTATAGTGATATTTTCAAATAGAAAACAAAAAGCAACTTAAAACCTAGGATTTGTTGTAAAAGTATTGTGAATGTTGTACTTTAAAAAAAAAAATAAGAATAATAATTAGAGTTTAGTTAGCAAACTTTTACTAATTCTCATCTAAGTCTACAACTAATATCACTCTTTTACTTACCACTATCAATCTACCACATTAACAAGTATGAAAATATTTGTCAATTTTTTTTTTGTCTATAAAATTTCTAAAAAAAGAAAAAATTCTACTTAGTTTATGTTAATTAGTAATAATTTTGCATCTAAAACAAAATAATCAATTTTCGCCTTAGGCCCCTAAATGCATCAAGCCGCCCCTGATTGAGCACAGCGGATCTATTGGAACTTTCCTCCGGTGAAGGTTTGCTCTGGTAGGGAGTATATCTGTGCATGCTCTCCAAACAAAATTCCGGATCTTGGGTGGTACGTTCAACTTCCAAATTCTGCTTCAGAATCTCTTTTCATCCCTTACATTTGAGTGCTCAGCCCTTGACCTGCGTTGCATACAGAGTGCCACCTGGTAAGCTATTTTGACCTTGAACTGTTGTGCTTTATTTTCTTTCCAACATAGTTTATCTCGGGCATGTGTGTTGCTGAGTTGGGTGCGCAGGATGGCATTTTGTGTGGACTGCAAGAAGGTGGCTTGTATTAGAGGGCAGTTCCATTGCATGGTTTGGTGGTCGATGAGGTCAAACCATCGACCACCAAAAACTAGAAGTAGAGTTAATAGAGAGAGAGACTTACATGGGAAGTGAAGGGTTGTCCTTAAGAGGGAGAATTATTTCGAAGTGAAAATGTCATTTTGGTCCCTACATTTTGAGGTCACAATTAATTTGGTCTCTACATTTTGGGAGTAATCAATTTTGTCCATGTTATTTTCAACTTGTAATCAATTTGGTCTCTACCATTAAATTACTAATGAAAAATGCTTACATGGCAAACGGTGTGTACTGTTGACACATTTAAAGCTTATGTGGCAACTAAAATAATACGTAATAATAAATGTCACATTAGCATATGAATAAAAATATCAATTTTAAGGGGAGGGGGGGGGGGGGGGGGGGGGGGACGGAAGAATTCAGATCTAGCTTGAACATGAACCCATGCCCCAGAAAAATCTAAGCCAAATCAACCAAAACAAATCTCAGCTCTTTAATTCATGTTGGAAACCGAAGCCTAAAATGGGAAGACGACGAAGGAGCAGCCGAAGATGAAGAACAAGGTGAAGGCCTATGGGTTAATTTTGTATGGATTGTGAGGAAATGCAACCTGAATGTTGGGTTCTTGCTATATCATTCTCAACACCAACCATCCACGTTTAACATAATTTCACCCCTTAATAATTAAAACAAAAAGAAAAAAAAGCCCACCACATTACCATTGAAGTACTTTAAACCTAGGTTTTGAATTGTCAAACACGTGAACTAATGGATCAGAACCATCCCAACAATTCTAATTGGATACACTTGAAAACCCACAAATAAATATTCGAAAATTTGGTTGGATTTGTCCCCATCAAAGCCATTGGATTGGACTCAACACAAGGACACCAACCCGAAATGAGTGGATCTTCTTCATCTGTTTTTGTTTGTTTTTTTTATTTCCTTTTCTTTTTTGGTTTCTATTTGGTTTCCGAGAAAATTTGTTGGGGGGAGATTTGTTGAATTTTTTATGTTCTAAAATTCCAATTTTTTATTGGTTATTTATTTTTGGGGTGTTTCTCAATTGTATAGAGGTGAGATGATGTGGAATGTATTTATGAATTCAAGGATTTGAGAATTAAGATAGAAAAATCAAGGTGTTTTTGTGTTTGGTTGCCATGAAAGTCAAAGAAAATCTGGGATTTCTAAATTTGTTTTCCATCTTTAAAATTTGTGAAATAAATTTTTTTATAAAATGATGACGTGACATTTTAAAATATATACTAAACAATATTTTTATTATTTTATTTGTTATGTCAGCAACACATATGCCAACTATGTAGACCGTTTGCCACAACATTTTTACAACAAATCATAGGTGGTTAGTTGTTATTGGTTCAAATTTAAACCTAACACTAAGATTACTTTTTTACCCTAACAATAACAATCAGTAACATCCTGCCACTTAGGATTTGTTGTAAAAATGTTGTAAAAATGTTGTGAACATATCATTTCTCTTTTTTATTAGGGAGTTAACGGTAAGTACCAAATTAATCATAAGTTGAAAATAATAAGAACCAAATTGACTGCTATTAAAATATAGGAATTAAATTTAGCGTGACTCGAAAATGTAAAGACTAAAATGGTGTTTTTGCCTTATTTCTAATTAAGTAAAGAGTTTTAAAATAACAGTATATTAACCTTGACTTATCTTTTATGGTAAAAGGTCTAGATAAGCATCCTCATTTATTGGCCATATCAAATTAATAAACATATATAAAGGAAAAAAACAAATATGTAAACAATTACCTTAAAATTTAAGAGTCTTATGTTCTTTTCATATATATGATCAAGAGAAAATTATTGTGTACTCCCAGAGTACCATAAATGCGTACTCCCTCCTCTCACATGAATAGTGGATCCCACTAATTAAATTTATGGTGAAACCCACCATTCATTTGAGAGGGGAGAGTACCCATTTATGGTACTCCGGAAGTACCTAATAATTTTCCATGATCAAGAGGCATGGACCTTGAACCATCTATCTACAAAAACTTCAATGCATAGAAATTTAGCAAGTACTTATAATCAAATAATGTATTTTACAAATCACAATAAAATGGAATATGAATAATGATTTCGGACCCATAAAAAGAGGTGCATGATTACCGATCTATCCGCTCTAAAATTCATAAATCTATGCATGCATGAATAACAATAATTCATACAATAATTGTTTTTTATGGGTAAAGATCAATAATCTTACAAAGCCTGAAAGTGCTATTTACAAAGATTAAATAAACAATTCAATTGTGTTCAAGGTAAAAAAAAAAAACTTGAATCATATCAAAGAAAAAAATTAAATTGAGTTATGTTATTTTTAGGATTTTAAGTGTGGTTAATAAATCACACTAATGATATAATAATAATTTACCTTACTTTTTCAAGAGGGTAATTGGTTTTAGAACAAAAGCTTTGCTTCCTGCATCTTGTTTAGAGTTTTAATGCAGGTCTCGTTTACTATTTTTCTTTCCTGGCTAATCTTCTCCTGGCTTATGTTAAATAGAATAGCATCATAAACACATAAGCTCTTGTTGCATGATTGCACATCTTGTAAATTTCTGGATTTGTGATTGCATGAGTTTGTAAGCATATATATACATCAGCCAAGAGTCTATTTCGTATATCCAATTTTTTTTTTTTTTTATTAGCTGATATATATAGTAGATAAATATAAATTATAGATTACCCATTTACGCTAATTAGGAATTATGACTATTAGAGCATCCACATCAGTGAGTGCAAATATTCCTTCTATTTTGCACACAAAAAAAAAAACCCCTACTTATTCTATTTTACACATCCAATTTTACAAAACATTCACATCAGTTTAACTATTCTAAACATTTATTCAATAAAATATTCATTCTTTCACCATTTTTTATTATTTTCTCACTCACTATCTCTCTCTTTCTCTCAGACCCAACCACCATCATCATCATTACTCCTATCGGCGAACATACCCAACCAAATCATCATCATCATCATCACTACCCCAATCGGCGAACAAACCCAACTATCACTCGATCCGAAACAAGGAATGATTTCCTAGACGAAGAAGTTGAAGTGGAAAATTTGGAGCGGTGTTGATGACTTTTGTTGTTGCCATTATCTGATTTTTCTAGCTCTGTCCTTTGTTGTGAATTTTTGAGGTTGTTGGGGGAAGTTGTTCAGTGAAGGGGTGGGACTCAGGTGGTTGAAGAGTGCAGCGAACTAAGGTGGTCCCATCATCATCATCACTTGATCCGAAAACCAAGATCGGAAAACCAACCAATCGGCGATTTGATCAGGCTTCGTGCTGGTCTGATGAGTTGATCAATGGTAGTTGATGAGTTGATCAAATGAGAATAACGGAGAGTGAGGAGAGAGTGAGAGCAACCAGAGACCAGGTGAGAGAAAAAATTACTAAAATATTAAATACACATGCTACAGTAACCGTGTATATATACACGGTTATTGTAGCAATTGTATATTTATGCACAATTTTACATCCACTGATGTGGGTGTTTTTTTGGTCGAAATGTGTAAAATGAAGGGTTTTTTGCATTTTACAAGACTTTGAGTGGATGCTCTTATACTCTAACTCATTCATAATGAAGATTGGTTTTATCTCAATAATCAAATAGATATAACTCTCCAACTCATGTACGCATCTAACTCTTCCTAACTATGCACGTTGGTTTTTTTTTTTTTTTTTTTTTTTTTTTTTTTTTTTAACTTTAAAATTTGGTGAGATAGCATTAGTTGGCCAGATGATCAAAAGTCCTTGCAATAACACTACTAAGTCTCATCAATAGAAAAGCGAGATAAAAGCAATTGTTGATAAAAACAAATAAGAAGTTTTTATCTAAAAAATTGTTGTTATTTTTATCTAGAAATTAGTGATAAAACATAGTTGATAAGAACAAATACAAAGTTATTTTTATTTATAAATTTGCTACAATTTGGTGCAGCCATTTAGCTCAACCGTAACTTCTAAGCCTAACTTTTATTACATAGTATATTATATAGATATGATTTTCATTCATAAAATTTCAAATGAATTTTTTACAATTTTGCTAGATTGATTCTTGCCAATACGGAGATGTTTTGGATGTCAATTGTTTTGGAATGTAGAGCAAAGTGCCATCTTCAAGAAAGTACTTGCCTTTTGACTCCCCCATTGCTGGTACATATTATATTTGAGTTCAAAGTAGGCACCCATGCTAATGTATAGCACAAATAGGCAATTTTCCTAAGCTTGTTTCTCACTCTTCCTACCTCAGATTGGCTCAAATGATGTACTTTAAGAAAGATCTTGGTATATACTTTAAGAAAGTACTAGCTTGCTCTTCCCAACGACTCCATCTCTATAAGATCATCTCCAGCAGTCTCTTTAAATTTTTGTATTGTTTGGAGAGTGAATAGCTCATTTTACCTTTTGCTTACTTACTTTTTCAAATACACTTTCCAACAGACTCTCTATCCTTTTCTCCATTTCATTTAAATATTATTTCTTCATTATTTCTTTATTATTTTTTTATCATCATTTATTCTTTCTATATTCATTCCTAACAATTATATTTTTAATTGAAAAGTGCTATATTCACAACATTTTTCGCAATACTTTCACAAGAATCACATCAAAATCTTGTGGAAAGTTGTTACTAGTTCTAATTTGAACCTACCATTGAAATTATTTTTTTACTCACCAATATTAGCTAATAACAATCTATTACTTAAAATTTATTATGGAAATATTGTGGTAGCATTTCTTAATTATCATTTCTTATTTTTTATATTATTTTTCCAAACTTCATTACATCCACACTTTTTTTTTTCTTCTCTTGGTTTTTTCTTCACCACACACCTATCCCACTCCCACTCTATCTACCCTTCTTTTTCTTTTTCTAGATCATTCTGGATTCCTCTTTCACTCTCTCCAGCTCTCTCTTTCTTTCTCCAGCTCTCTTTCGAGTACTCAAAGAAGCAATATTGACTACTATGGAAGGCCAAATAGAGGGACTCTTTCTGTTATTAGCTTTACTTAAAGCACGCAGAAAAACAATCTATTTTGTAACTATCAACTCAGAATCACCTGTAAGATGTAGAAAGCTGCCATTGAAATGAAAGCAGTGACAATCATGAGGGAACTCTTTATTGAATCCTTGTCTAAGAATTCTTTTGATGAGGATTCAGGTTGATGAGAGCGCTGAGTATGTAAAGATACACTACAACAAACTTTAGTTATTTCAACCCTCTTTTATCGAGGGTTTACTAAAATCTGTTGATACAACCTATAAATAAAAATGCGGAAGGCTATATTACTAAACTTTATTTCAAATGTTATTTGGTCCTTCAAAATAAGTTAAAACACCCATGAAATAAATGTGAAAAAAAAAAGCGCGCCAGTTTTTTCAGCCCATAACCCTTGATAAAATATTACAAATATTTCAGCCTTGGAAAAAAGCCCACAACAAAATTTTCATCCCTTGAAAAAAGCCCACAACAAAATTTAAAAATATAGCCCAGAACATAACTAACAAACACATAGAGCTCTTATCACTCTTGTAGAGTTTATTTAGACCCCTTAAACCACAATTGGATGAACCTAGTTAACAAGCCAAGTTATTACTTAGTCCAAATTCCAAATCTAGGTTAACACAATCATATAATCATATCAATGTAAAGTGTGGAATATAAAAACACAAAGATATGATGATCCAAGAAAACCAAACCGGTAAAAAACCTAGGGAGGATTTAACCTAGCTATCCTCAGGGTAAACCTAAATCCACTATGAAAGAATCGAAGTTGTACAATAGCGACTTAGACCACTAACATCCTATTGCTACCCACCAATAGAAACTTATTGACACGACCACGTGCAAACTCCAAGACCACGGACTCCTTCTTTCTTGGATTTTCCAGCAAGTACAAGCACTCCCACTTGTATATCTTTAAGCTCTTATGGCAGCAACTGAACAATCATCAAGTTCTCGAAGAAATCTCCTTCTGGATAATCCCAAGCTTGTGTGAAGGCAAGCACCTCTCAGATCTCACAAGAGATTCACACAAACAGCAATGTGAACAACAACAAAAACGTGACTAAGGTTTGCCTTTTATACCTAGGGCAAAACATAAAACCCTACACATCATATGGGCTTAGGGCTGAGTTGGAAATTCTGCAGAAAAAAACAATCTGCACGACTTTCGATCGATCGAGTCTAATTCTCGATCGATCGAGCCAGGCAGAAATGTACAGTAACTTCTACAGTTAACTCAATTCCAACTTTACATAAATCACATACTTTGAGCAAGTCTAAAACATAACTAGACACCTGTTTTGATCATGGTTTGCCAACAATACATATTAGAATTCTAATACATTAGTTCCTAAGTACTTAGAACCTAAGAAACTCCCCCTTTGGCAATCTGTGACAAAACACAACTAAAAGCACAAAGTTTACAAAGAAAAGCCCTTTACACAAAAATATTCCCATTATAACAAATCCAATCATAACTACTATCCATCAGTTGCAAGTGTAGATAACAGCTCAATTGAATCAACCTGTAAATTTCTTGAAACACTAAACAAAACGCATAAACACGTGTGGAAACTACAAGTACAATATAATAAAAATCTTGATTTCACAAAACACAAAATATAGACGAACATCAATGAATAACTCAAAAAACATAAGTATATAAGCAGTGAAACAAGAAACATCCAAAAAAATAAAATGAAATGAAAAAATCCCCCTAACAAGAATACTACAAGAGCCAAAAACAATAAATACATAGTGGAGCACCTAGATACAATCTAATCTCCACAGGCTCTCAAAGAACAAAGTCCCAAACTCCAAAAACGAAACTCCCCCTAAGATATACAATCTACTCCCCATTTTTGTGACAGAATGCCAAAGAACAAATCAGAATCCATCATCAAAAGGAGGTGGCGAAGACGAACGTCTAAGAAGCGCCAAGTCTGCTCGCAAAGCACAGATCTCGTCTAGAATGTCCACCAAAATCTGACCATGAGCCACCTGAACGGTCATGACAGGCTCCAACATACGATGAATGTCAAAGTCATCCAAAGTCGATGGTGGAGGAACATCAGCAGTAGCATCTCCAACAGGACCAGCAGACTCCTCACCAAAAGGAACACTTGTAGAAGAAGAAGGGGGTACGGTAGCAGAAGACTCAACTCTTGGACATTTAGAGCGCTCTTTCATCTGAGCAACCCTCTGCCTAAGAAAAGTGGCACCGATGGGAGCAATAACATGGACGGGCTCAGAATCGGGGAAGTCAGACAAACCTAAAAACAACAAAATCTTATGAATGAAAATAGGATGAAAAAGAGCATAAGCAGTAGAGGAACTCCTATAAACTTCATTCAAAGAACGAAGAAACAGATGAGGAAAACTAATAGAAGCATCCTTAACAAGAGCATAAAAAAATACATATCGCTCCAAAGGAATGGTGTGCAGATGGAAAATAGGCCACAAGGAATGACACACTATCGTAAGATAAGATAGGTAGACTCAGTGAGCTCAGCAGAAGTGATCCGAGGATTAAAACCCCACCGGATAGCAGTATCAATGATGTAGGACATGATGCCGTCTAGGGGAGAAGACACATCATAGGGGTAAACATGATGCTGAACAAGTGGCACCCCAAGAGCATTAGCCACTACCGAAGGGGTAATGGTATACTCATCACCACGAATCCAACTCCTCACAAGAGTGCTGGAATCATATTGGTGAACAGAAGGTTCAAATAGAACTCTCTAATCAAGATGGCTGGAGGAGGAGAATCAAAATCCAAAAGAGACAACCAGCCGCGACGCTTAAAGTTTGCCCTAATGACAGGATCAATCTCATCTATCGGAACCCTACACTTAGCCCAAATCTTCCTTTTAAAGTTAAGGGTCTCAAAGGTCTCTTGGTGCTTCTCACTCAAGAACCTATCACTCTCAAAGGAAGGATCAGAAGTAGAAGTGGATGACCTATTAGCTCTAGTCTTCCTAGGCATGGTGCTAGAGTAAGAAATAGAGGCACAAGAGAAAGACCAAAAACAAAACACAAGGGCTAACTGCAAGTTAGCACAATAAAAAATCTATATGATGTATGAACAAAATAAATTTCATGATGCATGCTCTAATGCAGTGACAACAAGTTCAAATTTGTAAGTTTAGAGACACAAAATTGGCTTGAGCATAGAGTTTAAAACAAAAACTCCAAAATTTTCAAAAACCACTTGTAGAAATTTTACCCAAACGACCAATTGATCATCACACAAGGTAGATAACAATTTAGAATGATCAATTACATGAAATCAACAAGCCAATTTCATCAATCAAACTAAAATGGAACAAAATCCCCAATTCGGAACAAAACAAGCCCTAGAATTTTGAATTCTTCACAAAACACTAAACTGATCAAATTAAACATCATGGATCATGATTATAGCATTGTATGACAAAAACCCATCAATCAATTTAAAAAAAAATGGCTTGAATCATCAAAAATCCCAAAAATGCTTAGGTCTGAAAATGTCCTTTAAATGCATGAATTTATGCATGTAACATGAAAAAAATGCAAAAGGAAGGGTATAAAGGTCTTACCGGCCTTTGGAGAGAAACACCTTACAAAAAGAACGGAGGAAAATGACAAAAATTTGATTGAAGCCTTGACCGGTTCATATAGAGAGAGAAAAGTTGAAAAAAAATTTTGAAAAGTGGATGAACACGTGAGAAGAAAACTCTTTTTAAAAAATCTCTACACGATTTTCAATTGATTGAAAAATAGATTGGATCAGTCGAAAATTCTTCGATTGATCGAAAACCAATCGAGCACCAATCGAAACAGACAATGGCTGACCAAAAAATCTAATCGCAATTTAGATCGATCGAAAAACTGGTTTGACCGGTTGAAATTCTGGAAAACACAGTTTTTGAAAAACTAAAGCAATTTGATGCAAAACCTCCTCAAAGCATTGAATAGTATGAATAAAATGCATGAGTATAAGATGAAATACTTTTCAAAAACACAAGTTTTTAACCCAGATTCCCAAAATAAAGATTTTCCAAACTTTTTCCTTGAATTCTCAAGCATCAAAATGATTTTGCAAAATACTAAAGGCATTTTCAAACTTGGTTGGTCAGACCAAAAACACACTCAATAACATGTAGACAGTTTAGCAAAGAGTAACTAGTGTAGTGTGTGCAACTAGCAAAAAGCTTGAGATACATGTAAGGTGATATGTAAGTAAAAATCAACCACAAAGTCTTCAAAATTCATCACAAAGAATTTAAAAGAGACTATCACCTAAACAGTTACATCATATAACTCTCACTTCTCCTAGATCAAAAGCTTGCAATCATGTAAGTTTCTTGAGTTTGCCTCATAATGTACATACAGATTTTAAGATTTTCAGAAACTCATTAAATAAAAGCCAGGATAATGTACACACCAATTTTATTTATTTGATTTTGCATTAAGTCCAATAATGTACAGGCCAATTTTAAGCATTTAAATCGAGGCAACACCTTATGTTCTTTTTGTGCATGTGCTACACTTTCTCGAGCACAAAATCTTAAGATATGCACTAAGGTGTTCACGATTGGCTAGTGAACAGTGGTGAGATGGTTATTTATGCCTTTCTCAAAAGGTTCAAGTCTGTCAGTCAAAGACATGTGACTTCAAGATCACAACAAAATAGTCAAAAACTACAAACATCTTCCCACACAACATGTACTACAAAGCTTCAACTAGTAAAGTGCAAGAAATAAGCTTATCCAATCTAAACACAGTACATAGACAAGTGATGTGTAAATAAATTGACTAACCTTGTTTTCAAAAACCAAGAAAATAAATGCAAAACACATTTTGCTTCCCCCTTTCTTTTTTTTCTTAAGAAAATTAACAAAAACATCCTAGAATGAAATGCATGAATGTTATGCAATGCAAATCCTAGAAAACAAAGAGAACAAAAACAACATAGAAACAAGCAAAAAGGTCACAAAGAGTAGAGCAATGAAGCACAAGGACCATGTCAGAAAGACTCACTTAGATTGAGCCTTTTGCATCCAAAGTCTTTTAGATGCACCTTGTGCATTGGAGTTCTTATTCATATTAGAATGATTTCCAACTCCAAAATTGGAATAAAGGTTTAGAGCCTTTACCAACTCACCAATAAGTACCATAGGATCTTGTGCTTGAGACACATGTACTTTTGGTTTGTTTGCTCTTTTAGCAGCTTAAAACTTGTAACTATTTGGAAGAATATGCCCAGACTTTCCACAAAAATGACACACCAAAGCAGACTTCTCATGTGTCATGTTCTTAGAAAGAGTAGACTTCTGAGGTTTAGATTCTTTCAGATCAACCCTAATCTTCCTGAGAGGTGAAACTTCTATAGGTTTGACAGCATCACCAACAACCTCACTCACAAAGGGTTTAGAAGAAGATGAAGGAACAAAGATTGTGGAATTAGGTGAAGACACATTGATGCTTTCTACAAAACCTAAACCAGTTTTGTCGAAAGGAGACTTTTGAACAATCAATATCCGATCAAGTTTGGAACTAGCAAACCTATTCATTCGTTCTCTAGCAACAGATAGTTCAAGTTCCAAAGATTTAACTTTATCAAGCAAAAGCATATTCTCAGTCTTCATATTATTCAAAAGTTCAATAGCATCAAACAGATTTACAAGCAAATTTTTCTTATCAAGCTCAAGAGATGCAATTTTCTTTAAGCCTAATTCAACATTCATGGCATCCTTTGCGGCAACTTTGCAAAGTTTATTGTAGGCTTCTTGAAGATCTGCATCCTCAGAGGGTTCCCCATCAGAAGGGTTCTCTTCTATAGTCGCACTCTCATTGACTACAACAGTAGCAGTGAAGGCAATGAAATTTCCATCCTCGTCACATCCAGACTCATCATCAGAAACTTCATCATCACTAAGGGTTATAGCAATAGCCTTACCCTTAGACCTCAAGAATGTTGGACATTCAGATTTCATATGACCATACCTTTGACATCCAAAACATTGAGGACCCATAGAATTATTTGAAGATTGACCTACTTTTTCTCTAGGTTTATCTATTTTGTTAACCTTAGTGGGATCATTTTTCCTATAATTTCTAGATTCATCAGTGTTTTTACCTCTTGCCCTTCTGTTGCTATTTCTAAGGAAATTCCTAAATTTTTTGGCAAGATAAGAAATCTCTGTAGCAGAGAGTTCATCATTAAATCCACCAACCTCAACATCATCAACAGACTTAAGAACCATTGATTTGGATTTGCTAGTTTTGGGTAGGTCCAACTCATAGGACTGAAGAGATCTTACAAGCTCATCAACAAGGATGAAGTCCACATCCTTGCTCTCAGTGATGGTAGTCACTTTGGGTCTAAAATCTTCAGTTAAAGATCTAAGAATCTTCCTAACAATTTTAGGTTGATCATAGATTTCACCCAAGTTTTAAGCAAAATTAACAATGTCATTTAGTTTAGCATAGAATTCATCAAAAGATTCATCATCAGACATCCTAATACTTTCAAATCTAGTTGTTAATTGTTGCAACTTATTTATCTTAATTGCCTTTGTGCCTTCATGCATAGTTTGGAGGATATTCCAAGTAGTGTGAGCAACCTCAACATTAGAGATTCTCTTAAATTCCTCCATAGAAACAGCATTAAAGATAGCATTCATAGCTTTGCTATTGAAGGCTGATGCTTCTTTCTGAGAAGTTTGCCACTCACTCACAGGAGTAGTGGGCTTCTCCCATCCGTATTTAACAGAGTTCCAGACTCTTTCCAGTAAGCATAGTTATTCCCATCAAAGTGAGGAGGAATAACAAGAGAGTGTCTGTGTTCCATGACAACAGGGGTCAAGGATTAGCTCAAAGATCAAGAGATCTACACACAAGAGCAACCCGCTCTGATACTACTTGTAGAGTTTATTTAGACCCTTTAAACCATAATTGGATTAACCTAGTTAACAAGCCAAGTTATTACTTAGTCCAAATTCCAGATCTAGGTTAACATAATCATATAATCATATCAATGTAAAGTGCAGAATATAAAAACACAAAGATATGATGACCCAGGAAAACCAAACCGGTAAAAAACCTGGTGAGGATTTAACCTAGCTATCCTCAAGGTAAACCTGAATCCACTATGAAAGAATCGAAGTTGTACAATAGCGACTTAAACCACTAACATCCTATTGCTACCCACCAGTAGAAACTTACTGACACGACCACGTGCAAGCTCCGAGACTACGGACTCCTTCTTTCTTGGATTCTCCAGCAAGTACAAGCACTCCCGCTTGTATATCTTTAAGCTCTTATGGCAGGAACTGAATGATCATCAAGTTCTCGAAGAAATCTCCTTCTTGATAATCCCAAGCTTGTGTGAAGGCAAGCACCTCTCAGATCTCACAAGAGATTCACACAAACAGCAATGTGAACAACAACAAAAACGTGACTAGGGTTTGCCTTTTATACCTAGGGCAAAACATTAAACCCTACACGTCATATGGGCTTAAGGCTGAGTTGGAAATTCTGCTAAAAAAAATAATCTGCACGACTTTCAATCAGTCGAGTCTAATTCTCGATCGATCGAGCCAGGCAGAAATGCACAGTAACTTCTGCAGTTAACTCAATTCCAAGTTTACATAAATCATATACTTTTAGCAAGTCTAAAACATAACTAGACGCTGTTTTGATCATGGTTTGCCAACAATACATATTAGAGTTCTAATACATTAGTTCCTAAGTACTTAGAACCTAACAACTCTCTCATTGAAAGCCAGAACTGTGAAAGCATAGAAATCTCACAGAGCTCATGGAAATCTCATAGAGCTCGATGATCATGGAGATCTCATAGAGCTCGACGATCATTGATTTGGTACATAATCGCACAGGTCCGATTAGGTATGAGTTGATCTCGGTTTTGTGACTCTTTATCTCTCTTGGCATTGTGTTTCTCAGCTTCGATTAAGTACGAATCACAAACCCTAATTTTGTCTTTGATTTTTTTGTTTTTTTTGGTTTACTCACACTTTTTCATCGATTTCCCCATGATTTTCATTTCACATTTCTCAAAAAACTAAGCTCATCATCGATTTCCCTATTTCGATTTCTGATTGATCATTCGCTTTAGAATCTCATTGTAACATAATCGTTTTCCTTAGGTTGTAGCACAGAAAGTGAAGGAAGCTGAAATCACTGGGCAGGACTCGCTTCTTCTAGTAATCATCATCAGAATTTCGATTTTTCTGTCTTTCAACTTCAATTACGAACAATCGCATTTGAATTTCTTTAGCAGAAATTTACATCTGAGCATATTTTCCTTGTTTATGCGATCAGATTCAATTTTCTTTTAGAAAATCCATAGAATTATTTTTCGTTACTTCATACTCTCTTTCGAGTACGCCATGTAAAATTTGGTTCAAACAAATGGAAATTATTTCTCATTTAATTTTTTGCTAGATCTTAGAGGTTTAAGATCCAAAAATTTAATGGTTATGTTATGCTAATTGAAATTTGAAACAGACGAGGAATCTGCTCCGAATTGCTATATTCAATATTAGTTACATCAGAGGCCTGTATATCAGAGAAATTTAGTAAGCTTCTTGTATTTTTCAATTGTCATGTCTATGACCACAAGTTTCATCATTTGTGCTGTATGTGTGTGCAGTTTTTGTGTTTAATGTGTGGTGTTTGTGATTGTTGCAGTCGGTTGACTGAGGGTGAGGTTGGTTGGGTATGGCAGAGCTGGTTATGTGCTGTGGGGGATATTTTTGGTGAGTGGGAAGAAAAAGAGGGGGAAAAAATGAAGTCTAAGTTCATATGGCATGAAAAGCAAATCTGGAGGTCTTGGCTTAAATGACGTAGACTGGGTTTTGGAGCTTTTGGTTATAGGTTTCCTTGGTTTGTGATTGGGCTTTACCATGGGATTATGGGAATGTTAGGTTCATGGGTCCCAACTTTGGGTTGTGGAAATTGAGAGGGAGATTACTGATAGTGGAGGTTAATGGTAAGGGGATGAAACCAGGGGGTTTATTTGTTTTGGCTGGGTTCATCCACAGCGTGAATTGGGTTTATTTGTCTTTCAAAGTGAATTATTGGTTTGGTTTTATTAATTTTTTTTTTGTGATTTGACTGTAATGGAAATTTGATGGTGGGTTTAGTTCTTTTTAAATTAAATGCATACCTAGTGAGAACCCTGCTCTCTGAGCTGATGTTGCAATTAGAGTGATGCTGCCTTCTAAAGTGATGTTGAAAGATTGTATAAATACTACTAACTGCTGCCCGAAATGCAACTCACTTATAATAATTTCTCAAACAAAATGGATTTTTTTTAATCTTCATGGGGCATCCTAGTATCCTACCCTTCTTTCTTTTATTGTTTTTTAGTTTTGTTGATTAAAGGATTGGAGTAGCCTATAGTTAGTTGTTTTTTTATGGGTTCTTAGCACACTGCCCGTGTACAGTCAGCTTATATGCAAATTATCTTATATAATTTTCATGTGTACAGTTAGCTCTTCCTCTTGAGCAAATAGCTTGTTGTGGGCTTCTACATAAGTAAATGAACACACTTTGGATGTTTGTTGTTAGAATCCCCTTGATCTCCCATTATTTGATATTTACTTATACTATTTTTGGGTTGTTCTTGTTGTCTAGTTTCTGGCAGTTCTTAGTAGTCACTTCTTGAAAAGTTTCTGCTCAGCTTGCCAATGAGTTTCTGATTTGCTGCATTAACACGTATATGCACTAAATAAATACACTTTCTAAAATGACCAAATAATTTCTTGTGCAAATGACAGAACAAAGAAGACATTTTGAGGAACAACAAACTAGTCAAATGGCTAAACAAAGAGCACATTATCACAATATGATGATGCAAATGTTTAGTTATATCACCTCACAAACAGCCTAATCTAGTAGTGATCACTAAGGTATGAAGATTAACTCAAGCTAGTGACTATTTTAGTACTATTAGATAAATTTGGAATGACTTGTTGAGCTGTTTACATATACAATTTTCCCCATGAGATGTCGATGCACATGCTTGTAAAGTTCCATAATGTTCTAGAACTGTGTAAATAGTTGAAGCAACATTTGTTATTTTAAAACTACAAATTAGTGCTTGTATGGACGACATTTTGAACATGTTATTATGGTTCCCCCAGTATATCATTGATTTTGATTATGGTTTGTGATCGCAAGTTGTACTAACTAAAACCTGTTCTGCTTTCTTATTGTGCAATGGATGTAGTAGAAGTTACTGGGAAGGAACAAATAAATGCACAACCAACCAAGAAGGGAAGGGGAAGAAAACAATAAATTTGTTTGCTACTAGACATATAGGTTTTGGACAAATTTTAGTTGATATCATGGATGATATGCAAAATCTACTGTGCAATCATTTAATTTCTTATGAAAAATCTACTGTGCAGTCATTTAATTTCTTGTGCAAAATCTACTTTGCGTATTTGGGTTCTTGTGCAATCATTTAATTTCTTGTTTTAAGCTTTCTGTAAGTTTTGGTTCTTACAAACCAACTCGATTCTCACAAGTAATATTAGGATCAAGATATCTTCGTGTAATTCAGGAAATACTAGTTCAAATTGCAAACTATTCATTAGAAAATCTAGACCGGAATGGTGCTTGTTCAAATATGCCATTCTCTTCAAATTGCTCTGCTGAAAGATGGATGTCATCAATGGTTCATGATGTGGATGGAGGATTTGAACCTGTAATGGAGTCCACATTGCGAAGACGTGCAATTGAAGCCAAAAAGACCCAGCTGTTGAATCTGCTACAAGTGGTATGTCAGCTTAGTTTATGTTCCAAATTAGTTCTTCAGTTACCTGATTGGGTGTTGGTGTTAATTATTGTAGGACAGGATGTGTTAGTAACCACATTTTATTGTAGAGAAAATCTGAAATTATTAAAGTGGATTGAAGAAAAAAAATGTATTTTTCAAAATTTTGTAACTTCAATTTGATATTTAAGCTTTGGTTCCTAATTGTTGCAATTGGGTGACATTTTACTTTTGATATCTATTTGGACTAATATGCTTCTTCAATATGGTAGTTTCAACATGAATATATATATATATATATATATATATATATATATATATATATATATATATATATGGAAGTTAAGCCTAGTGATAGCATCTAGAAACAATCCTTTGCTGGGTTCACTGCATGACTAACTTCATCACCTGAGGGGCTTTCCTTATTACTTTGATGAGGAGTTCTTTCTAAGGGTTGGGTTTCCTGGAGGGCTTTAAGACTTTGCTTTAAGGTCCTAATTTCACGCCCTATTTTCTTGGTTTCTCTTTGAAGGTCGTTGATCTTAACTTCCTTTTTGGACAGGATAAGCCTATTGTGGGGTTGGTCCAAATCTACCTTGGGTTGATGGTTACTAGGTTCAGGTTCATTTGTTTTCTGTACCAAAGGCTGTTGGGTTGGGCTAGGCTTCTGAGGCTTGTCCATGGGGTCACCTATTTCTATGTGAGAGGATTTGGTGCTACAATCTTTCTTGACATATATTGTGCATGATTGTGGTTTTTTTTTTAAATAAAACAAAATCTTATTTTGAGGGTCAAGAGACCCCTTAAATAACCTTATTTATCAAGGGTTGTAAATATATCTTCTAAACCTTGGTAAAAGGTTATTTAAGGGTCTCTTGACCCTCAAAATAAAATTAGAGCACTTGTTTCGAGGGCCACGAAGGCCCCCAAAATTTCCTTTTCGACAGTATATGTTTCAAAGGTTATCAAAGGTCAATTAGACTCTTAAAATAAAATTTTCAAGGTTTTTTAACACTTTTTTTAGGGGTTTTTGACCCTTGAAAAAAGTCAAATTTGTTGTAGTGATATCACAGCACTACCCTTATATAGGGTCATGAATGCTGCACCAGAAAACGCAACTGCAGTTCCCAATATCTTGGCTTGAGAACATCGCTTTGAAATTTCTAATTTCTCTATCCTATTAGGCCAAGCAAAACTAAGTGGTTCATGAATCAAGAATCAATGGATAATTTGGAGTTATAGTGTTACCAATACAACAAAGTTACATATTCTCAGGTAGGGGTGGTGCTACCTTAAGGCCAGGTGGTCCCAGGACCACCCTGACCTGAACATTCTTTTTTTTATATATATATAATAATTTAAAATTTTACATTTGTCTACCGTACCCTTCAAAAAAAATTTGCGAACACTATCAGTTTTTTTTATGCCAATAAAATTAAATTTTCGTCTATAATTTGTTCTACATTCAGTGGATGAATGATTACTTGATTGTGTATATTGAAAGAAACATAGCTGTTAGTATTGATAATGAAACTATCATGTAAAAATTTCGAAATATGAAAACTCATAGAAAGCAATTATAAATTTTATGTATTTACGTGTTTTTTTATTGTTGTTATTGTCAATATATGAATTTCTCTTTTTATTAGATTGTATAATTTATACTTTTTAAGGAGCACTCTGGAAAAAATTCCTGGAGCCGCCACTGTTCTCAAGGCAATTGCCTAGGACCCCCAAGTGGAAGGAGGGCCCAGAAATTTGGAAAAGAAGAGGTAGTAGGGAAAATAAATATTTAGTTTCAGATGAATCTAAAAAAGTCTGGAACATCCTTTTGACCAAAAAACAAAAATTCTGGTATATTCGGTTAAACATTGGTAGCACAAAACAATTCTTTGGTCTAAGCAAAATCAATTGTCCCAAAAATAACATTATTATCCTCTAGACTGTTAGGGTCATATTTTGTATAATTGGCTAATCCTTTGACAAAAAACACTTTACTTGTAATTAGATAGATCTAAGATGGGTTTAGTACTTCAAGAAACATGTTGTTCAAGGCAAGTATTAAAGACATGAAGATTGGTCCAAAAAACAAGTGAAGAAAAGTTATTCATTAAGTCTCAACAAATAGCTCAATGGAAGCCTGCTATCAAGACTTAATGTGAAGCTCGATAGATAGCTCAACAGTAGCTCAATCTATCGAGAATTACAATTTCAAAATTTTCAGATCTAAAATTTGGCCCAGCCTTGCACATTTGTTTGGGGTTTCTTTTTTCACAACCCTAGACATATATAAAGCTTATTTTAAAGGCCGTCACACACAGATATAGAAACCAAGAGACTTATTTTCTCTATGTGAAGCTACTGCGTTTGTACGTCATAGGGTTTTGTAATGAAGTGCTTCCATATCTTCATTGTTGATGAAGTGAAGAACTTTGCAGCCAACAACATCTGTTTAAGTTGCTGAAGTTAGTCACGTACTTAGGATCCGTGCAAAGGGTTAGTCACGAATTGGACGTTTGTGCATCAAGGGAAAGAAGGCTACTACAAGATCATGTCCAATTGGATATTGGAGCAAAGGTTCAACTGTAGGTTGGTATTTCAAGATAGGCCAAGGGTAGTTAATAAGATTCCTTATATTTGTAACCGCTTAATTGTTGATTAGTGGATTCTTGGGAATGGTAACCTTAAAATCACCTAGTGGGGTTTTTGCCTTGCGAGGTTTTCCCCATTTGTCAACAAATCACCGTGGTTAATTTATTTTTCGCTGCATTTAGTTTAGTTGGTGATTTGTTGGTGCCTCTACAATTTACATGCAATTGAACCTAAATAATCAACTTGGGTAATTGAATTAATTAACCAAGGTCAAGCTATCTTAACCCAACAAGTGGTATCAGAGTGGGCACACTCTGATTAGGTTTTAATTTTTGATGTGTGATCCATTGACCCCTATTGTTATGGATCGTGGACAATCTTTAATTATTTCTCCTTTATTTGATGGGACTAACTATGCATACTGGTAAGTACGCATGAGAGATTTTTTGCAGTCCTTAGATGAGAAAGTCTAGCGTGTAGTTGAAGTAGGTTGGAAAAAGCCTGAAAAGCCACCTGCAACATGAGATAACACCAAGGTCAAGGCTGCCAACTTTAACAATAGGGCACTAAATGCTCTGTTTAGTGATGTAACAAATGAAGAATTCAAGAAAATCTCTTCAACTGACAATGCCAAGGAAGCTTGGACAATTCGTCAGAACACTTATGAGGGTACTAAAGCTGTTAAGAACTCTAAACTTCAAAGGCTCACTACTAGCTTTGAGGAAATTAGGATGGATTAGGATGAATTGTTTGATGAATTCTATGCCAAGCTCAAGGACATAATGAATTCAACATTCAATCTTAGAGAACAGATTCCGAAGCCCAAAATTATTAGGAAGATCCTCAAATCTCTTCTAAAGAGATTCCATGTCAAAATCATTGCCATTGAAGAATCAAAGGATCTTGACTCTATTCCGTTAACTGAATTGATTGGAAACTTGCAAACCTATGAACTAGGGTTTGCAAGGGTTGGCAAAAGTGGCAAAGGCAAAAATATGGCCTTGAAAACCAAGAATAATGACAATGATGAGTCATCTGATGATGAGGATACCAAGCTAAATTCATATATCACCAAACAATTCAAGAAGTTCATAAAAAATGCAAATGTTAAAGCTGGAGATAAGGATCGCAAACAAACTACTTTCTCTCAATATAAGTCCTAAGATAAGGGCAAGAAAGAATCCAAGGATGCTAGTCAAGGCAACGGTATTTCTGTAGGACCAAAGTGCTATGGGTGTCATGCACTTGGACATATGAAATAGGAGTGTCCTACATACCTAAAATCCATTAGCAAGAGCAAAGCCCTAGCTGCCGCTTCAAGTGATTCAGAAGCAAAAACAGATTCCGATGAAAGTGACCGAGAAGGGATTGTAAGTACTTTTATAGCTAATGTTGAGTCTACTAAAAGAGAAGTAGAGGTAGTTGAAGAAGAAGAAGAGCTGATGGAATCGAAGTTTGAAAAGATGGATGATTAGGATGACATTCACACTATTTACACCAAGCTCTATAAAGTCTCTGAGAAGCATGAGAAGCTCTATAGGTTGACTACAAGAAAGCTCAATGAAGTGGAGTTAGAATGTGAGGAACTCTCCACCAAGTTTGATGAAGCAAATCAGACCATTGGAGCATTGAGATTTGAGAACAATCTTCTTGTTGAAAAGACCAAGAAGCTAGATGCTGAACTATTTCAAGTTAGAGCACAACTAGAAAGGACTTCAAGCATCATACTGGATGAAATGCTAAATGTTCAGAAGTCAACATCCGACTGAACAGGTCTCGAGTATGATCACTCTCTCTCATCTTGTAGTACCTCTTCTAATGCTTTGAATAGAGGTATTTTTGTTCCTCCTACTAATAATGATAACTCTGAAAACAATGAGGTAATTGAATGTAAAACTGAGAATGTAAGTAAGGATAGGAGTGATAAGGGAAAATCCATTTTAGGAGCACCTCCTAAAGTTGGTGAGAAAGAGACTAAGTAGAAAAATCATCGTTCTACCAACAAAAAGTCTCCACCAAAGAAGCCTCATTTCTGTCATTATTGTGGAGCATATGGGGACACTTGTCCAAATTACTATAAGTGGTTAGCCACTCAACAAAGCAATAGTGTGTCATCTTTAGGGAACCAAAATCAACTACAACTCTCCTTAGCCCCTCTTGGTGAACTTCTTAAGGCGGTCATGCTTCTTTCAAACCTAAATGGTTTTAATTCTCCTCCTTACTCATCTGGAAAAAAGTTCATGCAAAAGAAAGGATCTCCATCCAAGTCTCCTGTCTGGAAGGAAAAAGATTCTAAGTGATTTCTCCTCTTTTCTGATCTCTTGCATGGTATGTGGTGTGGTTTAAGTTAGTCTAGTTTTGATGCTTTATTTTTTTGTTTTTGCTTAGTTTTAAGTTTTTTTTAATAATAAAAAAAGGAAAAATACAAAAACAATGTGTATTTATGTATACTGGTACTTGTGTACCTTTGATGGCCTTTGAAACAAAGTTTCCCAACTTTGTATCACTTGTAGCTTAGATGAGCATCTTCATGCACAACTAATCAATGTGAGCTTTATGGTTCTTTATGTAATTTGTATGATTTCATTGATCTCTTATCTTTCATATCTTAAATCGCTTTTTTTGACGGGAAAGACTAGAAAATCTTAAAAGAAATGCATAGATAATCATCTCACCACTAAAACTCGTTAATCATAAAACATCTGTGTGAAATTCATAAAAGCCGTGCTCGGTAAAGTGTAGCATTTGCATAGCAAAACAAGGATTTTTAAGTTCACATAATTGGGTATTTTCTTTTCTCTATTTTATATTCCCATGCATGATATGCTTAAAAGAAAAATATGCAATAAACATGAAAAGCTAAAAGAATCAAAAATGATTTTAATATGGTCGCAAGCATGTTTCTAGGAAATGTGGGAGTTATATGATGTACTTTAAGGGTGATAGTCCCCATCAAGCAATTATGATTGTGTGTGAATGTACTTGATCTTCTTATATCATTACTTTTCACATGATGATGCTCTTGCTCTCTTGCAACAAGTTTCACACACAACACGCATAATCTTTGCTACCTGATTTGGCCATCACAAAGAATACACGTGGTAGTATATTCTCTCTAAATTGTCCAAACTTGTTTTAAAATAAAATTTGGACATGTTTAGTGTGTTTTGATCTAGGAATGCTTTGCATCTAGTATTGAGGATGTGTATCTATGCTTAAACATGCTCCTTGAATGCTTGCTTTGATGATTATCTTGTTTGCACTCATCTTGTGTTGTGTCTCCTCCTTAAATTCTCTTTTTCAAGGCTCTCAATAGATACCTCGATAGAAGTCTCGATACCTACTTGACACTACCTCAATACAAGATCTTCTAACGAGATTTTTGGGTTTCTGCTCAATATCTCTCGATAGATAGCCCGATCCATCAAGCCAAATTCCTTGGAGTCTTTGTCTACTCAATAGCACCTCGATACCTTCCTCTATCTATCGAGACTTTTTGCCTTTGATTCCTCCTTGATACCCCTCGATCTATCGAGCTTTTGTTCTCGATAAAAGCTTGATACCTCGTCGATCTATCGAGTTGCGTTTTCTATGTATAGTTTGAGGTCCAACTCGATTTTGTCATTTCTCAAATATTTCAATCTCTCTCTCTCTCCTCTCGTGACCTAAACTTCTCTTTCTTTCTAAAATCAATCCTCCCATCACCTTTTTGGCCTAATCGAAGCCTCCTTACTTGGTAAGTGTTCTCAATCTCTTCTTTTCCCTTTTCTTTATGCATTCATGCATTTTTTGACCTAAGTTTTCAATTTTTGGGAAATTTTTGGGGTTTTTGTGATTTTGTCAAAAATTTTGGGTTGGTTTTTGTTGAAATGATATCATATGCTCATGCATTGCATTCTATGCTCATTTTAACCTTGTTTCATGCATTCTAGGATTGTGTTCTTAATTAAACAATGTGAGTGCTGTTAGGTTGGATTGGGTTTCTACCCATGATGCTTTTCATTTTTGCATGTCACATGTTCATGCATTTTCATGCATTGCACGTTCTTGTTCCTTCTTTCCTATACCTAAACGTTTCTATTGTGTTTCTATTCTTCTCTCTGTCTCTCTCGTTTAGTCTCCTCATCATGGTACCTAAAAAGTTTGTTCCTTCTGAAAACCTGATTCGTCATGGTTCTTCATCTTCTTCTTTTCCTCCTGATTCTATCCCGTTCTATGATGAGAAGGCAAGAGCTGACTTCTCGAAGAACTTTTCTAACTGGGTAATTCATTCGAAATGTGAGGTCATTCTGTTTGACTTTCTAGACACTCCTCTACCTGGTGCTATTAGCTCTTGGGGATGGGCTTCTCTTTGTGAGAAACCCTCGAGGTGTCCTAGCAAGTTCATAAAAGATTTTTACTCCAATATGCATGCCATCAATACCTCTGTGCCTCGATTTACTATAATATTTTGTAGTACACATATCATAGTTACCTCAGACTTCAAATCTAAGGTACTACATAACCCTAGGGTGGATCGTCTAGATTACCCTAGTCATCCTTGTCTCACTTCCATCTTTAAAGATGAGTTGATGCAGCCCCAGTTAATCTTGCAACCCCCTCCTTTCAACCCTCTTCCTCCTCTGCCCCTTCTTCCTCATCTCGGGCCACTATCTCCCTTGCTGATATCATGGAGCAGCTTCAGCACATGCGTGCTGATTTTGGTAGTCATCTGGACCATCTATCGGATGAGATGTGTTAGATGAACATCATAATCGGTCGCATCGCTCGCCACCAGTCTTGGCTTGGTGGTTTTGCACTTTCAACTTCACCAGAGCATGTTGAGGAGTCCTCTTCTTCAAGTGGTGGAGATGATGATGATGATGATGATGCTTTTAGCTCAGAGAATGATGATGAGATGGCAACCTCTCAGTAATAACCCTTTCTCTTTCATGACAAAAAGGGGGAGTAGTTTTGTAGATGAAAGTAGTCTAGGTGTTAGAGGGAGAGTAGCTCTGAGTGTTTTTGAGGGATGTAGTGAGGTTTTGATGTATTTCTCATTACATGTACCTTGGTCTTGCGACCACTTTTTACATACATTGTATTCTTTGATATATATATGAGATGATGTATTTTTTTCTTCACCTTTGTCTCACATGTGTTGTTTCTTTTCTATCTTTATACACATGTTTCTTCTTGTATACAACTTATCTATGTTTCACACTTGACGCCTTGATGAATCTTGTTTGAGTGTTTCAGTTAAGACAAGTTGCAAGTCTACTATGCCATGATCTCTCTTCTTGCAAAGTTTTTCAAGAGTTCTTGTTAGGGTTAGACTTATGTACTTCTGTATATTATGAGATAGTTGTGTTAGACTTCTCTTATAATTGGTTTTTGTGGTTTTGTCATGAATTTCCAAAGGGGGAGATTGTTAGGGTCATATTTTGTATAATTGGCTAATTTTTTACAAAATGCACTTGTAATTGAGTAGATTTAAGATGGGTTTAACTTCACGGAACATGTTGATCAAGTCAAGTATTAAAGACATGAAAATTGGTCCAAGAAACAAGTAAGGAAAAGCTATTCATTGAGTCTTGATAAATAACTCGATCGAGATTTAATGTGAAGCTCGATAGATAGCTCGACAGCAGCTTGATCTATCGAGAATTACGATTTTAGAATTTTTAGATTTGAAATTCGGCCCAACCTTGCATATTTGTTTGGGGTTTCTTTTCTCACAACCCTAGACATATATAAGGCTTTATTTTAAAGGCCGTCACACACGAATACAGAAACCAAGAGACTTATTGTCTTTGTGTGAAGCTACTGCGTTTGTACGCCATAGGGTTTTGTAACCGAGTGCTTCCAGATCTTCATTGTTGATGAAGTGAAGAACTTTGCAGCCAACAACATCTATTCAAGTTGCTGGAGTTAGTCACATACTTTGGATCCGTGCAAAGGGTTAATCACAAATCAAAGGTTTGTGCATCAAGGGAAGGAAGGCTACTTCAAGACTAAGTCCAATTGGGTATTAGAGCAAAGGTTCAACTGTAGGTTGGTATTTCGAGATAGGCCACGGGTAGTTGGTAAGATTCCTTATACTTGTAACTGCTTGATTGTTGATTAGTGGATCTTTGGGAGTTGTGAGCTTAAAATCACCCAATGAGATTTTTGCCTTGCAAGATTTTCCCCATTTGTCAACAAATCACCATGTCAATTTATTTTCTGCTGCATTTAGTTTAATTGGTGATTTGTTGGTGCCTCCATGATTTACATGCAATTGAACCTAATTAATCAATTTGGGTAATTGAATTAATTAACCGGAGTCAAGCTATTTTAACCCAACATAGACAAACCAAAATTCAACAAGATAAACTACAAATCCGGTCTAAGAAATTAACCACAAAACAATCACAAATCAAAACAAATAAAAAATCTCAAATCCCTAAAATTATTACCATTTCTCTTTCTCATTCTTGCTTTGTTTCTTTCTCTCAGCTCTTACTCTCCACCTCTCTAATTCTTTCTCTCCACTAGTCCTAAATCCTAATCTTAAATCCTTCTGTTGCTGGCTCAGGCTTCCTCCGATCTAAATCATCTGATCGCATCTAATCTGAAAACCCTGAACTGAGGACTGAGGACTGAGGACTAAGGTATAAGACATGCGTTTTTTGCTGTAGATGCATTTTGATTCTGCAGATGCGCTTTGAGGTATAAGACTTAGGCTTTCTCTACTTCTTATTTGTATAAGAAGTGCCACTAGGCATGTTTCTACTTGAGTTATGGCTGACCATTGGGCCTTCAAGTATTTTTTTTTAAAGCATGCTCTCTTTTTTTTTTGGGTTATAGGTGTAATAGGATCTGTTTTGTTTTTTTATGGGTGGGGTCTTATTAATAAGACTTGTGTGGCCATCTTCTTGGCTAGGCTTGTACTTCTGTTTTGGCTGGGCTTGGATTTTTTTAAATTTTAATCTTGTGTTTTTATATATATATTTTAGTTATTGATAATATAATGAATAAGTCTTTATTTATGCAGGTTGAGATTACTACAAATTTGTTATTGTTCGGTGAAAGTACAATAATACTTTTTATATAAATCAGGTTCTATTTCTCATTTGCTCTACACTTGAAAGTTATTTTTTATTCCAGTCTTTATAAATATATTGTTTAATTAGAAAAGTCTATTAAAAAATATGCATCTGGATATGAAAAACTTTATAAAAAAATAATTAATTGAGTCTCAAAAAGGTCAATGGATAAATTTGTTATTAGTAATAAACAAAATATAACACAAAATTTAGATGAAAATATCACAAATGAGCAAGAAATTCACCAAAAAGAGTTAGAAGATAATGAAATGATACAATTGCAAAATAACAATGAAGTTCAATTTTGTAATACAACAAATCTTGATAATGAACTTCAAAAGAATTTAGAAGAAAATTAAAATAACGATGAAAATGTCACAAATAAACAAGTTCACCATAATGATGTTCAACTAGAAGAAAATGAAAATAATACTGACATGTTGAATTATATTCCGTCAAATATTTATGATCCAAATAATTGGAAAAATATTGATACAAAATTAAGAAATTTATTAGTAGAAAGAGGTTTAGAGACAATGATATAATTTTTCCTAGAGGTGATGACACTAGACATTTTTCTACTATTCATTACACTTGAATATTATCAAATGGGGAGAAGCATGATAGAAAATGGCTAGTGTATTCAAAAGATACGGACCAAGTTTTTTTTTTTTTTTTTTTTTGTTGCAAGTTGTTTGAGTCTAAACATACTAAATTATATAAAAATATTAGATTCATTTCCAAATACATGCATTGCTTATAGGATTTTGTTAACAATACCTTTTAAAGTTGCTTCTGCAAAAAGAAGTTTTTCATAATTAAAAGTAATAAAATCATATCTAAAATCGACAATGTCCCAAGAAAGATTAAGTCAATTAGCTATATTATCAATTGAAAATGAGATGTTAGAAGAACTTGAATACAAAAATTTAATTAGTCAATTTGCATCTCAAAAGGCAAGAAAAATAGATTTTAAATAAAATATATTATAATATAAAAATATTCAATAAATATTAATTTAATTAATACATAAGTATAAAAAATTTCTCAATTTTAATTCTTGCTGTGAGGACCCGAGGACCTAAGAACCCCAGGACCCGAAGAAAGGAAGTCCGACATACATCAAACAAGACGAAGTAAAAGAGTAAGAGAGGTTTCCCGGGATCGCCCGAAGATGAGGTGGCGTGGACGATGATTACGTAAGGGACATGATGCAAATATCTGGATATAGCAGGCTGATTTGGTAGGTTTCATTAAATGCCCGGCAATAACCATTCTGGCCGCATTAATTAGCAAGCGTCACCTCTATCCGTCGCATTAATGTGGATATGACCTGAACAGTGCGGAACGCAAAAAAAGAATCTTGCTCCATTGCCGACGGACAGATTTCATGAGAAAAAGATGGCAGATTGTAAGGTGTAAGGTTATGATGAAAACAGAAAATAGTATAAATAGGAATCAAGAGACTACGAGAAGGGACTTTTTTGTTGTTGGACCTTCTCTACCAAATATATTGTATAATGATCTTTGATCAGGAAACTAGCAGTAGGCGTTTTAACAAGTTTTCAGAATTTTTAGGTCCTTACAATTGGCGCCGTCTGTGGGAACAACAACGTAGTACAAGGATAGATGGCTGAAGCGTACCTAGAAGGGGAGGAATCAGTAAGTTCACGAAGCAGGGACGTAGCGGTAAGTCTCCAACGTGACAAAGGGAAGGGACATACCTCAGGAGTGGTGAAAGTACATGATGGCAGTCAGGGGGCTGAGCAGCAATCACTGACTGAGGGACATATGTCTCACGATGATGTATTGCAACAGATGCAATCTGAGATAGCTTACTTACGCAAGTGCATGGATAGTAGGAAGCGGAGGCGTAAGAATAATGATAGTTCTTCCAGTGACAGTTCGGAAGCAAACCTCAGAGGAAGGGGTCCCCCAATATTTGCGCCTGCTCGAAGTATTACCTGTGTCAGTGTGTCTTCGGACGTTAGGGCAAAGCAGCAGAAGGAGATAAGGATACCTAATGCCGATGGGGTATATCGCGATGACGGGAGTGATGCAATGGGTAAAGCCCTGAGGCAAATTTCCAAATCCCCTTTTGTGGTCAGGATAAATAGGGCAAAGCTACCTCGTAGGTTTTCACAACCCATCTTTACTATGTATAACGGGAGGACTGACCCTGTAGAGCATGTTAGTCATTTTAGTCAGAAGATGGCCGTTTATTCGAATAATGAGGCATTGATGTGCATAGTTTTTCCCTCCAGTTTGGGGGCCGTGGCTATAAGGTGGTTTGATGCTTTGGCAGAAGGTTCTCTGAAGTCTTTTGAGGAATTGACTAGGGCATTTGGAGCAAGGTTCATAACTTGCACTAGGATTCCAAAACCCTTGGATGCTCTATTGTCTATGTCTATGAGGGAAGGCGAAACACTCAAAACCTATTCCGACCGATATTGGGAAACGTATAATGAAATTGATGGGGATGTGGAGGATGTAGTCGTGAGGACTTTCAAGGTGGGTCTTCCCAGGGAGCATGGGCTAAGGAAGTCTTTGACAATGAAGGCCGCGGTAGATATGCGTCAGCTCATGGACCGGATAGATAAGTATAAGCGGGTGGAAAAGATCAAATGCAAAGCAAAGGAAAAATGAAAGGGTACCTGGAGAGGAAGGATCTTTGGGTAGGAGGGTTTCAAGGTAGTCGGCCCAAACGAGACTTTCCAAGCCATCCGAGGACCACCGAGTCTCCTTTAATTAACTCATTATTTAAAGAACCCGTGCATCATATACTAGAGAAAATTCGGCATGAGCCATATTTTAGGCCACCCAATAAGATGAGTGGAGATGCGTCTATGAGAAATCAAAACCTCCACTGCCATTACCACCAGGATAAGGGACACACCACAGAGGAATACCGGACATTGCGCGATCATCTGAATCACTTGATTAAGGATGGAAAGATCAATCATTTACTGGTTAATCCGGACAAGAGAGGTGGCCAGCAAGGCACTCGGAAATATTGGGGTTAGGCCCCTCAACCATCGCTAGGCACTATTAACGTCATCTTGGCGCAACCGAGAGGAGAGTTTGGGACCCTTTCTCGAGTCATGACTATTCAAAACGATTGTAGTAATGACGTCATGGACGAAAGTAATCAAGCCGATAAAAGGATGAAGTTCTCGGTGACGCTGGTATTGGGGTTTTCCGATACAGACAAGGAGGGCACATATCAACCCCATGATGACGCCTTGGTGGTGACGGTTCGTATTGGGGGATATGACGTAAGGCGAGTCTTGGTGGATGATGGAAGTGGTGCTGAGATCATGTATCCTAATCTGTTTCATGGTTTGAAGTTGAAAGATGAAGATTTGGAAAAGTGTGATCATCCGTTGGTCGGTTTTGATGGGAAGCAGGTAATCCCACGAGGAATGATTAAGTTACCGGTACAGGTGGAGGGTTCCGAAGTACAGGTGAATTTTATAGTTGTTATGGCATACTTCCCGTACACGGCCATTTTGGCTAGACCATGGCTGCATGCAATGGAGGCAGTTTCGTCTACCTTACATGTGATGGTGAAGTATCCTGTACGAGGAAATGTGGGAGTGTTACGTGGCAGTCAAATGGTAGCCAGGCAATGTCTAACGTCTGCCATTATTCGAACATGCCAAGGATCGTTGGAAGGGGAAGCTCTCCAAAAATCATAGCAATTAAAGGAGCCTGCTCGGGAAGTCGGCCTAGATGAGGATGAAGGCTCTGCCGAGCAGCTAGACAAGGTAATTATTGGGGTAGATAAAGAGAAATATTTCCAAGTCGGGTCCAAACTACCGATACAGGAAAGAGAGGAGTTGGTTCAATTCTTGCGGGATAATATTGATGTTTTTGCATGGACGACTTATGACGTACCAGGAATTAGTCTAGAAGTTATCTGCCATCATTTGAATATTAACCCCCATGCAACGCCTAGACAGCAGCCTCCTCGGCGGACATCTCAAGAACATGCAGAAGCAGTTAAGGAGGAGGTTAGTAAGCTTAAGCAAGCTGGAGCAATCAAGGAGATCTTCTATCCTGAGTGGCTGGCCAATACTGTTGTGGTGAAAAAGAAGGATGGGAAATGGAGAGTTTGTATTGACTTTACAGATTTGAATAAGGCGTGTCCCAAAGATCCTTTCCCCATACCCAGAATTGATCAATTGGTGGATGCAACTGTGGGGCACCCCCGAATAAGCTTCTTGGACGAATTCTAAGGGTATCATCAGATCCCTTTATCATTGAATGATCAGGAGAAGACGGCTTTTCGTGCCCCTAATGGTAACTACCATTACCGAGTGATGCCTTTTGGTCTAAAGAATGCAGGATCCACTTATCAACGAATGGTGACCAGAATGTTTGATGCGCAGTTGGGGCGTAATATGGAGGCTTATATCGATGACATGGTAGTTAAAAGTAAGAGGACAGAAGACCATTTGACAGATTTGCAGGAGACCTTCTCGGTGTTAAGAAAGTATAAGTTACGCTTGAATGCATCAAAGTGTTCCTTTGGAGTGGGCTCGGGAAAGTTTCTAGGGTACATAATTACTCATCGGGGAATTGAAGTTAATCTCGATCAGATTAAGGCTGTCTTAGGCTTGCATTCTCCTCAGAATCTGAAAGAAGTGCAGAAGTTAGCTGGTATGATTGCAGCATTGAACAGGTTCATATCTCGGTCTGCAGACAGGTGCCGCCCATTTTATCGCCTTTTGCACAAGTGGAAAGATTTCCGGTGGACTAATGAATGCAACTTGGCTTTTGAGGACTTAATGCAATACTTATCTAGACCACCAATATTATCAAGACCCGAGAAGGAAGAAGTGTTATATGCTTATCTAGCCGTCACAAATCACTTCGTAAGTCTTGTCTTAATACGGAATGATGATGGGGTCCAGAAACCAATATATTATATCAGCAAGTCTTTACAAGAAGTAGAACAGCGATATCTACTGTTGGAAAAAACGCTTCTAGCCGTGGTGCATGCAACAAGGAAATTGCCCCATTACTTCCAAGCCCACACTGTAGTAATACTCACTCAATTACCTCTGCAAGCTATCGTGAGGAAGTCGGATTACACGAGTCGTATAGCAAAGTAGGGAACCAAACTGGGAGCTTATGATATCAAGTATATGCCTCGGACGGCTATCAAAGGGCAAATCCTTGCCGACTTCGTGGCCGAGTTCACGGAAGGTCAGGTTCACCACGAAGATACCATGATGACAGTAATGTCTATTGGGCTGGAAAACGTCACTCCTTGGGAAGTCTACACGGATGGGGCATCGAATCGAAAAGGAGCCAGGGTTGGAGTTGTGCTAATATCTCCTGAAAAATTAGTCATTGAAAAGTCATTGAGGCTGGGATTCTCAGCCACTAATAATGAGGCCGAGTACGAGGCTCTCTTGGTGGGCGCCCAAATGGTTAAACACTTAGGAGGAAAGGTTGTGAGGTTGTTTTGTGATTCCCGATTAGTGTTAGGGCAAGTTAATGGAGAATTTGAGGCAAAATATGAACGAATGAAAAGCTATCTTAAACGGGTCCAAGGGGTGTTGGGTTTGTTTGAGAGTTTCAAGGTACAACAAGTCCCAAGGGAGCATAAGGCTCATGCTAATTCATTAGCAATGTTAGCCACTTCACTGGGTTCGAAGTTACCGCGTATGGTCATGGTGGAGGATTTACAGACCTCTAGCTTGGCCAGCATCTCAGCAGTACGGGTTCATAGCGTTCATGTAGGCCCAAGCTGGATGAACCCAATTATAGCTTTCTTACAGCATGGAATACTACCCGAAGATGGGACAATGGCCGAGAAGGTGCGAAGAAGCGCCCCCCGTTATTGGCTGTCAGAGGAGCAAAAACTCTATAGGCGTTCCTATGCAGGGCCGTACCTGCTTTGCGTACATCCTGAAGCCGTGGAACCTTTGCTGGAAGAATTGCATGAAGGTGTGTGTGGAAGCCATACTGGGGGAAGGTCATTAGCTCATAGAGCCATGACCCAAGGGTATTGGTGGCCAAACATGCAGAGAACCTCTCAAGATTATGCCAAGAAATGTGATCAATGTCAAAGATTTGCGCCAAACATACATCAACCAGGAGGCAACTTAAATCCGTTATCCAGCCCATGGCCCTTCGCTAAATGGGGTTTAGATATCGTCGGACCTTTTCCTCGGGCAACGGGTAATAGGAGATGGCTCATTGTCAGCACGGATTACTTCACGAAATGGGTAGAGGCCGAGCCATTAGCCAACATTAGGGATGTGGATGCGAAGAGATTCATCTGGAAAAATATCATAACTCACTTCGGAGTCCCTCATACCTTGATTTCCGATAATGGGCTTCAATTTGATAGCAAGGCCTTCCGGCGGTACTGCGCAGAAATGGGAATAAGAAATGGATATTCAACACCGTCCTATCCTCAAGGCAATGGTCAGGCCGAGGCAACAAATAAAGTCATCTTGGCAAGTTTGAAGAAACGATTGGATGATGCTAAAGGAGGATGGGTAGAGGAATTACCTCATGTATTATGGGCTTATCGCACTACACCCCGAAGATCGACGGGCGAGACTCCCTTTTTAATGACGTATGGAATGGAAGCTATAATACCATTAGAATCGGGTTTTCCTACCCTGAAGTCCGACCAGTATGACGAAGCAAGCAATCACGATAGGATGTATGATTGTTTGAATACTATTGAGGAAAGGAGAGAAATAGCCAATGTGAAGATGGGCAGCTATCAGCAGAAGCTCAAGAAGACATACGACAAGGGAGTTAGGACCAGGCCCCTAGTACCAGGTGACTTGGTACTTAGAAAAGTAGTGGGTGCAGCAAGAAATCTTGCCTGGGGAAAGTTGGGTCCTAATTGGGAAGGGCCATATAAAATCATGTCATTAGCAGGTGTAGGGGCTTATCACTTGGAAGATCTAGACGGAAGGGTGATGCCCCGTCCTTGGAATGTAAATAACTTGCGACGTTATTATTACTAAGAAGAATTTCCTTTTATAGCATTGGTGTCATCACTATGCATTTATGTATCAATCTTATATTTACCAAAGGCATAAGTGTTAAACTGACCATAGCTCTTGTTCGGCTCCTCGGGCCACAAGTTTAAGAGAAATTAACCATTCCCAAAGGCATAAGTGTTAAACTGACCTTAGCTCTTGTTTGGCTCCTCGGGCCACAAGTCTAAGAGAAATTAACTATTTCCAAAGGCGTAAGTGTTAAACTGACCTTAGCTCTTGTTCGGCTCCTCGGGCCACAAGTCTAAGAGAAATTAACCATTTCCAAAGGCATAAGTGTTAAACTGACCTTAGCTCTTGTTCGGCTCCTCGGGCCACAAGTCTAAGAGAAATTAACCATTCCCAAAGGCATAAGTGTTAAACTGACCTTAGCTCTTGTTTGGCTCCTCGGGCCACAAGTCTAAGAGAAATTAACTATTTCCAAAGGCGTAAGTGTTAAACTGACCTTAGCTCTTGTTCGGCTCCTCGGGCCACAAGTCTAAGAGAAATTAACCATTTCCAAAGGCATAAGTGTTAAACTGACCTTAGCTCTTGTTTGGATCCTCGGGCCACAAGTCTAAGAGAAATTAACTATTTCCAAAGGCGTAAGTGTTAAACTGACCTTAGCTCTTGTTCGGCTCCTCGGGCCACAAGTCTAAGAGAAATTAACCATTTCCAAAGGCATAAGTGTTAAACTGACCTTAGCTCTTGTTCGGCTCCTCGGCCCACAAGTCTAAGAGAAATTAATCATTGCCAAGGGCATAAGTGTTAAACTGACCTTAGCTCTTGTTCGGCTCCTCGGGCCACAAGTCTAAGAGAAATTAACCAATTCAAAGGCATAAGCGTTAAACTGACCTTAGCCCTTGCAGGGCTCCTCAGGCCGCAAGCCTAAGGAAAATTAACCTTGTGCAAAGCCATAACTGCCAAAATGACTCTAGTACCGGTTCTTCTCCTCGGGACACCCATTTTCAGAGAAGTTGATTGTAAAAACACAAGTGTTAAGCTACTTTTAACTGATTCCTACAACCATAACGCAAGGAGGTTACAAACCTTTATAAGGGCAAATATATCTCAAACAGTTCGATCAGAATGTAAACACACTCTGGATCCGTTTATCTAATCGTGTTTCATACCTTATTTCTCACACGACACAAGAAGTTAAAAAGTTAAGTTTTGGTAACCGAGTTGATCTTTTAGTGTTTCTGCATATTACAAGCATAATAATGCAATGATATGTACGTGTTAATGATTTCTTTTTATCCATTTCAGCTTCTAGGGGAAATATGTACAACGAAAAATTTAAACGGCAACACAAGAATCGCATACAAAAAATAATAAGTAGGACGAGAATAAAAAGTTGATACTTGTCTTTTATAGAATAGTCGTTACAAAACTGGGCAAGTATATAGCCCCTTACATCCAAAAAAAAAAAAAAAAAAGATAACTAACAAGCAACTAAGCAATAGGTTGCTTGTCTTTTCTCTTCTCAGCATCTTTGTCTTTTTTCTTCTTCTTTAAGGGCTCCTCTGTCAAGCTATCCTCAGCAACTTCTTCCACGGTCTGAACTGTAGGAGAAGGGTTTTTCGTGGTGGGAGCATCGGAGGAGTCAGGGGCAGGAACAGGCGCAGCTTGTTCACTACGGGGCATGGGGGCAGCAGGAGCTAGTCGCAATGCCGCGGGGTAGTAGACCTTGTCTGGAGCCCGAAGTTCAGCATCGGCAGCTACCCCGGCAGCATCCAACGCATGACCCCATACCTCCAAGCAAAATGCCCTTGCAACCCCTTTGAGTTGGGCGGTCAAGCTTTCCGAAGCCTTTTTCATGCCAGCATCGTACGCTGCTTGTTCCGCAGCGGCCTGTTCCTACTCCTTAGTAGCAAGCAATCCTTGCGCTTGTTTAAGCTCAACAACAGTAAGTGCGAGCCTGTTTTGAGCTTGCTTTTGGGCCTCAAGAGCAAGGTTTGCTTGTGCCTCATAGCTTTGCAGGGCAACCTCGGCGTTTTTATGAGCTTTCTCTACCTCGGACAAGCGAGTAAGGGTTTCCTTTAAATTCAGCTTAGCTTCTTTTTGTGCCCTCACTGCTGACTCGGCATTATTCTCAGCTTTTCGGGCTAGATCCATCGAATGGTCTACCCACTCTTCGGCCATAAAAGAAGCCTGGACCGCCTATAACATATTGGAGTGAACATAATTAGTCATAACCAACAGTTAAGCTCATAAATAGAATGTGCCAAGAGTTAAGAAATGCCTTGGCTAAGTCTTGTTTTAAGGATAAGAAGACCTCCCTCTTGCGGAACGACCGCAACTCGGCCATATCTTCAGGAAGGCATAGAGCCTTCTCCAAACATTCAGCCACCAGGCTCGAACTTCCCTTCTTCGGATCCCGCAAATTGGCGTCGTCCAAAACAGGGTTACCCGAGCTGAGGGTGAAGTTGGGTCGCTAGGCTGATGCCTTCTTTGTAGACTCACCACTGGGGTCTTTCGACGAACCAGTGGGAGTAACTTTTTTGGAAAGGGCTTTCCCAGCCCTGGTATCTTTAACAGAAGGGTCGAGGCTCTCCCCTTCGTCGATATTTATAACGTTTTTGCTACTCTAGCCCCTTTTGCGCTTTTTGTCGGCCGCCTCCGAGGAAGGTGCCCGAGTAACAGCCGGAGTAATTGGACGAGGAGGAATCGGCATCGCTGGCGAAGAATCGCCCGCATGTGCTTGTAGTAAGGCCAGTAGGTCGGGCTCTTTTTCTTGAAAACCCATTTGGCTGCTTGACGGTTGAGAACTAGAGGGAGCGTCTGGGCGGTAGAACACCTCGAAATCTTTTTCTGTCACCTCGGGAGGAGGAAGCTCGGGCGTGGTAGCTCTTTCCTCGGCAACAGGATTAGCAGCTTGCTCCAAAGGAGGATAGATCAGTTGGGCAGCAAGTGGGGCGGGAAGTTGTGCGTCTTGAGTTCCTGCAGGTGGAGGTACGGCTAATAGGAATCCTGGGGCAGCAACGTCAATTTGAGCTAGTCTAAGATCTCTTGCTCTTATTACGTTCTTCGGGCTTTGGAAACGTTTAGTAGAAGGAGTGTATCCGAGGATGACGTGGGCCGCTCGAAGTTGTCCATCCCTATGTATGAATATTTCCGATTGAAGAATCCTGTTTAAATCGGCACGGTTCACGGCAGCCAAGTTTGGGGCAGTATGGTAATCGTCTGCAATGGTGAATGAGTCATTAAAACAAATACGTAAGATGACGCAAAGTACAGAAAAGAATATGGTTAATCCTATGTGCTAGGTTAGTCCTCGGGAACCCTACCTGGTACCCCTTCTCGGGTAGGGCAATGCAAGCCGTCATGCCAATTGCCCGAGATGACGAGGTAATCTTCATCCATCCCTTTGCTTGAATCGGGTAAACAGGAAATCAACCTAACAGAAGGGATCCTACACTTCATATAGTATTTAGTTTTGTCCCCTTTTTGACAGTTATATACCCAATTCACATCCTGCCAGGTTAGATTGGTCCCCATTTTGCGGTTAAGGGCATCCGTACATCCTAAAATTCTAAGGACGTTTGGGGAACACTGCGAGGGGGTAAGCCTATAATTTATTAGAAAATCCCTAGTTACTCTACCCATAGGAATTTCCATACCCCCCTCAATAAACGCAATCATCGGAACCAAAACGGATTCAGGGGGCCGAGACACCAGTGGAATCTCTTCTTCCTCACAATACGTAATATCTATGTCATTGGGGATCTGATATCGGTTCTTAAAGGCGGCTTTCGCCTCATCTGTGTTCACTAACTTAGCGTACCTACCCATTAACCCTCGCTACAAGAGGAGAAATGCAAGCAAGTAGAAACGAAAGGAAAATGAACACACCTCTGAAGATCGCTTAGTGATGGTCCTTGGGAGCTTACTTTTTTTTTTCAATCCTTCGAAATGCCAAAATGAGCTTCAACCAGCATAAGATTCTACTTTTATAGGGGTGGGAGAAGCAGTGAGAGAGAGGTAAAAGAGTAAGAGCGGTAACTTTCCCGCTCATAATTAAACGCGAAATCTTAGCCGTACATTTCCCATCCAGCCGTAGAATGTGCACGGGAAAAGAAGCGTCAGACTCCATAAATGCCCTATCGTGGGATACGAGGCGCCAGACGCGGGTCATGGGGCAGTGAAAGGACGTTCGTACGTGTGAAAACATAGGAAAGGTAAGAAGCGTGTATGAGACATTAAAACTTGGTTATTAATCCATGGTTAATAACTCAAGTATTAAAGGGGCTGTTGTGAGGACCCGAGGACCTAAGAACCCTAGGACCCGAAGAAAGGAAGTCCGACATACATCAAACAAGACGAAGTAAAAGAGTAAGAGAGGTTTCCCGGGATCGCCCTAAGATGAGGTGGCGTGGACGATGATTACGTAAGGGACATGATGCAAATATCTGGATATAGCAGGCTGATTTGGTAGGTTTCATTAAATGCCGGGCAACAACCATTCTGGCCGCATTAATTAGCAAGCGTCACCTCTATCCGTCGCATTAATGTGGATATGACCTGAACAGTGCGGAACGCAAAAAAAGAATCTTGCTCCATTGCCGACGGACAGATGTCATGAGAAAAAGATAGCAGATTGCAAGGTGTAAGGTTATGATGAAAACAGAAAATAGTATAAATAGGAATCAAGAGACTACGAGAAGGGACTTTTTTGTTGTTGGACCTTTTCTACCAAATATATTGTATAAGGATCTCTGATCAGGAAACTAGCAGTAGGCGTTTTAACAAGTTTTTAGAATTTTTAGGTCCTTACACTTGCCTTAGGCCCCAGAATGTCTAGGGCCGCCCTGCATATTCTTTATAAACTATATAATGTATCAACTTTTAAACACAATGCAAAAAGTAATTAAGAATTTAATCATCATGTTGTATCATGTCACCAATCATTGCCGTTACAAGAATAATTTGTAAATTTTTTATTGTAAAACTAATAATAGTTTTAGCATTTTAGTTGGAATCATTTTCATATAAAAAAAAACAATCAAATGCATATTAAAGGTAATTGTAGCCCATGGACATTCTTATAAAATTATTATTATTTTTTAATATAATTTCATGGTTGAGGGAAAGGGGATTTGAAACATGTGATTCTTAGTGTCTGTTTGGCTAACTTATTTTTTGTCAACTTATTTTACTATTTAGCTTATTTTTGTTACTATTTATGAGTCTCATTGCACTTTTTAGTACTATTTATGGATCTCACTGTACTATTTCAACTAATATTTACCTTTATTTACAGTATTTTCAGCAAAAAGTTTTCAGTTTTAGCAAAATAAGCAGATCCCTAACAGACCCTTAGAGCATTTACATCATACAAATGATTTGTCTAACCAACTCCAAAAATTACTCACCCCCTTAATACTATCATTAATCTTTTTAAAGGTCAGAAAAAAATTCATAGAACTAAAATTTGAAACAAAATTACAAAGCTCAAAAAAATTAATCCAACAGCAAAAATTACCAATAACAAAGATTGAAAAAAACAAAATTAAATCCTGGCCAAACCCTAGTAGCAATTCTATTATTTAAAAAAAAAAAATTATTTAGGATCGAAATATACCTATACCATGAATATCTCATTGGAGGTACATATATATATATATATACCTGAACAAGAACACGAATATGAAGAGGATAGATTTTGTTATATTCATATATATATATATATATATATATATACCTGAACAAAACTGCTAAGATAAAGGTGATTGATGGAATTAGGATGCCCAAGGCAGATGCAAAAGCTGGTGAAGTTTGTTCTAATCCGGCATAATAAAGTGTCCTCCCTAACACAGCTCTAAATAATAACAAAGTAAATAAATTAAAAAAATTGAGAAAATTCGCAACTAACCAAAACTTTGTTATGCTTATTTGATAAGATACTGAAAGACAACTTTTGGCAAGGAAATGACTTTGTTTATTTGGCAAACGCTTTACTCACCCTAGTAGACCCAAGAAGAAGAGATTCCGTACGATTGGTAAGCTGATTTTGCTGTCACTTTTCCTGCAAGGAATATTTAATGATTAATCATCCAGTGGATATAATTTCTTTCATACAATAATTTCACTAAGAAAGGTGCCCCATACTCATATCATGATTTTTATTATTAAAAAAAAAACTTATTTGATAAATTTCATATCATATTTACACTAGCTAGGTTTAAAAAACAAAATTTGAAAGAAATGAATGAAAAGAAAAAGGAAGGGAAGAGAGTAAAAAAAAATTATGCTCTCATTTTTTTTTTTTTTTTTTTGTGTGTGTGTGTGATGCAGTATTTATGTTTATGACTGTGTCCAACAAAACACTAAAATATTAAAGGGTATAATACAACCTTTCAAAGAGAAATGCAAGAAGAGCAGTAGTTATAGTTCCAATAGCATATCCATATGTAACAATCACATAACGCTCATACCTTTGCTTAGAGAGACCTTGGATATTACGTTAAATCCTGCAATGCAAACACTAGGAAATGTGCAATAAATATATGGTTTCAATTTTTCACACAACTTCTCTTGCTTGATGTTTCCTATTCCCTCTCTCACACTCTCTTTCTGCTCTCCCATTTTGATCATTTCCCACCAAATTGAATTTTCATTCTCCTAACTCTAAGCACCATGCATTTTAATAAGATTGGAGTCTGTAGATACTCCATGCAAATGATAAAATATTTGTATATCTATTCTCACATGGTCTCCACTTCAACCATATTTAGAAGTGCATAGTGACTAGGGTTTTTTTTTTTTCTCTCTTTTTTTTTTTTTTTTTTTCTTTTTCTTTTGAGAAGCAGCATAGTGTCTAGGTTTAGTGCGAATACGTACTGCATCCATTGTGGCAAGTTATTGGATAAAATCATAAATTCTACCAATCGGTCTTACCTTAATGGTTAATATTCCACGAGGCATTGTTTAACTAATTACATTTTATGACACGTATGATGTGAAGTGAAAGTGCTTAATGACACTACATGGTGTACATGTTTGTTTGATTGTTTTTTTTTTTTTTTTTAAGGTTAACATGTCAATTACCTTAAAAAAAAAAAAGGTTAACATGTCAATATGGTGTATATATGTTGATCTTTATAATTAACTGATAATACTAAAACACTATAGATATATTAGATACAATAAATTTTATAACTTATTGAATTGATAAATTGTGATTAGTATAATTTCACTTTCACATTAGATAAACAGCGACATTGTTGATACTCAAATTTCTAGGGCCTTGGGGACAATTGTCTTATGATGATGTTATACGATTGAGCCTCTTTTGTATATCTTTAAATTTTAGGAATTGCAACCAATCATGGGGTTTTTGGGTATGATTATTGGTCACATGTGTTTAATTACTTTTGTTTCCTATCAACTAAAGGATTCAGTAAGGGCTCTTAAGCACTCTCACCACCCTTATAGGGGTCTTCACTTGGTGTGTATAAAAAAAAATAATAATAAAATAAAATTAAAAAAAAAAAAACCCTTTTGCTTAGAAATGTTGTTTGTCATTTCTCTTCTAATTTTAGGAAAATTATTAGTTACATTCCACTGTTTATGAACAGTAAATGTAAATGTAAATCAATGTTGTTGCAGACTAATTGAAAATCATTTAAAAGTTTAAGATAACTTAATACACCGTTGGTCTTTAAAATTTAGTACATGGGTGATTTTAGTGTTTAAAGTTTAAAGTTATCACTTTAAGTCCAAACAAAAAACTGACATGTCATTGCTTTAACTTAGGGATTGAAAGTGATTACTTTAAACTTTAGAACTAAAATTGCTCATGTGCTAAAATTTAGAGATCAAGAGTGTATTTTGGCCGCTTAGTAAAGTTTGCCTTTGTTCTTTGTAAGTAATGTTTTTGATTTAACGTAATTAGATTTGAAACTGCCCTGATATTTGATGGGTCTACCTTACTGATTCATTCCTTGCATAATACAAAGGTATGCATCATGAAAATGTGTAGCAATGTATTGCACTTGTGGTTTCGTAGGCATCGTAAAAGATGGTAGGCTAATACGAGAGCTTATTGTGAATCTTTAGTATCAAATTGGTAAAACATTGAAAGAAAATCGTTAGGTTGGTAAAATGGGCGGGTCAAGTAATTAGGTTCAGATTGAAAAAAAAAAGTTAAATGGGTTAGAAACTGATCAGGTTGATCAGGTTGCAAGTTGGGTTAGGTTAACCCATATTTTTCACATGAATATGTTTTACAACAAATTACTTGGTGTGAAATGCATTACTTTGAGTTCACCATTCATATTGAGAAAGTGTTAAACTCAACAAATTGATACATTTTTAAGAATCATAAAAGTATACAAATCCCAACATTGCTAACAAAAAAAGTACAAACAAAAATGAGTTTAGTCTACCTTTTGAAAATATAATTTGATAAGGAATATTTTTATGAAGAATTTGTCTGACTCCCTTTGCCCTTCAGGACTTAAACATCCTTCGGGATTGGAGCACCTATCAGGTTAGAAGCCCCCCTCCATACCTTCATTCACCTTGCTCGTCGGGTAAGAAGGCACCCATCGAGCTAGCAAGCATACTGACGGGAGAGCACACTTTGTCCCGTGTCATTTTGCGCGTGTTCCCACTCATGCCTCCATATATAGAAAGAACTTGCACACCACGTCCAAAGATATTCCTAATATTCTTATCTTCCCAGTATGGGAAGCAAAGCCTTAAGATCTCAGAACACAAACTTCATATCTCCCCTACAAGGAAAGATACTGCGTTCATGAGATCTCGGTCAGCCCTACACCATTATATAAGCATCAAGTCTCCTCTTCACCAAGATATGTAAAATTTCCTAGCTTTTACAATTTCGAGTTATTGGAGATTCTTCTAACACTAACTTAACCTTTGGAGGGTCTTTAACCAACAATCTACCGGTGCTCTTTATAGGTTCTTCTTTCATTTTGTTCTTCAAGTACTTCAATCGCTACGCATGTGGAGGATCAACTCACTGATGATTTTTTGCACATCATAATTAAAAAAACACAAGTTTCTTTTCTACACAATATCAATATGCCAAACCATAATACAAAATTACAAATGCTCTATTGGGTAGCTAATTTGACAAAAATAAAAATATATAAGAAATTTACAATCTTAAAAACTAATTTCATAATCTAATGTTGATTACTTAAAATTACACTATTATCTTAGTTTTGGTAGGCAATATCACCAATTTCATGTTTAATTACACATAAATATGTGAGTTTGAAAGATTTCTTAAAAATATATTCATTACATGTGTTTTTCTCTTATAGGAGATTAAAACCATTTAGCTAATTATACATACATGCAGCTAAAAGAATCCAAGGGTCAAGATCAATTGGTGCATGGTTTTTGAAGCATTAAATATGTCAAAAACGTGTTGTTGGGTTATAGATTGACTCTAGTTAATTAATTCAATGAGCCAAATTGATTTATTAGGTCAAATTACATGCAAAATGATGGAGGCATGAACAAATCAAAAACTAATCTAGAGTGCAGTGGAAAGTAAATTGACATTGTGATTTGTTGACTAATAGAGAAAACTTTTACAGAGTCAAAACCCCACTGGGTGATTTTTAGGTCACCACTATGAAGAATCACTAATCAAAATCAAGAGATTACAAGTATAGTCTATCTTACCCCAAACCTGGCCTACCCCAAAGTACCTACCTACAGTAGAATCCTTGCACCAATCATCAATTGGTCTTGATTTTGAAGAGACCTCTTCCCTTTGCCCTATTCCTAGTACATTGCTAACTCCCGGCAACTTGAAGCTTGTTATTGGATGCAAATTTCTTCAATTCACATGAAGAGAAAGAAGCACTTGGTCACAAAACCCTAAGGTGTATAAGAACGCAATAGCTTCACAGTAATTGTATAGATTCTCTATTTAAGTCTCTATGTATGATGATAGCTATAAAATAATTCTTTTATATCTTCTAGAAGTTTAGTGAACAAAGCCCTAGAAGTCCGAATCATCATAGACCAAAAAACAAATCTACAATTTTTGAATTTGCAAAGGTCGATAGATAGAGCAGTATCAAGCTTGTGTTGAGGTTCACTATTTTCAGCTTTTCACACTTGTTTCTCTGTGCAGTCTTCATGTCTTCAATAATACCACAGTCTTGTTTGTAAAACATACTTCATGATATTCTAGAATCCACTTAAAACTATCCAAATACAAGTAAAATACATTTTGTCAAAGGATATGCTAACTATTAAAAAATATGACCCTAACGCGTCTAAGAATAAAAAAAGGGAATAAAGAAATTTGTTCAAGCCAAAATTGGAAAAATCCTGATATGGAAACATCCGGCACTATTTTAGTATTTTGCCATAACTTCTTGCACCAAAGTCCGATTGACCTAATTCTTATGGCCACAGAAAGAAGACTCAAAGATATACAACTTTGTAGTTTACCATAAATTCAGGAAAAAAAAAATTAAGGTCAAAAGTGGGCTAAAAGCTAGTGTAGATAAAATTCCAAAAATCAAGGGATTCTCATCCTAAAGTTGATGGATTTTTTGTGTTTCTTTTGGAGGAGACTGAGGTTATAGGAGGGGAAGAACCCTAGAACGTTTTTTCATCTTTTATTTTATTTTTTTAGACGATTAGCAGCATTTTTATGGATTTCTTTTGCATAATTATGTGTAACTAAATCTTTAGCTAGGGTTAGAGGTAAAACCTAATATTTTTATCATGTGTTCCTGGGACTATCTATGTGCTTACTATGGATTGATGATTGAATTTTGAGATTGATTTAATATTTGCAATTATTGCATGTTGACAAGTTTTAAAGATTTAATATGATTTTTAAGTATATCGAATGCTTAAACTCCTAAATTCATTATGATTTAAGAATATATTGAATGCTTAATCTCCCCTATAACATGCCCATTGAATGATTTTCTCAATCACTCATATTCAATCTACTTTATACATTGTTTGAGTACTTTATTATTTTATTTTCTGATTAGGCGAGTTGGCTCTCTACCCTAATTGAAAAATATCTAATAATTGTGTTTAATTTTAAATGCATTGTGGTTGGTACTCTATTTTAATATGGAAATATACATCAAAATTTGATTATTTACATATTTATACATTGTTTCTTTTATCAATATCGTGTCATTGTTAAGCAACACACATTCTAGGAAATATAATTTTTTTAATTTGAAAAACCATTTATTTTGGCTATGAATTGTTAAAATATAAGCCAAAGTATCCATAATTTATGTCAATTTTATTGATATACTTTGCTTTCACTTTTTTCACACTCATGAATACTTCTCATACATGTCTATATATAACTTCATTATCCAAAAATTTATAAAAACTAATTCTTTTTATAAAAACAAATAGTAATAATAATCTCATGCATTATATTTGTCAATTGAGTTTTGAGTTATGCACTATAAAGCACAAAATATACAAGTAAACCATATCTTGATTTTTTTTTTTTTACTCAAAAATTATTTTTCACAAACATATCAGGTCACAGGTTAGCCGGGGTTGGGTTGGGTTCACCTGCAAAAAAAACCAAGTCAAGTCACATGTCAACCTTTTTTTACCTCGGGTCAAAACATTTATGTTCAGGTAGGGTATTTTATTTTGAGTTTGGGTTGTGTTGGCAAATCTCAACTTGTTTCCATGTCTAGTTATGAGTAGATAAGGAAAAAGTTTGACTCCAAACTAATTTGAGTCTATCTTACTCCACATCATGATGTTACAATTGAAGTGATCGCCTTTGTGTAGTTTTAGTCACATGATTTTTTAATGATTTATGTGACTTGTTTAAATAATACAAATAGATAGTCTAATAAATTTGTCACTTAATGGGTTGAAAATAATATTTTCAAATTAGTTTGAAGCCAAAAATTTTCCTGTAAATAATAGATTTAAGAAAAAATTATGTTGGAAAATTTAAACCCCAGTTGATAGAATTAACAAATTTTAAACTCAAGTTGTTAATTAGATTTATTATGAATAAACCTTGTTAAAACAAACTAACATCATTAATAGGCCAAGAATGTATTGACCCATTGTGATAAACTAATTGATTAATTACCCATGTTTATTAATTAATCAAATTAACATGCAATGTACATGGCAGTACAAACAAATTACCAACTAAAATATAATGCAGTGAAAAATAAAGTTGATACGGTAATTTGTTTACGAATGGGAAAAACCTCTGAGGCAAAAATCCTACTGAGTGACACTCCTGAGAATCCACTATTATCAAAACAAGTGGTTACAAGTAAAGGAATCTCAATATCTTATACCAACTTACAGTTGAACTTTTACCTCAATACCCAATTAGACTTGTTCTGTAATGACAATCTCTACTTGTATTGCATGGCTCCCAATACGTAACTAACCAATTTGATGCGCGGATCTCAGTACACAACTTGATTATCAACTTGAGAAAGATGTTGACTGCAAAGTTCTTCTGTTCATCACACGATGAAGGTCATGAAGTTGCTTAGTCACAAAACCCAACGGTGTACAAACACAACAACTTCTTCAAGAGAAAGAAGAACTCGGGCAAATTCTGTCTCTGGTCACAATTTGCATGAACAAGATTTTGCTCAATACTCACACAAATGTGCAACCTATGACGGCCCTTAAAATAATCTTTATATATGTTTAGAGTTATGAGAAAAGAAAGCCCAAATATACATTCACGAATTGGATGAAAATTAAAACTGAAAATCTGTTTTTCATAAATCTCGACAAATACCCTATCTATCAAGCAACTGTAGAGCCTCGAACTAAAACAGTTCTTTTAAACCTCGATAGATACTAACTGTCGAGTATTAAAATCTTGCACTTCAATACTTGAATCTTGGAAGAACTTGCATGGCTTTAAACAAATCCTAGATCACCCTTGTTTCTTAAAGCATTAAACACATCTTAGATCTATCTAAATACAAGTGCGTTTTGTCAAAGGATTAGCCAATTACATAAAATGTTAACATATGTTCCTAACATGAATCATATATGTCCTAACAATCATTATCATGCACAGTGAAAAAGTAAATAAGACAAAATATGATGACCCAAGAAAACCAATAAAACAAACTAGTTTCACAATAAAAAACCCGGGGGGAAACCTTCTCGAAAAGCAATCCACTATAATAATGAGAAGTTTCAGATCTAGTACAAAACCTTTGTCCTTAGAATCTACAATCCTCGTAGATGAACTTACAACAGAAACCTTCTACCGCTTCAGAACCTCTAAACTCTTCAATATATGAATACCACCCTTTTTGCACGGATCCCAATACGTGACTAACCAATCAATGCATGGCTCCCAGTACGTGACTAACACACCAAATTGAGGAAGATTGTTGGCTTCAAAATTCTTCACTTCATCAACAATGAAGATCAAGAAGCATTTGGTTACAAAACCCTAAGGCGCAAAGACGCAGTAACTTCTTTCAGAGAGAATAAGGTATTCGGCCACCTTTTGCATGTGTTCTCCTTGTATTCTCTTATGTGACGACATTTAAAATAAGTCTTATATATGTCTAGGGTTATAAGAAAAGAAACCCTACACATACATGCCAGCATGGGCCGAAAATCAAATCTGAAAATTCTGATTTCGTAATTCTCGATAGATATATCTGTTGAGCAGTTGTCAAGACCTCAATAGATATATCTGTCGAGCAATTGTTGAGACCTCGATAGATATATTTATCGAGATATCTGTCGGAAATCTATCCAGCTTTAATGAACAATTTTTCTTCACTTGTTTCTTGGTCCAATCTTCATGACTTTAATACTTGGCTTGAACAATATGTTTCTTGAGTACTAAACTCATTCTAGATCTATTCAATTACAAGTAAAATACGTTTTGTCAAAAGATTAACCAATTTACTATAACATATGTTCTAACAAGTTTCACATATGTCTTAAAAAATTAGATAAAAACTCCAATGCATCTTTTGGAGCCAAAATTTGTCCCGTAGATAATGGAGTTAAGAAAAAATTAGATAAAAACTCCGATGTATCTTTTGGTGCAGAGGTTTGTATGATATATACTAGCTAGCATTTGGGCAAAAATTTAAAATAAAGTCATTATATTATCCTTAGCCGATAACGTACAATTCTAATACAAATTTATCTTCCTCTCTATTACTTCTCTTGTTTGATTTCATTAACTTGCTCGGACAGGGTTTGTTTCGTTCTCCACCTTCTCTTTTTCCTTCCCCCATAGCGTGGCGTAAAGTCCAAGAATTATCAAGGTAGCTCCAATAACACTGGAATTAATCAAAGTGTAACTACACTGGAATTATCAAGGTAGCCCCCATAATTCCTTTGTCATTTTTCCCCCTTGAAAACTCATTTTTCACCAAAGCTAGCTCAAGAATCAATATATATATACTTACCCTCCAATGTATAAAGCATCTCCTAAAATTAGTAGTCCCATAATGGCTACTATTAATGTGGACAACGGTTTAAACGCTGTCATGAAAACTGGTCCTTTTAGTCTAATTGCCAATGTTTGAACATATACTGTAATTCCAAAAATCACAACTCCCTGAAAAAAAATACAGTACTATAGAATTAGCTTTTCTCAAATCTCCGGAGATAGGAAATGATGGGTGTGGCATTCAAAAATTTACACTATATATTGGAGCAAGAAGGCTGATGTTCCATGACAATTTCCATGACGAAGATTTATGATCCAAAATTGCTGTCATGATAGTGGAGAGTATAGCACCCGATAAGCACGTTAATGATGTAAGTTTTATTGGTGCTGGATACATCTTAATTGTAATTGTCTGCAATAGTCATATATGCGTATTGGTTTATAATTTCATGAATCTTTTCTCAAATTTAAATTGGAACATGCATTAGTTTCCAATATATGTAGTTGTAATCCTTGTTATTATAATACAAGTATGTACAACAAGCGAACATAAGGCATAGAGGCCTCCAATGATCACTTCTATAATGAATTAGTTGTATAAACTCAAAGAAGCAATATCGACTGTAATGGGAGGACCAAATAGAGGGACTCTCTTTAGCTCTCCTTTTAGAGCACCAAGATTTGGATGGGATCATGGACGGAGGTAGACTTGAGCATTGGGGGGCAATGGCCCCCCCTAATTTTTTTTTATATAAAATACTAGTACATATATAGCTACTAATTTTAAAATTTTCGTTTTATAAAATTACACTTTCGCTCCCTTAATAATATCATTGATTCTTTTAAAAGTAATATTATAGTTACAAACTTTTCTACAACATTTTTACAAATTAGGAAATTCTTATTGATTTATATCCAGACCTACTAGTTACATCACTTTTTTACTTACCAATAATCACTCACTACATTAACGATTTGTAAAAAAAAAAAAAAAATGTAACTCTAGCATTTTCCTCTTTCTAAAGGCCATAAAAATATTTATAGACACAAGCCCAAAAAAAATTAACTCAATAACAAAAATTACTAATAGTAAAGCTAAAAACAAATAAGTTCAATTAACCAATTTTACCCAAAATAAACAAACCAATTCTTTAAAAACTTTAAATAAAATAAATTTTCCCTTACCCACCAATGACGCACACATCAAAAGCACAAAAAAAAAATTAGTAAATAGAAAATAGAAAATCACTTAACAGTTAGTTAAGAAGCAGAGTCAGAGGCTAGAATTGTTGCACATAGTCAATAGCAAAACTGCCCCCTAACTCTAATTCCTGGTTTTGTTCCTGATTTGGATGGTTATTTGTAGTCTAACCTTTTTTGGCTGTATAGAAAAAGAATTTATTTTGTAAATAGCAACTTAGAATCACCTGTAGGATGTAGAAAGCTGACAATGAAACGTAAGAAGTGAGAAGCATGAGGGAGCCCTTTACTGAATCCTTGTCTACGAATCCTTTTGATTGGGTCACGGGTTGATGCGAGTGCTGAGTATGGAGAGAAATCACAGTGATACCCTTGTATAGGGTCATGAGTGCTGCACCAGAAAACGCAAAAACAGTTCCCAATATCTTGGCTTGAGAACCACGCTTTGAAATCTCTAATTTCTCCATCCTAATATGCCAAGCAAAACTTAGCTGCTCACGAATCAAGAATCAATAGATAATTTGGAATCTTGTAACGTTGCAGATTCTATAAAGCTACACAAGCTTTACAAACTACTATAATGTGTCAACTTTTAATCGCAACAAAACAAAATAAATAAAAATTTAGTTATTATGTTATTAATGGGACACAAATTATATTAATTTATGATAAGAACAATTTATAAATTTTTTATTATAAAACTAATAATTTTTTAGAATTTTTTTTATTTATAAATTGATAATAATTTTTTTAGCATTTTATTAATTTAGAATCATTTTCATAAAAATTTAAAAATATATATATATATAATGTAAATAAATAAAAAATCAAATGGGCATGTCAAGCTTATAACTTATAAAAGTAATTGCAGCACTCCCAGATTTTTAGGCGCTTTTCAAATAATTAATAATTGGATAGTTAAGGATTTTTATTTTTTTTATATAATAATTAGATACTTGAGTGGGTTCCAATTAACTAAACTAGCTAAATATCTTATGATTGAATATCAGATCTGGAGTTCAATCTCCATCTATACCAAAAGCTGATTAATGTCTCGAGCTAATAATAAAAAATTATTATTAGGAGTAAACGCCAACGTCATATGCTAAAACTCTCTAAAAAAAATAGATAGTTGAGAGACGTGGGATTTGGACCCTATGAGTTTTATGGTCCTTTTGGAAACAACTTAATTAATTTTTAACAAAAAGTTTTTTGTTGAAAGTATGATAAAAAAAAATTTTTAAAAAGAAGTGAAAGAAAAAATCATGTGTGACCAAGGGGATCCACAAACAGTGCCTGTGTTAAAAAAAATAAATAAATAAAATGTAATGCAAGTGTGTCCACAAACACTTGCAAATGACGTTTTGCTCTTCAAAAAGTAGCAAGTGGGCCCTATAACTAATAAATATGTCACCTGTAAAGATGATAATTTAGATCCGACCTGCGGATACCCGGCCCGGCCTGGCCCAACCCTAATGGGCCAGATTTTACCCGGCCCGATAAAGAATAGGATTGGGTATGGATTTGGGTTTTTTTTTTTAAAAAACCCCCCAAAGTGGTTTCGGGTCGGGTCCGAATTTTATCAAAAAAACCCGGAACCCGGCTCGGATATAACCCGGTTAGGTGAACCGGTATTTTTTTGTGTGGTAAACTACTGGTATTTTATGAATGCTGATTTAGTGTGCCATTTGTTTGTTTGTTTTTATTTTTTATTGAGTTTATAATATAGTGTTTTGCTTAGAAAAACTTTTTTGTTTGAGCAGGAACAATTAGAAAAAATCTTTTGTTTTTGTAAGTAGAGTTTCTTTTTCCTGTATCTATTTCTATAGTGACAGTAAAACTTTAGTGACCCTGATCAAGAAATATACAAATTATCACAAAGAATGAAAGAATACATATCACATGTAAATATTTATGTAAAATTCAAATATTAGTTATATTCATTGAAAACAAATACCTCATATGCAATACCCCTATTCACACTTTCAAGGCACTTTCTACAACCGAAAGAAAAAAAAAAAAAAAAAAATTTTATATGTGATCTAGAGGTAGGGGTAAGTATTGTGATTTTGGTTAACTACTGTTATAGTGGGCTGATTGAATAACTAATCAAGTAATGGCTGATATTGGGGAGAAATTAGTGGAATAGTAAAATTTGTAGCTAAAATTGAGGAGTTTTTAATTTGAATGATAACTTATAAACTTGAAATATATGTTTAACTGGCTTCTAAAATAAACGAAATATATGTTTAACTTATTGTTGTCCCACATCGCAAAGATCCTCCCCCACTTGCTGCCTTATAAGTGAGAAAGTAGGAGGAGTTCTCTTCGATGTGAGATACAAGTTGTCAAGCCAAACAAGGTTACAAAGCAAAAGGCCATTGGCCCGAGAGGTGAAAATCCTGAGTACCCACAAAAACTTTCTCTCCTAATGATAAGGGGGAAATTTAAAACTGTTGGGTAGAAATAGGGAGTTTGTGTCTTAAATTTGTGTACGGCTGTGTTTTTTTTTTTTTTTTAATAAGTAGGGCATATGTGTTTTTACAAAGATAATTGTGTTTTTTTTATTCAAATGTTTTATTTTGAAAATTGAAAAAAAAAAAAAAAAAAAAAAGACAATTATCCAAAGTAGTGATAAAGATAGGAAAATAAGGATAATTTTTATTTTAAATTTTATGTTTGTTTTAATTTTAATTTTTTTTATAAATGGCTAAAGTAATTTGAAAACCACAAGGAGAGTGGTCCTATTTTGTAGATAGTGTTTTACGTGAAAGTTAAAGAAGCATTTTTACCAGTTTTGCCCCTACTTAAACATAGGTTGTAGGGGTATTTTAGAACAAAAAAAAAAAAATCCAGTCCAAACAGGGTCAGCCTCTTAAATAATAGTATAAACTAACCTCATTACACATGCTTCGCGCATGAGATGAGGCTTTCATTTTTTTTTAGTGGTAGTAGCAAAAAAAAAAAATCTATGTTTTTTATTATATATATAATTTTTATTTTGAGAATCTAATTTATAAGTGGATAAATAAATTTGAAAATCAATAGGAAAGTGATCCTATTTTTTAGAGAATATTTTAGTGGAAGTTAGAGTTGTATTTTTACTGGATTGTCCTTTAGTTTTATCTTTACTTAAACATAAGAATGTAAGGGTATTTTAGAATTAAAAAAAAATCCGAATTGTTCTTTAGTTTTATATATATATATATATATTTAGATTTGTTTTTTAATAAACGTGGGGTGTTTAAATTATTTTTCTATTAAAAAAAAAAAAATAAACGTATAGTTGCTTTGAATAAGTGGGTTAGTGGAAGAGTGTTCTTATTTTGTAAGCAATATTTTAGTGCAAGTTAGACATGTATTTTTACTGAACTATCCTTTAGTTCTATCTCTACTTAAACTTAGAGACATAAGAGTATTTTGGAACAAAAAAAAATCCTATCCAAACAAGGGCAGCCGCTTACCAAACATCACATTTTTTATGCTAAAACTCAAAGGGTTTAAATCTAATTTTTATATAAAATTCATTTTTTAATATTTTGTAAATATTTTATTCACTTATAAAATTCATTTGTTTTTCGGTTGTAGAAAGTGCCTTGAAAGTGTGAATAGGGGTACTGCGTACGAGGTATTTGTTTTTCAATGAATATAACTAATATTTGAATTTTACATAAATATTTACACGTGATATGTATTCTTTCATTCTTTGTGATAATTTCTATTTTTCTTGATCAGGGTCACTAAAGTTTTACCGTCACTATAGAAATAGATATAGGAAAAAGAAACTCTACTTACAAAAATAAAAGATTTTTTCTAATTGTTCCTACTCAAACAAAAAAAAAAAAAGCTTTTCAAAGCAAAACCCTATATTATAAACTCAATAAAAAATAACAACAAACAAACAAATGGCACACTAAATTAGCATTCATAAAATACCAGTAGTTTACCACCAAAAAAAAAAAATCCCAGAAAAAACATCATACCTTTTAGATGGGGTAATCCATGATTCTAAGGTTTGGACTTCGCAAACTTGAATCTCATAACAGGTTCCACACTACAACCATCAGTTAACTTTAATGAAGGTCAATGTGAAAATCTATAAGAATAAAAAAATAAAAAAAAAATTCCATCAAAGCAAAACCCTATATTATAAACTCAATAAAAAATAAAAACAAACAAACAAACAAACAAATGACACACTAAATCAACATTCATAAAATATCAGTAGTTTACCACCAAAAAAAAAATCCCAATAAAAACATCATACCTTTTAGATAGGGTAATCCATGATTCTAAGGTTTGGACTTCGCAAACTTGAATCTCATAATAGGTTCCACACTACAACCATCAGTTAACTTTTGGAGGGAGAAGTTTGAAGTGTGCAGTTTTGCAATTGAGAGAGAAATGAGCGTGTTGGGGAAGGAACAGAAAAATAGGTGGAAAAGAAAAATTGAAAAACTGAATGGAGGGTGTGGAGTGTGTAGATGAGAATGTGTATTAGGGAGTTAACTTATTTTTCTATTTAAAAAAAAAACAATAAACGTATAATTACTTTGAAGAAGTGGGTTAGTGGAAGAGCATCCCTCAGCCCCTCACGCCCTCCCATAGCCCCTTACACCCTCAGCCCCTCACGCCCTCACGCCTCATCACGCAGCCACGCCTCAGGCCCTCACCCTAACCCTTAATCTCTTTATCACGCCTCACCCTCACTCTCATACCCTCACAGTCACCAACCCACCCTCACCCTCATGGTTGTTGTCGTTTGTCACAGAGGAGCATGAAATCCATAGATCAGACCACCCTTACCCTCGTGGTGGTTGTCGTTTGATGTAGAACACAATTTACTGTTTAATTATTGTAATTTATTATTTTTGGTATTTTTATGTAAAAACGTTATTTTAGGTTTAGGTGATTTATTTCCTTATTTTAGATGCATTTAATGCTTTTTAGGTCACTTTGATTCCTGATATGGTAAGGTATCAATTAGGAGTTATTTTAGAATATATTTTCTTGCCTGTCAAGTTTTATGGAGTCCTTAAATAGGCCATTAAGTCTGTAAACGTTTTTCATCATATTATTGAATAAAAATAAGAAAATGTGAGGCTTTGCTCTTCTTTTGGTTCTTCAAGAACTGTGAACTTATCAGGGATTCTTCCTTGTGGTGTTCAAACTTTATACCTTTGGTTCATAATTCTTTATAATCATTGGGTCAATGTCAACTTATACCTTTGGTTCGCGTTTCGATTATAAACGTTGGGTCAAGATTTCTATCATAAATTTGAATTTTAGCTTTCCTGGGTAAATATTCCAATATTTTTGTTGGGTCTTAAAGCATGTCGACTGAGGTTCGCATCATTTGGTATCAGAGCACAGGTTCTAAAATCAGTATTCTATCATTTTATCTTTTATTTCCTGTTATCATCCAAAAAAAAAAGTGAAAAAAAAAAAAAAAAACACTTGGAAAAAAAATATAGATAGTAATTATTGAGAACATTGTGAAAGATTCAATTGAGGTTAAATATAAGGATGAGTCCACAACTCACAATCCTTTAGTCTCAGTTGATTTGTTGAAGATGACTATTCAATCTATTGATTTTCTTGGAGTAGAAAATTTTAATCTTATTATCAACCCTTGTTGATTGATGTTGCAAATAAATTGAAAGTAGATGAGAAGAAATTTTCTGCTACACTTTATGAAGGATTCAAGTTTCACAACAGGATCAAGTCATTAAAGCATTCGAAGTATTTGTTATTTGGAGCGGAAGATTTTAGATTTCAAAGATGAACTCGAGGACGAGTTTGTTTCAAGTGGAAGGGTCTGATGTAGAACACAATTTACTGTTTAATTATTGTAATTTATTATTTTTGGTATTTTTATGTAAAAACGTTATTTTAGGTTTAGGTGATTTATTTCCTTAATTTTTAGGCACATTTAATGTTTTTTAGGTTAAATTTGATTCCTGAAATGGTAAGGTATCAATTAGGAGTTATTTTAGAATATATTTTCTTGTCTGTCAAGTTTTATAGAGTCCTTAAATAGGCCATTAAGTCTGTAAACGTTTTTCATCATATTATTGAATAAAAATAAGAAAATGTGAGGCTTTGCTCTTCTTTTGGTTCTTTAAGAACTGTGAATTTATTAGGGATTCTTCCTTGTGGCGTTCAAACTTTATACCTTCGGTTCGTGATTCTTTATAATTATTGGGTCAAGGTCAACTTATACATTTGGTTCGCGTTTCGATTATAAACGTTAGGTCAAGGTTTCTATCATAAATCTGAATTTTAGCTTTCCTGGGTAAATATTCTAATATTTTTGTTGGGTCTCAAAGCGTGTCGATTGAGGTTCGCATCACCGTTTGTCAAGGAGGAGCACGAAATCCATAGATCGAACCACCCTCACCCTCATGGTGGTTGCCATTTGTCACGGAGGAGCACGAAATCCATAGATCGGAGCATGGGATTATCAGATTGGAGAGAGATGTGGTCGTGTTGTTAGATCGGAGCACCATCGATGGAGCTTTAGTGGTTTGAGTTTTTTTTTTTCATTTTTTTTGGGTTCATTTCCTCTCTCAGTAGTTTTTGTTTTTGGATATTTGTTTGAGGATTCAATCTGTATAGAATGTAATGCATGTGTATATTTTGTGTTGATTTAGGTGTGCTGCTGTTTGTGATAAGAATGGTGATTTATTTGTGTTGCTATTTGTGTATGTGTTTGGGTTTTTTTTTTAATATATGTATATATAAAAAAGATTGGGTCGGATTGTGCCACAAATTAGGCCCAAAAGTGGCTGGACGGGCCCTTCGGGGCCCGCAGAGACCCGTCGGGCCGGGTTTGGGGCTTAAAGAAAAGACCCGTTTATTAAACGGGGCGGGTAACAGGAAAAGACCCACGGGTTGGGTCCGTGTATCAAAAAACCCAGCCCGAACCCAACCCGTTGCCATTCCTAGTCACATGACCAATTTGAAATAAGCTAAATAAGCTAAAAGCTAGCTTTTTCTGCTATTGCCAAACACAAAGTAGTTGGCTACAAGAATTTAAGCAACATTCTTGAGAATTTAATATGGCCAATAAATTGCTGGAATACAAATTAGTGAGCATGGTAATTTTTAAGGGAGGGTAGGACAAGTTATATTACACACAATACACTCTTTTAAGCAATATGGGACAATTGCCCATTCTTTTTTCTTTTTTTTTTGAGAAACAAACACACACATACACACAAGGGAGAGGGAAAGGGGTTCTAACACAAAGGCACACCACAACTCCACTCAACCCCATGGTTGAGTGGAGTTGTGGTGTGCCTTTGTGTTAGAACCCCTTTCCCTCTCCCTTGTGTGTGTGTGTGTTTGTTTATTTTGTTAAAAAAAAAAAAAAAAACAAGTTGGTGAGCATGATTAAATAAGAATTTCAGTGGTATAGTAGTGATTATGGTAATTGATGGTCATACTTAGTACACAAAATTCCATTATTTTTAGGTGTGAAAAAGGAAAAAGAATTTTGTATCAAATGATACCATGTTATTTGTATCAAAATTCAATAAATAAGAGATGTGTATGCAAAAATAACTATCTACTAACACATATCTTTTATTTATTAGTAAGGTAATTATTTTTTGTATACATGTCTCTCACTTATTGAATTTTGATACCGCTGACGTAATATCATTTGATATTAAATACTTTCTCATGGAAAAGTTATTACAGACAACTGTTTTTTTTTTTTTTTTTTTTTTTTTGAGAAACTATTATAGACAACCTTATTCCCAATGACGGTGATAATGATATGTTATCATAACGTTCTTTTAGTGGTTGTGATAGGGGCAATATTTTTTTTGGTGGTTGTGACAGTGGCATTGGTTGTGAAAACAACGTCAAAAGTAACAATTATAGTGGCATCGAGAGTGGTAGTGCTATGGACAAAGTGGCAATGGTATAGTGTGGTAAGTGGTAGCAGTAGCATTGTAGAATGTAGACTTGCAGTAGATGGAAGTGTAATAAAGTTTGAAGAATAAAATGATAGATAATATTGGTAAATGACACATTCTCTTCTTCTTCTTTTTTTTCTTTTTTCTTTTTTTGAGAAGAAATAACACATTCTCTTATTAGTTTTAATGCGTGTTTGAACTTGAAATATTTAGATGCTTCAAGATACCAAATTCATACCTCTCCATAATTTTTTGAATCACCATTATTGTTAACCCAATAAAGAAAAAAATTATTCAAAACTAAATTATAGGGTCCATTTAGCATTTTTTTTTAAGAGAAAAATACGCATTTTTATCAAAAAATGTGAAAATCAATTTGTTTGACCTTGCAATTTTGAAGGATTTGCAATTTATAATAGCCAAAAGATCAAGTTTAGAATTCACTTTTATGAGTAGAAAATATTGTGGACATATCACTTTTTTTTTCTAAAAAATGCTAATTTTAAAACACAACTTAGCACTTTTTTTGGGTTTTCAATCCCTAAATTCCCCCCTCCCCCCCCCCCCCCTCCAATATATCTTAAATAACCAACATATCAACTTCAAAACCCTCCCTCCCCTTACGTTAACCCTATGTGTGTGTGTGCGTATATATATTTTTTCTATCTTCGTCGTACCTTCACCCATGCTTCATTCACTATATATTGTGTTGTTGTTGTCTCCGCCCACTACCCCAACATTCTCTCTTACTCCGACGGCAACATGCTAAAGTGACAGTGGGTACATAACCTATGTTTCATCTTCATTCTTTTGTCCAAGCCTCAAATTGGTAAAGTGAGAGCAACCTCACAATTTAAACTTTAAAGTGGTGAACAAATGTAGAGAAATTAGAAATCTACTACAAAGTTCTTCACTTTTTATCAAGGAAGTCAATACTGTACCGAAGGTTGTACCAGTTTGGCCACGGGTACAATATATTTCGGATACCGGTCAATACCGGTGTACTGTTTCGGGTCTACCGCTATTTTATATATTTAATATACACACACACACAATCTCTATTTACACACACATACACACACATACACACACAGACTCTCCAACTTTTAGTCTCATAAATACCTTCCATTTCAACTATTGTGTACTTATTGATACAACAACCTAAAGATCAACTGGAGATTAGAATTGATGCAGGTAAAACAATTAAAAAAAAAATGGAACTCTTAATTCAAATACCAAATCCAAATTAAGTAAAAGAATTGGAGAGATCAAAGGTTAGGTGAAATAATGAAATTATCTACAAAATACTTTCATTATTGATTATTTTAGAAACAAAAATTGCCACAATTACAAAAAAAAAAAAAAAAGAAACACAGCATTTTGTGTTTTGGTCTGGTACGGCCGGTATTTTTTTCGATACAAAATAGAAGTGTACCGGTATCGGTGCACTAGCCGGTACGGTATATATTGGCCGGTACTAATACAGTATTGACCACCCTGCTTTTTATTGTATGGTGAAGTACTTCAAGTACAATGGTGTCTATATATACCATCAACGTGTAGCTTTTTGAGTTTTCCTTTTCTTTTTCTTTTTTTCTCCCTTCAATTGTGGTACTTAAATCTTATATAATAACATTGAATTGGGAAATGTTAATGCATATAGGACTTTTAAGTAATTTCCAGCCGAAATAACTATTTTAGATCAATATTATTTAATTGTTCTATAAATATATATATATATATATATTATTTAATAGGTGAATTGACCGAAATCACATATTTTACAAATTTTGCCAAACACTTATACATAGTTTTAAAAATTGTGTTTTCAAAATGCACATAATAAAAACCCTTAAGTTTTAAAAATTCACTTTCTAAAACAGCTTTATCCAAATGATTGGTGTAAGGACACAATTCAAGTTCCCAAACCACAACAAGGAGCAGATGGGCTAAAAAGGCCTTTCTTTACAATGAATTTGTAGAGGGTGGGTTTGCAATCTAGATTCTAAGGATGGTTTGGACAATTATAAAAGAGAACGGGCTTTTGGGCCCAAAGGAATAGAACAAAGGGGCGCTTTGTTAAAGAATAAGGCTGAGAATTCCTCCTCGGACTGTTTCCGAGGATAGTTTATAACAGTATTTCTTAAGTTTGGATACAAATATGGACTATCTTTTCCTATTGACTCTTTTCTTTCTCTTCCTCGGTCTAATGCTCCCCCTTTCTTCGTCCCTCCTCCCTTCTATTTATCATCTTCTTTTTTCTGGTGGCAATCCTCCCCGCCCATACTTGTCCCATCCATTTTCCCTTAAAACCTGCTGGGATTTGGGTCCAAGTTTCAAGCTCTATGCTTATGTCCCATCCATTCTTCCTTAAAGCCCGCTGGGATTTGGGACCAAGTTCCAAGCTCTATGCTTATGTCCCATCCTTCCGTCTATATAGTCAGCGTATCAATCACAGAGTTTTTAATGCATGGGCGGTGGTAGCAGCTTTTCCACCGTTCTTTCTAGTGTCCTCCACGTATACCGTGTGTTCCTTTTAATTGTAGGACTCTTCATAATTTAACTCGGGGACACTAAACTTCTCTTCCTATGTCCTCGACTTAACATTCCGAGGACACATCTACTCCTCGGACGTATTTGGACTTTTGAACACTCCATAATCACTTTGATGTTTCGGATTTTGGGTTGCTAGCCCAAAAGATTTCGTTGGGCCATCCTTCATATTTTTCTGGGCCCAATACCCCTACAATTGGGCTTGTTTGTTTACCAAGTTCAAACTCACATTTTTATATTTTAAACAACTTTACACACTTTTTCACCCATATAAATTTCAAAAAATTACAAAAATCTCATCTCAAACTACTCTACAAAATTTTCAATAAAATTCATCCTCCAAGCACAATGTTAAAAATTCTATTGCCTTTTACTTTTAGGGAAAAAGTAAAAAGGAGAAGCAGATAGAATTATTATCTTTTTATATTAGGATTGAATATACGTTATCATGAAAGTGATGCATATCTTATATATAAAGAATTAAATCTAAAACAAGAATATTCCGAATATATGAAGGATAGATTTTGTTTAATTCATATATATAATATACCTGAACAAAACTGCTAAGATAAAGGTAATTGATGGAATTAGGTTGCCCAAGGCAGATGCAAAAGCTGGTGAAGTTTGTTCTAGTCCGGCATAAAAAAGTGTCCTCCCTAATACTGCCCTAAATTATATATAAAAATTAAAAAATAAAATTAGCCACTAACCAAAACTTTGTTATATATTATTTGATAATAATATAAAACACAAGCTCTGGACAAGGACATGACTTTGTTTATTTGGCAAACGCTTTACTCAATTTCTCACCCTAGTAGACCCAAGAAGAAGAGATTTCGTACGAGTGGAAAGCTAATTTTGCTGTCATTTTTCCTGCAATGAATAAATAATAATTAATTATCCAGAGGATATAATTTCTTTGATATTGTAATTTCGCTAAGAAAGGTGCCCCATACTCATATCAATATTTTTTTGATACTTTTAATATCATATTAATTTAGATTATGTTTAAAAATCAAAATTTGAAGAAAAAAAAAAGGGAGGGGGAGAAGAGAGTACTTTTTTTAATTTTATTTATGCTCGCATTATTTTGTGAAGCAACATATATGTTCTTGTCCTAATTAATTTCTCATCTGGACATCGTGATGCAAATGCAATTATAAAAGGAAACAAATTGTGGAATATGTTTTTCTTTGTCTTTTTTTAGCGAAAATGGGCAAATGCCCATTTCGTGCAAAAAAAAAAGGGCAAATGTCACATTTTCCAAACTAATTAGGGAAATGCCCTCTTTTGAAACTCGATTATCTCAAAATCGAGTTTCAAAAAAAAAAAAATCTGAAGCCTTATAACGGCGTTTTAAGGAGCCTATAGTAACGTTTTAAGGACATATATCGGTGTTTTGTAACTCGAGCTCCATGAACTTGAGTTCTATGCAAGTTTTTCTTTTTTTTAACCTATAACTTGAGTTCATGGAGCTCGAGTTACAAAACCCCGCTATAAGCTCCTTAAAACGTCACTATAGGCTTCTTAAAACGCAACTATAGAGCTTAACTCGATTTTGAGAAAATCGAATTTCAAAAGAGAGGCATTTTCCTAATTAGCTTGAGAAATGGGGCATAATGCTGTTTTTTTTGCACAAAGAGCACATTTACCCATTTTGGCTGTCTTTTTTTCCATTAATTCCTTGTTAGTCATATCAAAACAAAACACAAAAAGATTAAAAGGGTAAACTTTCAAACAGAAATGCAAGACGAGCAGTAGCTATAGTTCCAATAGCATGTCCATACGCAACAAGCACATAACGACTCATGCCTTTGTTTAGAGAGACCTTGGATGTTATGCTGAATCCTGCAGAGCAAACATAAGCGAATATGCAATAAATATATGGTTTCAACTTTTCACACAACTTCTCTTAGCTTGCTGTTTCCTATACCCTCTCTCACACCCTCTTTCTTCTCTTCCATTTTGATCATTTCACACCAAATTGAATTTGCATCCTCCCAACTCTAACCAAAGCACCGTTATGCATTTTAATAAAAAACAGTCTTTCTCTATTCCCAAATGGACTCCCCACTTTCTACCATATTTGAAAGTGCATAGTGACTAGGATTAGTGCGAGGACGTACGGCGGCGCAATCATCGTGGCCAGTTATTGGATAAAATCATTAATTCTACCACTCAGTCTGAGTCAAACCTTTAACAAGCATTTTATGTCACGTCTAATTTGAAACAGCATATAGCAATAGTGTACATGATGTTGGTTTTTCTTTTTTCTTTTATTGTTTTTTTTTTTTTTACGAGATAAAATTCTACTTTAGCCTAATTTAAATGTATATATATATATATGTGTAAAACTCCCTTTTGAAGACTTGAACCCCGACCCTTTCTCTTACACCGCGGTTGTCATTTTTGGGAAGGTTAACAAGTCAATATAGTGTACATGTTAATCTTTATAATTTACTGATAATATTAAAGATACAATAAACTTCTTAAATATTTTTAAAAAAAATTATAAAAAAGATAAATTGTAATTAATATAATATCATTTTCATAATAGAACATTAGTATTTGAATTTACAAAAAAAAAATATTTTTTAACAAAGAAAAAACTATTTTACCTACTTTAACACGTCCTAATACAACTCACAATATAACTAATTAAAATAATATAAAATAATTTCAAAAAAATAAAACCATAACAAAAAAAAAAAAAAAACTACCACCAATTCTTGCCACAACAACCAGAAAAACCACCGCTGATCACTACCAAAGTAGACCAAAAAAAAGTCTAACCAATCTCAGCCATATTAAGGGTTTGTTTGAGATCCATTTATTTTGCTGAAATTAAATTTTTTTTACTAAAAATATTGTAGATAAAGGTAAAAGTTAATTAAGATAATACAGTGAAACTCATGAATAGTACTGTGAGGAGAAAAAAGACCTTGGCAGGTATGTGGGCTTTTGGGCCGTGTTAAGAAAGGCCGACCTGCTCCTGGGTTAAGCATGTGTAAGTATTATGGGTCAGCTCATATGCCGAGGACCCGAAGACCTGTCCGAGGGTGAGTTGATCCTCGGACGGATACCGGAGAACCTGGGATTTCATTATAATGGTTAGGAAATGACTCGATGAAGGCCAATGGTTAAAGGGGGGGAACCCTTGAATATCCTAGAAGCATCTAAGTTAAAGAGATCCCAAGGATAAAGGCTGCCACCTCCACATTAAAGACCCTGCACCTACCACCCTGGCCGTATTAATGAGGAAGTGACACCTGAACAGTGGAAATGAAACTTCTGGTTACTATTCAAAGGCACTGAGAAAAGAAATATCTAGACTAAGGGGGAATTGGGGTAACACGTGTATAGAGTATCAAAAGGATGAATATTTAAGGAAAAACATAGAGCAGGAATGAGGAGGTCTTCCCTTTTTTGTAACCTAAAAGAAAAAGAAAGGAAAGAGAAATAATACAAGAACAGCTCTCGGCTATACGTCCGAGGAGGTTGATTTGCGATATACCTTGTTGTTTCCAAGTGTTTGCAACTTTTAGTTTGTAATAAAATCCTTACACACTTCTAACCTGGGTTACGAGCCCACACTCTACAAATTCATATTGTTTAAGGCTCATTGGGCCTGAGCCCATAACTGTTCTTGGGGCCAGGTGCAATTGTGCACTTACAATTGGCGCCGTCTGTGGGAATCTAGTCTAGGAGTTGTAGGGATACTATGGCAGGTTTAGGTGCTCACCATGCAGAGTCACAAGGATCACCACCGGAGGATCAATTCGAACGTCTTGAACGTCGAAGAGATCGTGAGGGAAGTGTCCACACCGAGTACCCAGGCGCTAGCAATATTCATGGTGGGAGCAGTACCACCCGTGGGGACGAAGCTAAAGTCATGCAAAAGGAAATTAGTCGTTTGAAGAGAAAGTTACGCCGCGCCAAACGTAGACCTTCACCATCCTCATCTAGTCTTTCCTCAGAGGAAGAACGGGGGGTAATTACAACTCAAGATCATGTTCACCCCCTAGTGCAGTGTCCACTGGAGAGGAGGACAAACAGCCAGCTCGCAAGCGTAAGAAGCTTCCTTCTAGAGGTTTAGGCAATGATGCCATGAGTAGAGCGTTGCTTCAACTCTCCAAATCTTCGTTTTCACGAAGGATTGAGAAGGGGAGACTTCCCAGGAGGTTTACCCAGCCCACCTTTACCATCTATAATGGCCGGACTGATCCGGTGGAGCACGTGAGTCACTTTAACCAAAGGATGGCAGTGCACTCTCACAACGAGACGTTGATGTGTAAAGTTTTTCCCTCTAGCTTAGGGCCCGTGGCTATGAGGTGGTTCAACGGCCTCAAATCAGGGTCTATAGGTTCATTCGGGGAGCTGACTAGGGCGTTTGCTTCGCGATTCATTACTTGTAGCAGAGTCCCTCGGCCATTGGACTCACTATTATCCATGACCATGAAAGAGGGAGAGACGCTGAAAGCATATTCTGATCGATATTGGGAGATGTTTAACGAGATAGATGGCGACTTTGATGAGGTGGCATTGAATACCTTCAAGGTGGGTCTTCCTACTGACCACGACCTGAGAAAGTCTTTGACGAAAAAGCCCGTCCGTAGTGTACGTCGCCTTATGGATCGCATTGATGAGTATAAGAGGGTAGAGGAGGATCAGCAGCAAGGAAAGGGAAAGGAGAAGGTTATCCCTCCAGAGAGAAGGGATTTCAAGTCGGACAGATATCACAACAACAAGCCGAGGAGGGATTACTTCGGGCAATCTGGCTCGGCAGCACCCCAGGCTGTAAATACTGTGTTCCGAGAACCAGTGCATCAGTTACTGGAGAAAGTTTGTAAAGAGCCCTTCTTCAGATGGCCCAGTAAGATGGCAGGGGAACCTACGAAAAGAAATCAAAACCTCTTCTGCCAGTACCATCGGGATGTGGGCCACACTACTGAGAACTGTCGGACCTTGTGGAACCATTTGGAGCAGCTCGTCAGTGAAGGAAAGTTAAAGGAGCACTTATGTCAGCCTACCGGTCATGTCAGTCAAGTTGGTTCTAATAACCGGGGAAACAATTCATCTCGGCCAGCATTAGGAACGATTAATGTTATCTTCGCTGCACCTGGTAGGACCGGGTCATGTCCCACTAGGGTGCTGGCGGTTTCCCATCCTCAGGCCGAGGATGTAGGCGGTAGGCCGAAGAGGTTGAAGGGCATTTTGCTCGTCCTAGGTTTTTCCGAGGAGGATAAAGTAGGGACTATCCTGCCCCATGACGACGCGCTTGTAATTACGTTGAGGATAGGAAATTATGATGTGAGGAGGGTGATGGTAGACCAGGGCAGTGGTGCAGATATTATGTACCCTGATCTATTTAAGGGGCTAAGGTTGAAGATGGAAGACCTCACTCCTTATGACTCACCGCTCATAAGCTTTGAAGGGAGATCTATTATGCCGAGGGGACAGATTCGTTTGCCCGTTCAATCCAGCTCAGAAACGGTTGAAGTGGATTTCATTGTGGTTGACGCGTACTCTCCATATACGGCCATCCTCGCCAGGCCCTGGCTGCATGCGCTTGGGGCTGTCTCCTCTACCTTGCATGTGAAAGTTAAGTTCCCCTCGGGGGATTCCGTTGAGGAAATCCTCGGCAGCCAATCGGTGGCTAGGCAATGCATATCCGCTGCAGTGCTACATCAAACAGAAGCCGAGTCTTCGGCTTTGGTCACCAAAAATTCATAGTAGTTAACGCCTCCTGACGCATCTCGAATGCTGATAGGAGAGGAGACACATTGTGAGAAACTGGAGAAGTTTCCAGTGGCTGATGATCCAGAGAAGTTCTTCCAAGTTGGTATACTTCTGCCACATCAGGAGAAGATGAAATTGTTAGAATTTTTGAAGGACAACATTGATGTTTTTGCGTGGGATCCTTATGAAGCCCCAGGCGTGGATCCAAACTTCATTTGTCATCACTTGAATGTCAACCCAGCTATTGTTCCGAAGAGGCAGCCACCTCGGCTATCTTCCAGGGAACATTCTGAAGCTGTAAAGGAAGAGGTTCTCAAACTCAAGAGGGCTGGAGCTATTAAAGAGGTTTTTTATCCCGAGTGGTTGGCCCATACTGTTGTTGTTAAGAAAAAGAATGGGAAATGGAGGGTATGTGTGGACTTTACTGATCTGAACAAGGCTTGTCCCAAAGATTCGTTCCCAATGCCGCGTATAGATCAATTGGTGGATGCCACTGTCGGACATCCTCGGATGAGTTTTTTGGACGCATTCCAGGGTTATCATCAGATTCCTTTGGCGTTGGAGGATCAGGAAAAGACTGCTTTCGTTACTCCGACAGGAAATTATCATTATAAGGTCATGCCATTTGGCTTGAAGAATGCTGGGGCTACCTACCAAAGGATGATGACTAGAATGTTTGAGCAGCAATTGGGTAAAACCGTAGAAGTGTACGTGGATGATATGGTAGTGAAAAGCAAAACAATACCCTCACACTTGAAAGATTTGGCCGACACTTTTCAGATATTGAGAAAGTACCAGTTGCGCCTAAACGCCTCCAAGTGCTCTTTCGGCGTAGGGTCTGGAAAGTTCTAAGGATTCCTGATTACTCACAGAGGCATAGAGGTCAATCCGGTACAAGTCAAGGCTATTCAGGACCTGCAGCCTCCTCGGAATCCAAAGGAAATTCAAAAATTAACAGGAATGATAGCCGCCTTAAACCGGTTCATATCTCGGTCAGCAGACCGCTGTCGTCCTTTCTTCCAGTTGTTGAACAAATGGAAAGGGTTTCAATGGACCGAGGAATGCGAGTTAGCTTTTGAACAACTTAAACAATATCTTTCTCGGCCACCCATCCTATCTCGTCCAGAGGCACATGAGATTTTGTTCGCTTATCTGGCAGTGGCCGTCCATGCGGTCAGCCTGGTCCTTATAAGGAATGATAACGGGGTGCAAAGACCAGTATATTACGTTAGTAAGTCTTTGGGAGATGCCGAGGTGCGCTATCTACCCTTGGAAAAAGCGCTCCTGGCTGTGGTTCACGCCACGCGAAAGCTTCCTCATTATTTTCAGTCCCACACAGTGGTTGTCCTGACTCAATTGCCTCTCAAGGCAGTGCTACGTAGCGCCGACTACTCAGGAAGGGTAGCAAAATGGGGGACCATTTTGGGGGCTTTTGATGTTAAATACAAGCCTCACACATCGGTGAAGGGCCAGGTCCTCGCTGACTTGGTGGCGGAGTTCATCGAGCCATTGTTGGAAGAAACTCTAAAGGGGTCCCACATGGGTGACAAATCAGTTGGTGTTATTACAGCTGCGATATCTCCGATTTGGAAAGTGTATGTGGATGGGGCGGCCAACCAGAGAGGGTCTGGTGTTGGACTTGTTCTGGTGTCCCCTAAGGGAATTGTTTTTGAGAAGTCTTTGAGATTGGCATTCTCGGCCACTAATAATGAAGCCGAGTATGAAGCGGTCTTGGTAGGCATGAGAACGGTGCATAGAATGGGTGGAAAGGAAATCCATGTCTTCTCGGACTCTCAACTAGTGGTCGGCCAAGTCATGGGAATCATGGAGGCTAGAGACCCAAGGATGCAAGAATATTTGGCTCAGGTCAGACGTCAGCAAATGGAATTTGACTCTTTTGTCTTAGCTCACATCCCTAGAGGTGGAAACACACATGCGGACTCCTTAGCCATGCTGGCAACCTCCTCGGCTCAAGGTTTACCTAGGGTTATCCTTATTGAGGATTTGCTAGAACCCTCTCTTGCTACTGCCAACGCATCTCGCATTCATTTAATAAGGCCTGGACCTAGTTGGATGGACCCGGTCATATCTTTTCTTAGGAATGATGTCCTCCCTGAGGACAAATCTGAAGCAGATAAGGTACGCCGAAAGGCATCACGTTTTTGGTTGTTCGAGGATCAGAAACTCTACAAACGGTCCTTTTCCGGACCGTACTTGTTGTGTGTACATCCTGACTCAATGGAAGGGCTTCTGGAAGAACTGCATGAAGGGATTTGTGGCAGTCACACTGGGGGAAGATCCTTAGCCCACAGAGCTTTGACTCAAGGTTATTGGTGGCCTAATATGCAAAGGGAAGCTCAAGACTATGCCAGGAAATGCGATCAATATCAGAGGTTCGCCCCTAATATCCATCAACCTGGAGGAGTTCTTAACCCCCTTTCCAGCTCTTGGCCCTTCGCACAGTGGGGACTAGATATAGTTGGGCCATTTCCGAGGGCTGCAGGAAGTAAAAGATGGCTTCTCGTGGGAACAGACTATTTCACTAAATGGGTTGAGGCCGAGCCCTTAACGAATATTAGAGATGTTGATTCCAAGATGTTTGTCTGGAAAAATATTATTACTAGATTCGGCATACTACACACACTTATCTCTGATAATGGTGTCCAATTTGACAGCAAAGCTTTTAGGCAATATTGTGGAGACATGGGCATCATAAACAGGTATTCCAACCCAGCTTATCCTCGGGAAAATGGGCAGGCCGAGGCCGTTAACAAGGTCATTGTCAATGGACTGAAGAAAATGTTGGATGATGCGAAAGGCAGATGGGTAGAAGAACTCCCACATGTCCTTTGGACGTATAGGACCACACCACGCAGGTCCACTAGAGAAACACCATTCTCCATGACTTATGGAGCCGAGGCCGTGATACCCCTGGAATTTGGCTTTCCCACTATGAAGACGAGTTCTTTTAACCCCAAGAACAATAACGGACTTCTGGAGAAGGATCTCGACTTACTGGAAGAACGACGTGAAGCAGCTATGGTCCAGATGGCCTATTATCAACAAAAACTTAAACAGGGACATGATGCCCACGTGAAGTTAAGGCCACTTGCACCTGGTGACCTTGTACTGAGAAAAGTTATGGGCACCTCCAAAAACCCAGCTTGGGGTAAGTTAGGGCCCAACTGGGAAGGCCCCTATCGTATTGTTTCAGTAGTAGGCATAGGGTCATATCGGCTAGTTGATTTAGATGAAAGAATTGTACCACGCCCATGGAATGTAAATAATCTTAGAAGGTACTATTATTAATAAAATGTGCTTTTATTAGTTACCATTTCGAGGTTGTGAGTTCCCCTGACAATTGAAGTTACCGTTCTTAAGAATCAAACAGAAACTTGGTTAAGTGTAGTCCTCGGACCACAAACCTTGTGGAAATTGATCTCTTGTCATTTGTTAAACAGAACCTTAGTTATGCCGGGTCCTCGGACCTCCTACTTTGGGAAAATTAACATCTGAAGTTACTGTTCTTAAGAATCAAACAGAAACTTGGTTAAGTGTATTCCTCAGACCACAAACCTTGTAGAAATTGATCTCTTGTCATTTGTTAAACAGAACCTTAGTTATGCCGGGTCCTCGGACCTCCTACTTTGGGAAAATTAACATCTGAAGTTACTGTTCTTAAGAATCAAATAGAAACTTGGTTAAGTGTAGTCCTCGGACCACAAACCTTGTGGAAATTGATCTCTTGTCATTTGTTAAACAGAACCTTAGTTATGCCGGGTCCTCGGACCTCCTACGTTGGGAAATTTGACATTTGAGCTTAATGTTCTAAGGATCCGGCGGGGTTAGTTTCTTATCGTGTTGAAATTAGTGTCTTATTGTTTGTTAGATCAGATCTTAAATTTTTATGTCGTTAAGTGTTACACCAAGTTATGCAAGGAATGGTACTCGGACTTTACATCCAATTGAGAACAAAACCATACGAATTGATTAAGTCTACTACTCGGACCATAAACTTGATCAAAGTTAACTTCTTATTGTGTTAGGGAGTCAGTGCCTTACTGGTCATTAATTCGGATCTTAAGTTTATTTCTTTAATTGTTAAGCAGATTTATGTAAAGAATGGTCCTCGGACCTTACATGCTATATATTACAGAGGTTTAATCGTTATATGAAGCCTCTCTTTCTTAAACTAAGTCATTATTAACATATCTCAACCATGTCACCTCTTTGTTAAGTGTTTATAATATGCGTATGATCGTGTAGAGGTTATGATTGTGCAATCCTTGGAGTTAGATTTGTTTACTTTAAGAAACTTTAGTAACAAGTACAAAACGAATGAAGTAAAAACAAATGCGACGCGAGTGAAATTCAAATAAAATTGTTCTTTATTAATTACATAAACATGTATTACATATAAGGGATAAATATAGAGAAAGAGAAGCCCTAAGCTCGGTCCTAAACTTCTGGAGGAGGATCTAGCTGAGAGGTGCTGGGTGCCTCGGTCTCTTTGAGCTCCACTTCAAAAGGAGACAGAATTTGTTTTCCTTTGTCCGCTGCTTTTGGTGGAGGGACATTGGGTTCCATGGCTTGGCTGAGGTCTTTCTCGGCGTCTCCGTCTCCCTCCTTATCTTTATTGGAACCCAAAGGTTCTGTAGGATCTGGAATTGGCTTCGGGACTATGGGGGGAAGGGCAGGAAGAGTTGTTTCTGGGGTGGGAGTAGCAGCAGGAGCCTCTTCAATCTCTTGTATCTCAAGGGGAAGCCAAATGTTCTCAGACTTCCTCAGATCCGAAGATAGAGGAATTCCAGCTACATTTAGGGCTTCCCCCCAGACTTTCTGACAGTACTCACGGCACAAGGCCGCGAAAGCCTCTGTCAGCTGCTCCTCTGTAGTTGCCACCCCTTCCTCGAAACTTGCCTGCTTGGCAGCCTTTAAAGAATGTTGAAACGTGCTGGCCTCTTCCTTCATCAGTGCAAGCTCCTTTTCCAAAGCCGAGCGTTTCCTTTGGGCTCGGGTCAGCTCATCATCTTTTTCGCAAAGGAGCTTGCGCTGCCCTTCTATCTGGGTCTCCATAGTCTTCAAGTTTGACTCGACCCCATTTTTCTCCCTCCTCAGCTCAGCCATCTCCGAAGTCAGGTTCTCGTTTTCAGCAAGGGCCGTGCCCAAGGACTTCTCAGTCTCTAGCCTGATCTCCATCTCGGCTCTGGCTTTCTTCCGAGTGTCCTCTATAAATTTTCCAGCTACAAAGACCTCCTGAACGGCCTGCAGTAAAATATGATGGAGTCAAGCACAGCAGAAACTTATGAATATTGTTAAAGGTGGAATCTTACTAAAAAGGAGTCAACTTACCAGCGCTAAGTCCCTTTTTAGAGAAAGGAATAGTTGTGGCTGGCTCATTTTTTCCAAGGACTCCATGTCCTTGGGCAGCAAAAGAGGACGCTCCAACACTTCGGCCAAGTGGTGAGCATGGCCTTGTTGAATCGCCCTTATACTGGACTGGCAGGAGATAGGCGCGCCGTCCAGCTTCAAGTCTGGGGACCAGGTGGCCGGTGCTCGGCGCACGTCGGCCACTTCTTTGATCTCTCCGCTCTCAACTGAGCGGGCCCTACCCTTGCCTTTGTCCAGCTTCTGCTGCTGAGCCGGAGGGGGTTGGTGGCGTGGCTTCTTGGGATCTTTGCTGGTCACTCCCTCTACCTCCCCCTTTCTCTTTTTCTTGGGGTCCTCGGCTGGGAGTTTTGGCTCAGCTGGTGGAGGGGGAGGTGGCAAAACTGGAGGAGCCTGAGACGTCCCCGTTTTTCTCTCAGCCACCTTTGCAGCTCTATTGGTGAGGAGACCCTTCATCCTGTCCATGTCTTCCTCGGATTCGTCTTCCAGTAGGGCAACGACTAATCCTCCAATCCCAGAAGCCTCAGTGGCTTCTCCTTCCTCGTCCGAGAGTACGACGAATTGGTTCCCTTGATGCCTTTCAGTATCTTCAAATTGGAATTGGTCTATTTCGTCGTCTAATGTGTGTGAGGAAGATACCTGCTCTTCTGGGATAGCAGTTGCCTGGGAATGCACGGCAAGAGGAATGGCCGCTATGGGCTGTAGGTGCAAAACGGTGTGAGGGGCGTCTAGGAGATCGTGGTCGTCTAGAAATTGGGGTCGAGCTACGTTTATTCTCCTTCGTCTCCGGTCGCCTGCGATTATAGCGTTCTCTATCTCCTGGAAGTCCGAGGAGATGGGAGTATACCCTAGAATCAAGTGAGCAGCTCGAAGTTGAAAGTCTTCACTGACAAACACCTCGGATCGAAGTACTCGATTTAGGTCAGCGACGTTACAATGGCTCAAACGAGGGCGCACGTGTTGCTTATCTGCAAAAAATACGTCAAACCAAACAAGTCTGGTCAGATTCACCCATATATGTAATGAATTTAAATAAGTGTGAATACGCATTTTTGTGTGTGTTAAAGGAAATGGTGTTGTGGGAAGGTTAATCCTCAGGTGTCGCACCTGGATCCCCCCATTCTACTGGGCAATGGAGGCCGTCGTGCCAATTCCCAGAGACGATCAGGTGGTCGTCCTTCATGCCTTTGTTGGATTTGGGCAGACAGGAGATTAGCCTAACGATACTGGAGCGAGACTTAATGTAGTAACCTACATTGGAGAGCTTATGGGATTCGTAAAGAAAGACAACGTCGTGCTAGGTAAGATTTAGACCTATTTGCTCATTTAACGCATCGACGCTACCTAACACTCTAAAAACGTTTGGGAGGCATTGATCGGGAATGTGGTTGCGAAGGTATTCCCTCATTACAGGTTTCATTGGGAGGGTCATCCCACCCTCTATAAAGGCTATCATTGGGATGATAACCTCTCCCTCTTTCCTAGAGTCGGCCACGGCTTCCGCGGGATATTTTAGACCTACGTCGCTGGGAATACGGTATTTGGCTCTAAAGCCCTCCATCCCAGCGACGGTATCAACTAGACACTTGAATCTACCCATTATAAAGGAACGAAAGATGAAACTTTAATAGGGAGAACGATTACAAGGGCAGCCGAGGACAAGGTCCGAGGATAAAAAGGTTAAGAATAGAAAGAGTAAGAACTTACAAAGTTGAAGGTGTGCAAACTTCCACGGTTTTCTGAAGGTAAAGTATGACTGCTGATGTTTTGATGGGATTGGCCCCTGGGGAATTAAATGAAGGCGCAGGTTCCCAAAGCGTCACGACGTGCGGAAAAGCGGCCTCGAAATTATATATGTCCCGCCCAAATTTTCGTGGAGTAAGGAGAACCGTTGGATGCCCATCTCGCCGTTGAACGTGGGGGACAAAATGTAACTTACGGTAATAAATGCGCGTGTTTTTGAAAATAAAACCGCCAAGTGGCATCTTCTGGGACGCGAAACGGTTTCCACACGTGCTATTATTCACCAAGTGTGTGGAGTGGGTCTTCGTCAGATCAAAACCCTGTTTTTCTCCTCGGACGTCGAAAATCAGAATTTTGAGGGGTTATTGTGGGGAGAAAAAAGACCTTGGCAGGTATGTGGGCTTTTGGGCCATGTTAAGAAAGGCTGACCTGCTCTTGGGTTAAGCATGTGTAAGTATTATGGGTCAGCCCATATGCCGAGGACCCGAAGACCTGTCCGAGGGTGAGTTGATCCTCGGACGGATACCGGAGAACCTGGGATTTCATTGTAATGGTTAGGAAATGACTCGGTGAAGGCCAATGGTTAAAGGAGGGGAACCCTTGAATATCCTAGAAGCATCTAAGTTAAAGAGATCCCAAGGATAAAGGTTGCCACCTCCACATTAAAGACCCTGCACCTACCACCCTGGCCGTATTAATGAGGAAGTGACACCTGAACAGTGGAAATGAAATTTCTGGTTACTATTCAAAGGCACTGAGAAAAGAAATATCTAGACTAAGGGGGAATTGGGGTAACACGTGTATAGAGTATCAAAATGATGAATATTTAAGGAAAAATATAGAGCAGGAATGAGGAGGTCTTCCCTTTTTTGTAACCTAAAAGAAAAAGAAAGGAAAGAGAAATAATACAAGAACAGCTCTCGGCTATACGTCTGAGGAGGTTGATTTGCGATATACCTTGTTGTTTCCAAGTGTTTGCAACTTTTAGTTTGTAATAAAATCCTTACACACTTCTAACCTGGGTTACGAGCCCACACTCTACAAATTCATATTGTTTAAGGCTCATTGGGCCTGAGCCCATAACTGTTCTTGGGGCCAGGTGCAATTGTGCACTTACAAGTACCAAAAAGTGCAATAAGACCCATAAAAAATACAAAAATAAACTAAATATTAAAATAAGTTAACTTTTTAATCTTGAGCCAACCGCTAACTAAACCCAAAAAAAGATAGCAAGCCCAAATGATCTCCACCACCAGCAATCATAGAAACCACCATCAATCACTACTACAAACAAAAAATAAATCTAACCAATGTTAGCCATTTCATCAAACCCAAAAAAAAAACATAGCAAACTTGGCTGATCTCTACCATAGCAACCATAAAAAATACAGTCGATTGCCATAATAGCAAACAAAAAAAAAAAAAAAAAAAAATTGATTGAAAACCTAGCCAATCTCAACACTGATAGCCATGACCCACAACTGCAACCCTCAACCATTGAAACCCAAGAATTGAAACCCCCACAAATTGCAACCCACCACACCCATAACCATCAACACCACCACTGTAGATCATAGCCCCCACTACCAACACTGTGCACCACCCAAAACCAAATAAAAAACCCACCTAATAGCTAGCGCTAGCAAACCCAAATTATTGCAAAGCCACAGTACAAGAAAGAAGGACCACTTGTATAGAGTTGCAAGAGACAGAGAGAAGGCTTGGTTTGGGTAGCTATGAGTAAGAGAGATTAGAGAAGAGGCAAAAGTGAGACAGGGGGAAAAGACTGAATAGAGAGAGGAGGGTGGGGAAGAGAGAGAGAGAGAGAGCTATAGTAAGCATTAACATTGTAGCATGTATGTAAAATTTTTATCAAATACAAAACTGTATAACGCTTGGTTTTTGTAGTTTGGGGTTTTAAAATAGTTTTTTTTTTTTTTTTTTTTTTGAGTTTTAGAAACTCAGTATGTTTGGTAACTTTTTTTTTTTCTCTTATTTTCTGTTTTTAAAAACAATTTTCTATTTTTGAGACTAAAAAATTTGTTTGGCAACCCAAAATGAACTGAAAACAAAAACTATTCTCAAAATTCAATTTATGAAGGAAACTGAAAACATACAAAAAGTTGTTTTCAGTTTCTAATTTTCAAAAATTAATGAAAATACTCATTAATTTTAATGAATCTATCTCATTTAATGAGTTAGTATTATAATTCAAATCCTTATAATAACGACATATTTTAGTATTTTCTATTTTTTTCTTCAAATTTTTTTTTAATTTTTAATTTCAAATAACTAAACATGTTTTTTATTTCAAAAACATAAGAATTTTTTTTTTCTTTACATTCCTAAAAACAAGTTTTTGAAAATAGAAAACAAAAACTGTTACTAAACATAACTTAAATGCTCTTAGATCACCATTGACATTGTCAACACTCAAATTTCTAAAGCCTTGAGGACACATCTCTTATGATGATCGATGTTTACATGAGTGAGAGTCTTTTACTTATCTTTACATTTCAAGAATCGCCACCAATTGGTCACAAGAAAATATTCTTATGATGATCGGTGTGATTATTGGTCACAAGAAATGTTTTAAACCATAGGCATATTCTTAAAACTTTGGTTACATACAGGAAATTTGTAGTACATCATCTCACAACACATATCCTCAGATACTGCATTGTTTTGATACAATCTTAATTACTAACTACTTTTAAACATATCTTGGATACATAGCATTTTGTTTTTTAAAAAAGCTCTACTTAAAAATAATATTTTGAAATTAAGTAGACATGCTTGACCAATTTGCATTTGAATTGAAATACATAAGCTAAAATTTCTCCTTTAAAACTATTAGCAATCTTAATTGCAATTTTATCTCCAATTTTATTTTCATGCAAAGACAATAAGAACTCAAATTAATATTTAAATTAGAGAAGGGCTATTTGTTGGCTTGATTTGGAGTCTACAAGTTCAAGTAATATGAATTATGGACAAGATGCACTTTTTAAGAATTTTTTGAAATACTTCTTTTATTAAAAAAAATGTTGTTTGTGGATTATTGGAGGAAACCCCATTTTTAGGATTCGTTTTTATGAATATTCCGTAGATAATTTTCTTAAATATGAAAATCTCATGAGATTTTGGAGAGCCATTTTCAAATAATACAAATTCTCATGAGAAATTGAAATTCTATTTAGTATTATTATAGAAAAGAGAAAAATTCCAAGTACTTTGGAAAACATTGTCCAAAATGGGAAAATTACATGTGTTTTAGAAAAGCATTCTCAAAGAGTATACCAAATCCATTTGGGAAAAAACATTTTCAAAGGAATATCCCATATTTTTTCAAAAACAATATTTAAATGAAAATCCAATGATTTCTTGAAAAAATCCTTTGTACCTATGGCCATTTCACTAATGAAAACAATATTTTTATCTATAAATGTAATTTGTTAGTCACGTAGGCATTTTGGTTGTAGGTTGTTGTGGTTCAATGGTGGTGGCTGTGTGGGTTTTGACAGTGATGTTGGCTATGCGGGTTAAAATGTGGCTATGTGGATCAGAATGTGGCTATGTGAGTTTGATGTTGGTTGTGTGGGTCGGAATGTGGCTGTGTGGGTTTGATGGAGTGAGAGGAAGAGAGAAAAAGAGGGAAGATAGAGATGGGAGAGAAAAGAGAGAATTGATTTGTTTATATTATTTGTTGATATAGTTTATATTATTTTAATAAGTTGTATGTAAAAATAGAAACTGAGATGTTAGGTGAGTTGTAAAATGGGATAGTAATATAGATAAAGTAGATTTTTAGAATGTAAAATAGAACTTTTTTGCATCCTCGGATGCTAGTGTTCTAATATATATATGCTAAGGTGTGTGCTTGATTAGTTATGCCCTCAACTACTTTTTTTTTTTTTTTTTTCTATTCTCTTTGTCTCTCTCTATTCGTCTCTTCCTCACTATTCTTATTTAGCCCTAAATATTCATATTTTATCAATTTGGTATCAAAGCGATACAACCTAAACGCAACTCTAACACACTTGATTTAGGTTTTCAATTTTGTTTCGTTTTGCTTTATGGTTGATTTGCACTAGTGAAATACCAAATATTTTTTTTCTTTGATATCTCTCACTTATCTTCAATAAATTATCATTATTGTTTTGACAAATGAGTTAGAAAAAATATTTTTTTGTTTTCCATTTAATTTTTTTCTAGAATTATCAGAAAAGCTAATAAGTATTCATTATAATTATGAATGTCCAATTAATTTGCTTAAGTATATACAACTTATCACTAATGATTTCCTAAAAAAAATATTATCACTAATTAAATGTACTTGGTAAATAAATATAAGAGAAAAATGTAGGTTCATACTATAATGTTATATGACTAATCAATAGCATTCACATTGGCGGTGCTAAAAAGTTTAGCTTTTAAAAATTATAAAAGTTATTTTATCTATTTTAACACCTCACTTTACAATAAACTCAACATCAAAGTTTTTTTTTTTCGCTTCATTTAAATATTATTTTTAAAAATTTTTTTTATCACTTTTTGCTATAGTAATGAGAAGATGTGACCCCCACAGAATAAATGTTTTTTTATCACTTTGTGCTACGATAAACTGTAACTAGTTTGTATGATTTTTTTACTTTACTGCCACTAGTGTAGCTTTGCTTTTTAGTGTTTCGGATGCTAAAATAGCATTTTGGCTATTTTAGCATCACCAATGTAAATGTTTTTTGCATCATGTTAGTGTACAAGTGATGGATGATTACACCATACTATGATGCACTCTTATGTAGACAATTACACTCACTAGGTAAATGGCATTGCTTCACAAATGTATTGTATGATCAATGTATTAGTATTTTTACTGAAAAATTATGCCTTTTGGATAATAAATATCGTTTCATGAAGGGATATGTCTATTACCAAGAGACATCAAAGTAAATATAAACAAATGGACCCTCATTTAGTTTTGGTTTTGGACCCTTGATTCTCTCTGCATACATATTACAACCTAACCAGACACTCATCCATATTTAGGTCCATCACATTGCTTATATTTCCTTTAGACCGGATATATATAAGAGGGAAACGTACATTTGCCTCCACAGTTCAAATTGATTTGAAGTTATTTTGTTCCAACTCATGATGTGGCAATTGAAGAGACTATTTATTTGTAGTTTTAGTCACATGATTTTTTAATGATTCATGTGATTTGTTTAATAATATAAATAAATCTAATAAAATTTTCACCTAAGAGGTTGAAAAAAAATAGCTTCAAACCAGTTTGGAGCCAAAATTTGACCCATGGATAATAGATTCATGAAAAAAAAATTAGACAAAAGCTCCAATACATATTTTGATGCAAGGTTTGTATGATTCTAGCAAGCATTTGGGCAAAAATTTAAAATGAAGTGATTATATTATCCTTAACGGATGAGGATACAGTTTCAATACAAATTTATCTACCCGTATTACTTCTCTTGTTTGATTTCAATACCTTGCTCGGACGTGGTTTGCTCTAACAGTTTCTCCACCTTCTCTTTTTCCTTCCCCCATAACGTGGCGTACAGACCAATAATTATCGACATAGCTCCGATAACACTGGAATCAAAGTGGAGAGTATAAGAATTGCTAATTCTAAATTTATACCTTTGTCATTCTTTCCCCCCTAGAAAAGTCATTTTTCACCAAAGCTAACTCAAAAATCAATATACTTACCCTCCAATGTATAAAGCATCTCCTAACATGAGTAGTCCCATAATGGCTACTATTAATGTGGACAATGGTCTAAATGCTGTCATGAAAACTGGTCCTTTTAGTCTAATTGCCAATGTTTGAACATATACTGTAATTCCAAAAATCACAACTCCCTGAAAAAAGAAATACTATATAATTAGCTTTTCTCAAATCTCTAGAAATAGGAAAATATGGGTGTGGCATTCAAAAATTTACACTGTAGATTGGAGCAAAGAGGCTGATGTTCCATGACAATTTCCATGATGAAGTTTTATGATCCAAAATTGCTGTCATGATAGTCGAGAGTATAGCACCTGATAAGCACGTTAGTGATGTAAGTGCTATTGGTGCTGGATACATCATAATTGTAGTTGTCTGCAATAGTCATATATGCGTATTAGTTTATAATTTTATACGTCTTTTTTCCAATTTAAATTGAAACGTGCATTAGTTTCCAATATGTGTAGTTGTAATTCTAGTTACTATATATATTAGAATTATACAACATAGTGAACGTAATGCATTATGGCCTCCAATGATCCCTGTTATAATGATAAAGTTTTTTAACTGATCAAAGAAGCAATATTGGCTGTTATGGAAGACCAAATGAGACTCATTCTGTTAGCTTTCCTTAAAGCACCCAGATTAGGATAGTTTATGTGTAGCTAGCCTAACCCTTTTTGGCTGTATAGAAAAACCATATTTTATGTAAATAACAACTAAGAATCACCTGTAAGATGTAGAATGCTGACAATGAAATGTAAGAAGTAACAAGCATGAGGGAGCCCTTTATTGAATCCTTGTCTAAGAATACTTTTGATGGGGTCACAGATTGATGCGAGTGATGAATATGTAAAGAAATCACAGTGATTCCCTTGTATAGGGTCATGAGTGCTGCACCAGAAAATGCAACAACAGTTCCTAATATCTTGACTTGAGAACTACGCTTGGAAATCTCTATCTTCTCCATCCTGCATATGCCAAGCAAAACTTACTAAGCTTTCCACGAATCAATAATCAATGGATAATTTGGAATCGTGTATTGTTACGGATACTACAAAATTACATATGTGATATGTCTTACTGAAGTTTAAGCAACCCCACGCAAAAGTAATTAAAAGTTTATTCTTATGTACTTGTTAGCGTGTATGAAATCTATCATACTCTTTGAAAGATCGATTTGTAATTTTTTTTATTGTAAAACTAATAGTAATAGTTTTAGCAAATAACATTTGGAATCATTTTCATATAATGTCGAATGACATATCACACATACAAAAGATAATTCCAGTGGTCGACATTTTTAGGATTTTGTTTTTTTAATAATTTGATAGTTGGTGGAGGGGCAATGGCGGAACCACTATAGGGACAAGGGAGTCATGGTTGATGTAGAACGAAAATTTGGAAGGGCTAGATCTTGTTCTAGCTTAAGGAAACCCTTACGTCCAAAAGGGGGCCCTTGAATCCATAAGAAAAACTAGGAAAAAAAAAAAAAAAAAAAAGAGAGAAGAAGAGAAAACTCTCTAGAAAATACTATTAATATTCTAAAGTGTAATTTTAGTTTTACATGTTACAGTCCTATTTGAAGGTTTTTTTTTTTTTTTTTTTTTTTTTGAAAAGAATAGATATTTGAAGGTTTTTGAAAACTTATTTTGTAAGTCAAAATATTCTTAAGTTGATCCTAATTTATACAAAACAAAATTTCCTTATAAGAACAACCATTAAAATTCTCAACTCTTTCATAAAATGTATAATCCTTATGAATGTCATGAAAGGAATGGTGATTGACAAAGGTTGCTTGTGAGTTACATCTTTGTGATTGTTGTCCGCTTTGTTAAGGCAATTCAAATCTAACGTGAAAGAGCATGTCCCGAATCTTATGGAGTTATGGAGTCATCTTATTACTATTAGATTGAATTATAGCTCAGAAGGTCTGCACCCTTCTATCACCATCAATAGGGTATAAAGAAAAATGATTAGTTTGTATCTAATATTTTTTAATAAACTTTGCACATGCTTATTAAGTTTATTAATTAAACACATTTTGTTTTATATCTATTGATTTATAAAATACTTTATTTACATTTTGTTGATACCCATTTTCACAACACATTTTTTACAAGCCTAATTTAACTAAGTTCAACTTCCTTGTGGGTCCAATTTATATATTAAATTATACTTAACTCATTTAAACATGGCCCAAGCTCATGCGACTCATTAGAAAAATTGAGGGAGTTTAGTTTGGAGAGTATAAGTCGTTTCTTACGGACCTTTTGCATGAGCCCGGCTCACGTGTGCTACCAAGCGGGCTAGGGACGCAAGTAGCACCTCAAGCTCATGAAGGAGGTTCAATACCTAAAATTTCCACCTAAAAAGAGCTTTTATACTTTAGTTGTCTGTGACCTAAAGTTTCTGTCTAAACTCATTTTTGTCTTTAAAACATAGTTGGTTCTTATTAGCCAACTCCAATTGCTAGCCATCACTTAGGTAAGTATTCCAATAATCTTAAATAGCTGACAAGAGGTAGCCAATTAGAGTAAACTCCTTTATTTCCAAAATTATGTAAAAAGCAATCAACTCAATTCCTAAGCATAAAGCAAACTTCCCCAAATCATGGAAATAGAACTTGGGAGGACCATAGCTACTCTCTCTGCCCAAAAACCAGTCGTTAGCAGTACCCCAAATTCAATATAAATCTCTCTCTTCAGCTCAAAAATAGACAAACTATGTTTTTATCGACAGGGTTGAAAATTTAGAACAAAAGTTTATTCAGCCAGTTAACATCCTCACAATTCTGAAGTTTAGAGGTGGAAATATGAGTATAGGGGAACCTTCCCTCTTTTACTCACAACCTCTCTCAATTTCCTCTTCTTGCTAACTGTGAGTTTAAGTTTTGAACCTTTTGTGTTTCTCTGCCATCTTTTGCATTTTTATTATTGGCATTTTGATTTCTCTCTTATTAAAACATCATTAGTTTTTGTTTTTTATACATTGTAAATTTTAGGCTTGATTCTCCACAAATAAACATTTCTAAAGAACTTAAGAAGAGATTTAAGCTAATCTTGCATTTTTTGCCCTTGTCGCAAAACATCCCAACACATTTTGAACTATGTTTATAATTTTTTTTTATATTAATATGTAGCATGTAGAAAGAAAAAAAAAAATCAGTAAGTATATTTTAAATTAAGCTAACCCTTCAAAGATAAATTTTTGGCTCTACCAAAGGATAAATCCCATCACCCCACTACAATTCTAAAAGGAACAACATCTTTGTTGGAGGACTACCAAAGGCTTGGTTCCTGGTGTAGATGGCCACTGTGTTGGCTCTTTTGATCAATTCCCAGACCAATTCCTGTAACCATATTTTCTTCGTAGTATGAATATACTTCTCTCTTCAGTCAAAAAAAAAAGAAATAGGAGAAAGTGTTAGTTGGGCTATAGGGATTTTTTTAAATAGAGAATTATGTTAGCAAAGCTCGCTACTTCCCAAACTGCTCTTTCATGATGGCTGAGTTAGGAAACAATCCTTTATATGTTTGGTGTAGCATCCTAGCAGCAAGGGATATCATCAAAGAGGGGACACGCTGGAAGGTTGGTAATGGGCGAAAGATTGGGGTGTTCACACATGGTTGGCTGTCTCATTCTCCTGTGCCTTTAAATGAAGTCTCCAGGGATACGCAAGTTTGTGAACTTATTGACCAGGACACTAGACAATGGGACGGAGGAAAAATCTTCGCAACCTTTGCTCATCACACTCAGGTTGAGATTTTGGCTATACCACTCAACAACCCCAACTCCCTAGGACACCTTAGTGTGGAAGGAGAATAAAGCTCAACAGTTCTCGGTCAAAACGGCCTACCAGGTGGCTTTACGATTGAAGAACCAATCTAGGGTAGAACACTCAGCAGCTCGGGCTCATGGGTCTGTTTGGAACAAGATGTGGACCTTGAATGTGCCCCCAAAAGTTCTCACGCTCATGTAAGAGCATGTTCAAATTGTCTACCTATCCGCGCCAATCTACACCGACGACGTGTGCAGGTGGAACCCATCTGTGTGTTGTGTAATCAAGAACCTGAAACGGCTAGTCACCTTTTGTGGACTTGCCCTTTTGCAAGGAATGTCTGGGCTTTATTCAAAGGAAGAACACAGAGGTGCAGCAATGAGGTTTGTGATTTCTTCCTCTGTTCAACCAGACGCAACAGAAATTGAGCTAACCGGAATTAGAAAGATGGGCTGTTACAGCTTGGGCGATTTGGAATGCAAAAAACAGGTTTTATTTTGAGCAAGTTCAAGCCCATCCGAAGACAATCCTCAATAGTGCTAGTGGCGTGTTTGAAGAGTACCAACGGCTTATGATAGCCCAGAATTTAGTCTTATTTAGATGCCTTTCTTATGGCTTCCTGGGACCACTACAATTGTTGGTGGTGCCCCTTTGTCCAAGGTGGCAAGATGTCTTACTTGGGACCACTACATACTGGTTTCTTATTATCATTAAAATTTTCTGCCGTTTAACTCAAAAAAAAAAAAAAAAAAAAAAATCTTAATTGCTTACCTTGTATTTGGGCCTTGATTTTGATGATTTAAATTAATTAGATTTTTCTTTTAGATAAGGTAAATAGTGGGGGAGAGGTGGGCTTGATGCACAAATATGTAACAAAAAAGAATAATTAATGAGAATTTATGTGACATAGTAACGGTGGTGGTAATATTGTATGTTAGCATGAAGTCTTGGCGGTGCTTGTGATGGTGACAAGGACAGTGTAAACAATGGCAACGAGAGTGATGGAGTTGTGGACAAAGACAATGGTAGTGTGGTAACAATAGTAGCAATGGCGCTGTAGTAAAGGGATAGTGATGATAAAGTATAAAGAATAATGATGATAGATAATATTGGTAAATGGCAAATTCTCTTGCAAGTTATAATATTCGACTTTGAAATTTAGATGCTTCAAAATAACAAATTAAAACTTCTCCATAATTTTTGAATCACCTTTATTTTTAAACACCCCAAAAAAAGAAAAAAGAAAATAAGAACTAAATTATAACTTTCCATAAAACATCCTCCAATCACAATATTAAAGATTCTATTGAAGATAGAAAATTGGTACCTCTCCCCTCCAAAAGAAATGGTCAGTTCTTCCCTTTTCTTTTTTATTTTTTTGGTAAATTGTAAATTATATCCCTAAAGTTTGGGAATGTTTAGATTTTACACCTTGCAATTTCATATTTTGGAATTTACCTCCTAAAGTTTGGAAATATTTGGATTTTATACCCTAATGTTTTAGGATTTTGATTTTACCTCCTAAAATTTGGGATGTTTGGATTTTATACTTTAAAACACCCTCAAATTTTGAAACTTTAGGGTGTAAAATCTAAACACTTCTAAGGCTTTAGAGAGTAAAATCTAAATTCTGAAACATTAGGATGTAAAATGGTAAAATCCAAATTTTGAATCTTCATGGTGTAAAATTTAAACACCCCTAAACTTAAAGAATGTAGTTTGCAATTTACCCTTTTTTTTTCTTTTTTTTCTTTTAAACCTTTTTTTTTTAATTTAAGATTGAACATGATAGTTATACACAGCATATCTCACTGGAGGAATATATATATATATATATATATATATATATATATATATATATATATATAAAGAATTAAATCTGAAACAAGAATTAGATACACAAAGGATAGATTTTGATTTATTCATATATACCTGAACAAAACTGCTAAGATAAAGGTCATTGATGGCATTAGGTTGCACAAGGCAGATGCAAAAGCTGGTGAAGTTATTTCTAGTCCGGCATAATAAAGTGTCCTCCCTAACACACCTCTTAAAACAAAATAAAAAAATAAATTTAGCAACTAATCAAAACTTTTGTTATGCTCATTTGATAATATTATAAGGAAATGACTTTGTGTATTTGGCAAACGCTTTACTCACCCTAGTAGACCCAAGAAGAACAGATTTCGCACAATTGGTAAGCTAATTTTGCAGTCATTTTTCCTGCAAGGAATATTCAATAGTTAATCATCTAGAGGATTTAATTTCTTTCATACTATGATTCCATTAAGAAAGGTGTACCGTACTTATATCAAGATTTTTTAAAATTATTTGATAAATTTCATATCATATTTAGACTATGTTTAAAAAGCAAATATGAAGAATACTCATCTAAAACATTGTGATGAGTACTCATATCATATTAAGCATTTTTTTTTTTTTTTGGGTGATGCAATATTTATGTTCATGTCCATTTTCTCATCTAAAACATTGTGATGGAATTATAAAAAGAAATAACCTGTGAAATACATTTTTTCTTTGTTTTTATCTTTCTTTTTTCCCCCTATCCTTGTTAGTCATAATCACATTATGAAGTAAAACAAGATAAAAGAAGACACTAAAAGATAAAAGGGTACAAAACCTTTCAAAGAGAAATGCAAGAAGAGCAGTAGTTAAAGCTCCAATAGCTTGTCCATATGTAACAAGCACATAAAGACTCGTGCCTTTGTTTAGATAGATCTTGGATATTATGTTAAATCCTGCAAGGCAAACATTAGCGAATATGCAATAGATATATGGTTTCAACTTTTCACACAACTTCTCTTGCTTGATGTTTCCTATTCCCTCTCTCACACCCTCTCTATGCTCTCCCATCTTGCTTGAATTTGCATCCTCCTAAGCACCATCTACATTTTTATAAAATTGGAGAGAGACAATGCAAATTGTAAAAAAAAATTATTTTTTTATTGCCACATGGACTCCACTTTCAAATTAGTAAAATTTGAAAGTGACTAGTGAATATGTGTTTTTTTGCTGAAGGAAAAAGTTTCTCTCTAAACTAGTTTGGAGAGAAACCCTTCAAACTTATCAAATATTATTATATTGAGTGTGAAATTTGAAAATCTAACCGTTGGATTGCATGTTCTTATTATATTATTCATGCTTGCAAAATTTCAAGAAAATCAAAAATCAATTGCTATGTCATAAATGTTAAAATTTCAAGTTTTTATAATCTAAAATTGTGTATAAAAAATAAGTTCATTGATCAAATAGTATATAAAATCCGATTTGAACGAAATTTGATATGCATGTTAAGAACATAAGGAACATGAAATTCAACGGTTAGATTTTCAAAATTCATACCTAAAAAAAAGATATATGATAAGTTTGAAAGGTTTCTCTCCAAACTAGTTTAGAGAGAAACTTTGTTTTTTGCTAAATGCCTTGCGACTATGTTTAGTGCGCGTTTAGTGCGAGTGCCTACGGTCTCATCGTGGCCAATTGTTGGATAAAAGAATTAATCCTACCACTCAATTTAATGGCTATTCCACAAGGCATTATTTAAGTGGCATTTTATGTCACGTCTGATTTAAAAGTGCTTAATGACACTATAGTGACGTAGGACAACCACATTATTTCAATGGAGCAATTAAACAATAATAGAACAAAAGATAAACCTTAGGAGTTAACACCTAAGGGTTGCTTGGAGTCAGCACCAAGCAAACTGGAGTTGGCACCAAGCAAACTGGAGTTGGCACCAGTGTAAAAAAAAACACACGTTTTTTAATAATTCTCAAAAGCTGTCTTACAATAATTAGAAAAAGTGCTTAAATAGCTAACAATAAAATGCATAAAGAAACACTAATTATTAAATGCTCGGGCTTGTTTAGTCTCAAGCCCAATAACTAACAAGCTCCATCCATAAGGCCACAGGTTGGGCCGTCTTCTTTTTGCTCTTCCTCCCATACATGTGTATAATTGGGGGCTTGTATCTTGTGTCCACACCAACTTCCCTTAGGTCAGAAGAACTCGACCCCGTGAAGTGGAAATCTGAAGATCTCTGATAGTACTCCAGCAAGTCAAGATCCAATCGCTGTAGCTCATCTCTAATAATCCATGTGCAATCAGAATTTGCTCGCCCTCGCCACCGAACTTGGAAACGGTGATCTCCTTCGTCCCTGGTAGAAACAATCTGCTCATCTAAAATAACATCAATAGATTCTTTATGTGCATAGGGCAGATTTAAGGGTAAAGGGGTAGGAATAGGAGCATCAATAGGATCAAGCAAAGGCTCATTAAAAGGAGTATTAGGAATAGCTGTAGAGCTTTTATAAGCAACTAGATCCTCAATATTAAAGGAGGAGCTAATACCATAATCATGAGTAAGGCCAATGACATATGCATTTGGGCCCATTCTTTTCAATACCTTAAACGGACTGACACTATGAGCCTGCAATTTCTTAACGGTCCTAGAGGGAAACCGTTCAGGTCAAATCTGAATCATGACATAATCTCCTACCTGAAACTCTACATGACGCCGATGAGTGTCAGCATAAATTTTATATTGAGAATTACTTACCTGAATTCTTTTTGTGAATCTCATTATGCAAATCATGAATATGTCATGCAAATGCCTCAGCAGATTCAAAAATCCTAACATGTGAGGACATGGGCAAAAGATCTAAGGGCTTCCTAGGTGTATATCCATGCACAACCTCAAAAGGACTAGCACCTATAGACCTATTGACAGAGCTATTATATGCAAGTTGAGCTATAGGAAGAATTGATTCCCAATTTCGATTGGCTTCACCCACTAGGCATCGAAGGAGGTTGCTTAGACTACAATTAACCACTTTAGTTTGACCATCAGTTTGAGAATGAAATGCTGTGAAAAAATTCAATTTGGTGCCTACTAAATGTCACAGAGTCTTCCAAAAATAGCTCATGAAGCGAACATCCCTATCAAACACTATGGTTTTGGGAGATCACAAAGTTTGACAATCTCATCAAAATAGAGCTTTGCAATCTTAGAAGCATCAGAGGTCTTAGAACATGGTAGGAAATGAGTCATCTTAGAGAAGCGATCAACAACTACTAGAATAGAATCATGCTTCCTAAAGGTGTAGGGCAAACCAACACAAAGTCCATACTCATATCCTGCCACAGGCAATTTATCATAGGTAGAGGCGTGTGTAGGCCAGTGTTTTGTTTGCGATGTTTGGCTAGTTGACATGTACGACACTGACCAACTATCTTGGCAATGCCCTCTTAAGACCAGGCCAATGGAATTGACTTTCCACTTCCTCAATTGTTTCGTCTCGGCCAAAATGACCTGTAAGGACTCCCGCATGTATCTCCCAAATTAGGAAATCTCTTACTAACGACCGAGGGATACATAACTCGTTGGCCTTGAACAAGTAACCATCTTGAAGGATATAATCATCCAGGATTGGCCTGAGGTATTACGTAGGCTAGTGTAGAGCTCCCTAAAATCTAGCATTACTTGAACATTTTGGGGGTCGATAGAAACTCCCTCAAAGGATACTATGAAACCTAGGAATACGACTTTATCGGTAAAGAAAGAGCACTTCTTGAGGTTACTATATAAACTTTCCTTCCTAAGGGTAGTACAAACTTGAGTTAGGTGGTCTAAGTGTTTCTCCCTAGACTTGCTATAGATGAGGATGTCATCAAAGTACACAACTAAGAAGTTCTCCATAAAAAGCTTGAGCACTTAAGTCATCACTCTTATAAAGGTACTAGGAGCATTGGACAATCCAAAGGCATGACCATCCACTCATATAAACCATCTTTCGTCTTGAAGGCAGTTTTCCATTCATCACCAAGACGAACCCTAATTTGATGATAGCCACTTTTCAAGTCTATCTTAGAAAAGATTGTTGCTCCAGCCATCATATCAAACATGTCATCCAATCAAGGGATAGGGAAATGATATTTCATAGTGATCTTATTAATGGCACAACTATCAACACACATCCTCGAAGTTCCATCCTTCTTTGGAGTTAAGAATGCAGGGACTGCACAAGGACTCATGCTTTCATGAACAAAACCCTTCTTAAGTAGTTCTTCTACTTGCTTTTGCAACTTAGCATGTTCTGCAAGGCTCATCCTATAGTGAGGCAAGTTAGGTAGAGTTGCTTCGGGCACAAAATCTATGGCATGTTGTATGTCACACATGGGCTGTAAATGGTCGGGGAGTTCCTCAGGGAAAACATCCTTAAATTCTTGGAGCACAGACCTCACCTCTTCAGATTGCTCCTCACGGGTCTCTCCATGAAGTTCCTTGGCAACTAAGACAAACACAATGGATTCTTGAACTGCTACCCTCTCAAATGCCTTTGGGCTTATAATGTTCAGACCTTTCGCCTTTGGGGCTTTTGGCTTCTTGCTCATGTCGATTGGCTTGGGTGTCAAAGGATTAAGCACAATCTTCTTGCCTTTAAACATAAATGTGCAAGAATTGGATCGCCCATGAAGGGTGACATCCAAATCATAAAGCTAAGGTCTACCTAAGATAATATGCCCTACATCCATGGGATTTATGTCACACCATATTTCAGCCTTGTAGGTAAGGAATTGAAGTGGGACAACACATCTTTCTTTTATGGCTATAGAGGAAGTATCCACCCAAGAAACTTTATATGGGTTAGGTGTGGGATCAATTTCAAGCCTAGGTGGGAAACAATGTTAGAGGACACCGCATTAATGCAACTCCCATTATCGATAATAACCTTGCAAGTTTTGTCTCCACACTTAGTGTAAGTCTAGAAGATGGTACTCCTTCGCCAATCATTAGTGTCTCTCTGTTCTGTCAAAGCACGCCTTACCATATTCACTCTAGAGACACCAAAGACAATCTTGGAATCATCAACTTGGGGAGAGATGGCTCTAATGCACGCAATGTAACTAGGATTATCTTTCCATCTGGCCTCAACATCTTGGATTTCTTCAACATTTGGATCATACACTAGCTCCTCAACATTTTCTACCTTGTCATCATCCTCTTGAATTAAAGGGTCCTAAAGCGACATCTAGCTGCGACATGTCCAACCCCATTGTATTTGAAGCATTGGAGGCGAGAGCCTAATCTTGAGGACTCATTGATCACACCTTTTCTCTTGTCCTCTTTTTCTATTAGGATGCTATTGAGGTTGACCTTAGGGGGTAAGGCAAGTCTAGATTTGCTACCAAAAGGTTGAGGGTTGTAGGAACACTCCAGAGCTCAGAGTGTCACCAAAAGATAGATTTGGATGCTAATTCACAATTCCTAGCAAGGTTATATGCTTCTCCTAAGGTAGTGACTCCTTGGGTGATAATCTCGCCTAGTAGGTTAGCATTTAAACCTTTCTTGAACCTGTTGAGTGTGACAACCTCTTCCTTAACTATTCGAATTCGCCTCTTGAATTCCTTGAATTTCTCTATGTATTCGGCCATAGGAGCAGTGCCTTGTTTTAGGCAATCCCATTCCTCAATGAGGGAGCTCCTATAAGTTAGAGGAAGATAAATCCTCAAGAGTGCACCCTTCATCTCAATCCAATCCATAATGGGGGGCTCACGTCGACACCTAAAGGTTTCCTCAAGGTCCTCCTAGAAAAGATCGGCTCTTCCAATTAACTTCATCTCAGCATACCTCACTCTCTTATTCTCAGCCCAATGGTAATAGTCAAAGAATTTCTCCATTTGACGTAACCAATCAGTGAAAACCCATAGGTCTAGGGAGCCATCAAAGGTGGGTGCTTCTATCTTCTCTTTAGACATCCTATCATTATAATCCTTAGGGCCATTGTGATTATAGTGATCATGTTCAAAGTTTGGAGCCATATTAAAGTAATCGTGGTTATTTTGCCTAAGCATGTTATCTCCTTCATGGTTAATGGTCTCACTTTAATATGCTTCAGTTCGCTCTACCCTATCCAGTAAATCATGGACACTTTTTGCTAGGTCTCCTATGGTTTGCTCTAAAGAAGGCCTAGACTCGAAAGTGGATTGATGTTCAAGGTTTGACATGATGCGACCACTACGTAGATGCATGCAACACTATATTTATGAATTTAGTTGAGATTCCAAAAAAAATCAAGTAATCAATTCTCAATGTAAAACTAAGGTCAAGCAAGAGTGAATGTAGAGACTAGATCAATGAATCAAAGGAAAAAATTGCAGTCAAATAGTGACAGTGTTCACAATATTGAGAAATAGCCAAAATAAAAGTCAAATTCCAATAAGCTCCACAATTAATAATGAGAATCAGATATTTCAAAGAAATTGGGCTATGTCTTCTTCTTTTTTTTTGTGGAATTTTAGAGTGGGAACTGAAAGAAAACACAAACAATAAAACAGCTAATTTGAGCACAAAGTGGGTAGGCCAATGGAGTATGGTGGGATATGCACATAAAAAATATAAAGATAATATATATATATATATATATATATATATTTTAATGAGACAAAATTGAATCCACCAAAGAGAGAGTAAGAATTGTACCCTAGCCAGTGGCCAACTTATTGCACTAGATAGTCACGGGTCTGGCTCCTCAAGTGAGTGGATCTGACTTGGGCTGGATGGACTTATGGATAACAATTCAAGCCCAACACAAGCAATAGGCTGTCACAGTAATGATATTCTCTTCTTCTTATTTTTTCCTTTTTTTTTTTTTGTCACAGTAACGATACCTTTTTTTTTGTGCAAAATATTAAAATATACTACCGACTTAAGAAACTACAAACAAAAAGAAGTGCCACGAAAGGCCTTAAAAGGAACTTAAACTACAAACTAAAAAGAAAACCACAGAAACTAAAAGAGACAACATATAATCTCGAAACTAGAAAAAAAAAAAAAAAAAAAAAAAAAAAAAAAGGATGGCTCGACGATGGATGTGCAGATCAATGACTGTGGCAGCGCGAAGATGGGAAAGGCAGCAGCAACTCGAATTGTGGAGGAGTGGTGGCTGCTGTCTCGGGTCTTGGCATTGGAGTGGGTCGGCGTCCTCAGCGGCTGTGGTTGACGTCTTCAGCGGTTGTGGTCGCGGGTAATAATAGGTTCGCCAGCAGGTGGCTGTTGGGTTTTAGTGTTGTGGGTGTTGATCTTAAGGATGATGGGTCGCCTTCTCTCTTTTCTTTTCTTTTTGGTTTTTTCTTATTTTTTTGTGGTTTGTGGGTTGTGGGTTCTGTGATCAGAGGCGGGCACAGATGGTGGTCACCAGCTTGGGAGGCATCACTAGTTTCTCTATTGGCTTGCGGGTGAAAATCTCATGTGGGGCTTGGGGGTATATACAGATTGCAGGGGCTGGTTTGGGCTTGTTCAAGATCTCATGGGGCAAAAACTTGAAAGGTACTGTCATATTTGGTTGGCTTGTTCTTTTGATGGTTTTGCTTTCAAGTGGTTGTCTACGATTGTGTTGTATTGACCAAAAGTCTACTCTAATACCAAAACTGACGTAGAACAACCACACTATTTCAATGGAGCAATTAAACAACAATAGAACAAAAGATAAACCCTAGGAGTCAGCACCTAAGGGTTGCTTGGAGTCAGCACTAAGCAAACTAGAGTCGGCAACAATGTAAAAGAAAACACACGTTTTTTAATAATTCTCAAAAGTTGTCTTACAATAATAATAAAAAAGTGCTTAAATAGCTAACAATAAAATGCATAAAGAAACCCTAATTATTAAATGCTCGAGCTTGCTTAATCTCAAGCCCAATAACTAACAAGCTCCATCCATAAGGCCACAGGATGGGCTGTCTTCTTTTTGCTCTTCCTCCCATACATGCGTATAATTGGGGGCTTGTATCTTGTGTCCGCACCATATAGGTGTACATCATGATGATCTTTATAATTTACAACAATGCTATACAGAAATATATAGATACAAAAAATTAAAATTTCATATATATATATTATATATATATTGTGGTAGTTCTAGAAATATTTCTTAGAGTGGTCATTAAGAAATTTAAATCAGACAATATCATATTAAAAAAAGTGAATATATCAACATCACATAATTAAAAAAAAAAAAAAGCAAATACATCAAATTTTACAATTTTTTTCTACTATCAAAATGAAAAAGTAGAAAAGAATGGATGAAAAGTATAATGAGAATTGAGAATGGTGATATGACTAATAAAGTAAGAGAGGGTTAATATGAGAGAGAGAGAGAGGAGAGAGAGAGAGAGAGAGGGCAATGAATAATATATGTTGCAACTACGTGCCAAGCTGCTGAGAAGAGCAGAGGTACTACAACTCCAAAGCTCAGGTAAATAGAGCTGTCAGTGCCGTTGAGGAGAACTCACAACCATAGTATCTTTCTTGGCATTTTTATCGAATTTTTGGTTCATTTGTTCTTGTTCATAATATATGGTAGTCACATGAACACCCTCACTAACATGTAAAGCCGCTAGTGTGTGTGTGTGTGTGTGCGTATAAATTTATTAAAGTAGAAAATTGTGATTAGTGTAATATCAATTTCACATTAGATCACCACTAATATTTTCAACGGCCAAATTTCGGGAGCCTTTGCATCGCATCTTGTAATGATGTGTGCAATGTGTGACACATAGGGTAATGGGTGTAAATAAGTGAGTCTATTTTATTTATCTTTATATAAGTTCAAGTAATATGAATTACGAATATGCACTATTTTAGAATTTTTTTTAAATACTTCTTTTATTTTTTTAAAAAAATTGTTTTTGGATTTTTGGAAGAAACTCCGTTTTTAGGATTCATTTTGAAAAATGAATATTACGTAGATATTCTAAGTGAAAATATCATGAGATTTTGGAGAGCCATTTTTGAAGAATACAAATTCTCATGAGCTTTTTGGAAAAGTAATTTTTCAATGAAAAATTAAAATTCTATATAGTATTTAAGAAAAAATAATTTTTTTTCAAGGGCTTTGTAAAAAAATTCCTAAAATGGAAAAATTACATGTGTTTAAGAAAAGAATTCTCAAGAGTAGATACCAAATTCATTCGGAAGATCATTTTCAAAGGAAAATCTAATGATTTTTTGGAAAATAATATTTTGAAGAAAACCCCATGATTCTTTCGTCCCTACTGTCATCTCACTAATAAAAAAAATGATACTGTTAACTAGCAATTTAGTTTATTAGCCACGTAGGCAGTTTCCATAAGTTAGATAAAAATAGGGACTAAAATAACAAGAAGTTTAAAAATATAAGGACCAAAATAAAACTTGTGAAAACTTGATGACCAAATTAAAAATAGAACCAAAAATGTTTTTATTGCCTTTTTCTTTTAATAAGAAAAATGATAAAAACTTGAACCATACCCTTTTTAGGGCTTAACATGTGATTTGGACCAACGTGGAGAAAAGGGTTAGGTTGGACACTAATAATAAATTTGGCAAAATTGGACCTGACTCAATAATCCATCTCAATCTCTATATTTTGGTGTAAAAATAGGTTTAGTTGTGACTTAACCCATTTTTATGAGTCAACCTAACCCAACCTGGTTGACCTATAACTCAACCTATTATTTAAAACTTTTTTTTTAATAAAAATTAAATTAAGACCTAGCCAGTTTACTTGTTTGTTTTGGGTTTTATAGTGCATAACTCAAACTTAATTGAAAATTATAATGTTAGTGCCAAGCCATTATTTTTATTAAAAAAACATTTTTTAATGGTTTTTTAAAAACTCCATTCAAATATATACATTTGAATGTCATTCAAATTAAATTTTATTTATTTAATGTCATTCAAATACAATGGCCTCAAGAAAGCAACTGAAACTTTTATTTGGTTGTATGCATGAGATTTGAAAGATGAATAATTGAGGCGTTATTCTTACTTGAATAATGCAAGAAGTAAAAATTTTTGGATATTGAATGACAAAGTGAAAGTTCAAAATGTGAGTAAAACACCTTTGAACGTTTAGACCCCCAAAATACAAATTACCAATTCAAGCTTATAAACAAACAATGTACGTGTGGAAAATGTAAATAAGCTAAAACATAATTGATAACATAATTTAAACCAAATAAAATCACATCCACAGTAGAAATTAAATGGCAAAGATTAAAGGAAGAGAGATGCAAACACAAGGACAACACAACGATGTGTTATCGAAGAGGAAACCGAAGCCCTCGACGTAAAACCTCTTTGCCGTCCTCTAAGCAGTCAATAATCCACTAAAGAATATAGTTAGGATACATAAACAGCAAAAGATCCTCTAAGCCTAATCTACCCAGTGTACCTAAGCCCTCTAAGCTCCAACTCCAATGAGGTTGCGCCGAACCTATTTCTTCTTTAGCTTACCGGATTCCGCTACAGCCCATAGCATCAACCAATATGAAATTGGTCACTTTTTAACTGCTTTCCAAAGCACCAAACAGCCTTCTCACATATATGGGTATGGTGAGGAAAGGTTTTGGTAATGTACCTCTCATGGATGTAACAATGGAGAGGAAGAGAGTAGAGGAATTTGAAGAGTCTCTATGTGAAGATTGTGGATGAGGCAATCTTAGTTTTATCTAGAGTTTCTCTCTCAAAATTCTCTTTGGAAGCTCTCCACATTTCGTGGGTATAGGGGGTATTTATACTGGAGTGAGAATGGAATGTGAAAAGTCAGGATTATCTAAACAGAGCTAGCTGGCAACTTGGTCTTGCAAATTGACTGAGTCGCGAGTTCAAGCCGCGAGCAAACAAAATGGCCAGACTAGACTATTTTTCCTGTAGTACTCCAGCTGGCATGACTGTTCGTCTTCTTTGCATGCTTCACTCGTGTGCATCATCTGACGGCTTGCAAGCCGTGAGCCACCCGTGAGATCCACCCGTGAGTCCCTGCTTCACTACACAGTCTTGAGCATTTCTTCACACTTTCTCACACACTACCCTTACATGAATCCCACCTAAATACAAGGTTTCTAAGTGTTGAATTACAAGCACATTGGCACGGTATAAAGCCAACAAAATGGTTGATAAATTTCAACCTTATAATCTCCTCCTTTGGCTATTCTGTGACAAAACCCTAAAACAAACTCTAGACTTAACATGTGAGTTGGGAACAGTTGAATAAAACTCACTCACACGTAACTCTAAAATCTGTGTAGCTCTTGAATCATAAGAACAAGTGTCTCCTGAAACACAACAACATAATATGATCATTGTATGCAAAAAAACTTGTAATGCATATAAGGCATGCACAATGCGATCAAGCAAAATGGAGTAAAGTAATAAGCCAAGGCTTGACCATACAGGCAATCACTATAAAATAGTGACCACAATGCTCATTCACTGTTGGAATGAACATCCGGTCATGCAAGCTAAAAAGCTCAAATGCAAAGTACCATTTTCATGTCCAACACTCAACCAATACACAATACAAGAAGTACATGCATCTAGGAACAAGATCCTACTAGGGCACAAGAGTGATGTACTTAAAGTAGTGCATAGCATACCATCAAGTACATAAGCTACAAAGCATAGGTACAAAAACATAAAGGCTATATAAGCATGGTACAAACCATAAAAGCCTACAAAACAATAGAAAACAAACCCTAAAAGCTTACAAAAGCAACATGGGTACAGACACAATACTGTTAAACATCTTAAATATATATATCCAAAAGAAAAAAAATTCTTGAGTTTAAACTAGCAAAAGAAAACCAAAATATTTAACAAAGCATTTAGCACACCCATAATTAAAAAAATTATCCAAAACACAACACCAGAAACTATAGAACATAATTATAAGTAAATTGCTCAAGATAAGTTTTTGGCATGCTCCCCCCTCAAACAAACACTCCCCCTCAAGAGCTGCCCTTCAAAAGTTCTCCCTTTTTTGATCGGAATGGCCAAAAGGTCACTGCTGGGTGGAGAAGCTATCAAACTTTGCTGAGAGGATGTTCATTTAATCCTGTAAAGCAGCTAGCCTGCCAGATTGTTCATTCGGGACATCTCTAAGCCCATCAATCCTCTCTAGGATGATCTGGAATGCATTTAAAGGTACAGCTGATGAAGATGAAGCATTGCTCCCTTGCCACGACCTCTTGAGCTTGAAGCTTGTCCTGCAGCCTTTGTCTCAGTGTCCATGGGTTCACCTTCAGCTTGTTCACCTTCCTCTTCATCACCTGGGAGACAAACTTGGATCCTTATGATGGTCAGTTTGTTGATGGTTGAGGGTATATACATGGGACTGATATCTTGAGGGATGGGAACATCTTTCAGTCTAAAAAGCCTCATAAGAAGGCTGGGAAAAATCAGCTTGGCCCTAGAGGTTGTTTTAATCTCATCCACAATGGTGTCAAAGATGTGAGAGCTAATGTCTATGAAGGTGTTTTCCTTGAGCTCCATGAGAAATATAGCTCTGGCATTATTGATTGCAGTCAGCTTCTTAACTGGGAACAAATTGAACATCATGATGGTGGTTAAACACCTCATGTCAGTAGGGAAGGCAGTAGTGTTGAGGCATTTCCCCTATCTTGTTCCACCAATGCGAGATTGGATGGTCTCTATGGATAGCATCCTGTCCTTGAAGTTGGTGAAGTCATGGTCATCTAAACCTTCAAAACCCAGTACCTCATCTATATCACCTACTTCTATAGTGAATTCCTTTCCTCTTATCCAACAGTTTAACTTATCTTCTCTCAGTACAGCATTTGCATAAAATTCTCTGATAAGAGGCTCACACACTACAAGTAAGTCACTCAGCAACTTATCCCAACCTCTGCCTTCAAAATAATTTGGAATGAAGATGTCCTTCAAATCCACCAAATCTACAAATCTTTCCTGAATGATGGGTGCCTTTACGAAGAAATCTCTATATCTCTCAAAGTGTTGAGTTGATCTAAACTTGGTGTTGTCCATTTTCAGCCTTTTATCACCCTTCTTGGTAATAGTTTTCTTCTTGGTAGGAGTCATCTGCAAACATAGCAGAAAAGGCCACAAAAACAGAGCACAATAGATGGAGATTCAACCATTAGTAACATGGTTAGTATAACAGAAAAGAGCATAAAGCTATACCAACATTCAATCCATATTCAGTTGAGAGACAAACATTGAAAGAGATGGCTCAAAATAGAAAGGATAGAACATCCTATCAACAGTACCAATGCATAACACATAGTGATAGTGACCACAACTACTCAAACAAGAACACAAAGGCACATTACCAAGCACAGACCTCAACATGCAATAAACAACTGTTATTGAAACAACCTGTATCACATTCATCCAGAAGAAAGCATGTGTCTATGAGACATATCTTGATGAGTATGAGATAATCAAACAAACACAGAGCAGACAATATCCCCAAAGCAGAAGCAACACACATGATAACTGACAGTTCAAAAATAAATTATAACCCAACCATCAAAACTCAACCCTATTGAACCAAGCTTACTCACACACAAAGTAAAACACAATAATCCCCAAAAAAATATGTCAATAAGGCATATCAAAATGGGTATGGGATGCACAAACCAACATAAAAAACAAAAAAACCAAAAAAAAACAAACTCAAACACTGAGACTAAAACCTGATTACACCCATAACTAGGATCCTAAAAAAAACAAGGTCAACCAAGCCCTAAAACCAAAACTTGACAATCATGAACCCAACCCATAACCGAAACAACAGATATCACAAAACTCAGCATCAACTCATAGATCCAAGAAAACAAGGCTTATGTAGTGCAAATAAGAAAACTCATACCTTTTTCTTGAAGATTGAAGTTGAGATGATGAAGAACAATGGTGGTTTATGTGAGAAACATGGTGAGTTTGAGAGGTATAAGCAGGGAAAGCAATGAATAGTCACAAAAGTTCGAGGGAAAATTGAAAAGGTTTTAAAAAAAACTGACTATAAAACACAAAGCACGCGTTTTTTGCGACTGAGTTAAGTCGCGTGCAAGTTGCCAGTCCCAGTCACCAAATACTTAAAAACAAAAATTTTGAAAAAATTTGTTTAAGTGTTTTTCGTGATTGGAAGTTCTACCCATGAGAAAGTCGTGAAGTAAGCCGCGAAAATCTCTGTGTACCCTTCGCGACTAGACCTTCCACTCGTGAACAAGTAGCCACTCCGAGCCGCGAAAAACATAAAGACTCAAATTTTGAAAAATATTCCAAGTATTTTTCGCGAGTGGGACATTTACCCGCCAGTAAGTTGCGAGAATTCTCTGTATGGGCTCGCGATTGGGGCATGCGACTGGACTAACCCGTGACTGAGTCGCCAAAACAAGGCAACACTGTTTTTGAAATTTTGACATTTTTGAAAGAACAAAATACTTTCCAAACACAACTTAAAACACTCAAAAATCTTTTTGTGCTTGATCAACATAGATTGAGCATGTGAAAACACATTTAATCAAGTACAATCACACAAATGAATATGGCATTCATTGATCATAGGCTTTTGCGATGTGCGTGGATATAAAAAATGAGATAGTCCTTAGTCTAATGTGAAGCTTCAATGATCAATTCAACCAAGCCATACACAATTAGCACCAGATAATGTGACCCATCTCAACTATAGAAGTATGCATATATGACCTCCCACAAAACTTGATAGCATAAGATTGAAGCTTTTCATTTGGCTCCATATACAACATATCATTTGATCTTTTTGAATCAATACATTTCATTGTGAGATCGATGCCTGTAATTTTGATATTTCAATTGATGAGACAGCCTTTGGCTTTTTGGGCATCATACAATTTTTTATAAAGGTCGCTTTCTCTTTTTCCTAGTCAAATACTAGTATGTGTGACAAGTTTTTGCTGCTCAATATCACTTTTCGTTTGGAGATTTACATTTGGTGAGCTCTTTTAACCAAAAACAATAAATAAAAGTGTGGGAAGATATATAGGCACAAGTCTATGCATGTCTCAAGATCGACAAAACCATTCACCAATTCATTCATGACATGTTTGAAGATCTATTTACAACAGTCACATAGATGTCAAGATTTCTTCCACAATAATATGAGTGCATAGGGAACTAGCTATGTTCATAGATGCACAAGGCCATTAGTACAAAGGTACACGGCAAAACATGTTTTGAGACAAAACTCAACAAAGACGATCAAACTTTTAGGATTTTCTACTTTTTATGTGTTTTTGGATTTTTGAGACAAAAAACAAGAAAAGATTGATCATAAACATCAACAAAAAAAAATTAAAGTGAAAACAGACAAACACTAAGCATACAATCAAGCATATTCACACAACGTAGGAAGTATTAATGCATGGACATGATGTAATGTTTATGCATGAGTACCCTTTTTCACCCATACATCACGTGCATTTGGGGTGATATCCCTATAGGATTAGGTACGAGAGTTAGGACTTTTAAACCTTCTTGTGAAGCTTTCCAAGTAGTTAGTGAATGCACCAATCATCTTCATCACGTCTATCATTTCGAGATCACCATTCTGACCTCTTGATTGTTCAACAGCCCAAGTTCTCGTGTCATTTCTCGGTCCTCTTGACCTTTGATCACTAGCATTCCTTAATGCTCTCAGCATATAACAATTTTGTTGGGTGTGCCCTTAAAGTCCATAGTGATGACACACATGGTTCATTCTAGGACCTCTTTGTGATCATGGAAGAGATTTTGCTCTGGCTTTGGACTTGACCACAGTTTGATTACGAGACTTGTTCAACACCCACTAGTCAATCGCATTCTCCTTCTTTTCAACCTTTGCCTTCTCCACAATAGGGGCAACTACAGCCAACTCTTTGACCTTCACAAACTTCACTTCTTTGGAGGTATTTACAGTTGAGCTACTTTCTCCAGTGTATCCTAATCCGATTCTATTAGAGAAAGGTTTTTGAGAGGATAGGACATCATCGAGCCTTTTTGTGGATACACGCTCTATTTTGGCATTTCTTGAACCACCTCAAGCTTAAGGAATTTCACCTTGGTGTAAGCTTCGATTAGTTCACCATTTAGCGTCTCAATCTCACACTTGACCTCCTTATATCTTACTAGGAGACTTCGATAGTCCTCTTTAGCTTTCTTCATCTTCTTTACAACCACCTTTGCCACCCTTGCATACTCTCCCGACTTCTCAAGGAGTGAATTGTAGTTCTCTTGAAGACCAGCTGTATCTTCATCTTCTTCAGCATCCGATTCTTCTATAATTCCCATGGATTCCTCATCACTATGCTCCCCAAGCTATTGTATAAGCAAATTCAAGTTTTCCGAAGACTTAGCATGAGCAATAGTCATGAATGCCGAGAAATTTCCTTCTTCATCACAGCTATCCTCTGAATCAAAGGTGGAAGAATCTAAGTCACTGAGAGTGGTGGCATAAGCCTTCCCTTTCGATCTCAAATAATTAGGTCATTCCTTTTTTTAAATGACCATGCCCATTACATTCAAAACAATTGACTCCTTGGTAGATTAGGACTCCTTCCCATCTTTCTTTTTGAAGTCCTTTTTCTCCTTTCCGGAACTTGTGAATTTCCCTTTATCACCAAACTTCCCACTATTCTTGAACTTCAGGAATTTGCAAAAATTCTTTGCAAGGTAAGCTACATCCTTTTCGACTACATCCTCATCCGATGACTCGTGTGCTTTTACCCTTTTATTTATCATCTTAAGAGCAAGTGACTTTCCCTTTCTTTGATTTGGAAATGAAAGCTCATATGTTTAGAGAGAGCCAATCAGCTATTGGACTTTGATTTCATCAAGGTCCTTGCTCTCCTTAATTGCAGTCACCTTTGCACAGAAGCTTTCTAGCAATGAATGAAGAATTTTTCGTACAACTTTTGAGTCCTCCGTTTTATCTCCCAAGTTAAACTTGCCGATGACCACTTCATTCAGCTTACTATAGAAAGAGTCAAAGGACTCATCCTCACTCATTTTTAGCTCCTCAAACTGAGTGGTCAGCATCTACAACTTGGTGTCTTTAACTTTCTTCGTTCCTTCATACGTGGTCTACAATATCTGTTATGCCTCCTTGGCAATGGTTATGTGAGATATCTTGTGGAACTGATCTAGAGATACACCACAAAAAATAGCATTAAGTGCTTTGCTGTTTGCATTAAACGCTGCGAGGGCTACCTTATCCCATATGGATTTGGCCTCTAGCCTAGTCAAGCTGACATCAACAACATCCCAAACAGATTCATCTATTGAACATAAGAATGCTCTCATTCGTACCTTCCAAAAGGCATAATTGCTACCATCAAAATATGGTGGAGCATTCAAAGATTGAGACCGGTCCATCTCAATGCGGGGTCAAGGATCGCACTAAATCAAAGATTTAAACCACAAAGAGTGCACCTGCTCTGACCAAATGAAAGTTCAAAATGTGTGTAAAACACCTTTGAACGTTTAGACCCCTTAAATACAAATTACCAATTCAAGCTTATAAACAAACAATGTACGTGCGGAAAATGTAAAGAAGCTAAAACATAATTGATAACATAATCTAAACCAAATAAAATCACATCCACAGCAGAAATTAAATGGCAAAGATTAAGGGAAGAGAAATGCAAACAAGAGGACAACACAACGATGTATTATCGAAGAGGAAATTGAAGCCCTCGGCGTAAAACCTCTCTGCCGCCCTCCAAGCAGTCAATAATCCACTAAATAATGTAGTTGGGATACATGGACAGCATAAGACCCTCCAAGCCTAATCTACCTAGTGTACCTAAGCCCTCTAAGCTCCTACTCCAACGAGGTTGCGCTGAACCTATTTCTTCTTTAGCTTACCGGATTCCGCTACAGCCCATAGCATCAACCAATATGAAATTGGTCCCTTCTTAGCTGCTTCCCAAAGCACCAAACAACCTTCTCACAAATATGGGTATGGTGAGGAAAGATTTTGGTAATGTACCTCTCATGGATGTAACAATGGAGAGGAAGAGAGTAAAGGAATTTGAAGAGTCTCTATGTGAAGATTGTGGATGAGGCAATCTTGGTTTTCTCTAGGGTTTCTCTCTTAAAATTCTCTTTGGAAGCTTTCCACATTTCGTGGGTATAAGTGGTATCTATACTGGAGTAAGAATGGAATGTGAAGAGTCAGGATTTTCTAAACAGAACTGGCTGACGACTTGATTGAGTCGCAAGTTCAAGCCGCAAGCAAACAGAATGGCCAGACTGGACTATTTGTCTTGTAGTGCTCCAGCTGGCATGACTGTTCATCTTCTCTACATGCTTCACTCGTGTGCATCATCTGGCGGTTTGCAAGCCGCGAGCTACCCGCAAGATCCAGCCGCGAGTCCTTGCTTCACTGCACAGTCTTGAGCATTTCTTCACACTTTCTCACACACTACCCTTACATGAATCCCACCTAAATACAGGGTTTTTGAGTGCTAAATTACAAACAAATTGGCACTGAATAAAGCCAACAAAATGGTTGATAAATTTCAACCTTACACAAAGTGTATAAGAAATATTCACAAGTGTGAAAAGAGTGAAATCGAAGTATCCCTATGAAATTGACATAAATTATGTGTTGGGAAACTTAGACCTCAGTTGATAGAATTAACAAGTTTTAAAGTTAATTTGTTAATTAGATCTATTATAAATAGCTTTTGGTTAAACAAATAAGCATCATTATCATGTCAATATCATGCACAACAGAATATTAAATAAGACAAGATATAATGACTCAGGAAAACCAATAACACAAATTAGTTTCACAGTAAAAAATTTAGGGGCAAACCTTCCCAAAAAACAATTCACTATAGTAAAGGGAAGTTTAAGATCTATTACAAAATCTTTATCCCTAGACTTTATAATCCTAGTATATGAACTTATAGTAGAAACTTTCTATCACTTCAAAACCTCTGAACTCTCCAATATATGAATGTACCACTCACAATCACAATTGGAACCTCCATTTGACTTCAAGAAATTCTTGAAGGTTTTCTTCAAGATCTTTAGATTTACTTTGAAACTCTTAGGTATAGTGAAATAGAGAAAACTTGGTTACAAAAACCCTAGCTGCATAAATGGAGTGTTTCTTTCTCTAAAAAGCCTTCTAATAGATGGCTTATAATATCCTTTAAACATTTGTTCAAATGGATCTCAATTCGGGCTTCAAATGAAAATTATGGAGTTTTTCACATTACTGATTTTTGTTGATCTGCAATGCTTGATGTATCAATAAGGCATCAAGAAGGCAAAAGGTTTCTTGATAGATCGAGAGGTACCGAGGAGGTATTGAAACAAATATTGAGAGGTATCAAGAGATGCGAGGTACATGCTAACAATGTGTTGAAAATGCACTTTTTGAGCTTTTTTTTAGCAAACTTTGCGTATTTAACTTGATCTTCAATTACAACTTTAGGACACATTAAAACTCAATAAAAGATATATAATATGGCATGGTTTGACAATACTAAAACACAACCTTAATATTATGGATACTTAGACCTATTTTTTAACAACTATAGCAACAAAAAAAAAAAAGTTTTCTAAAATAGAAGACGATGTTCCCTGCAGGGTGTTGCTTAATAATGACAAAATATACATAAAAGAGACCATGTATAGATAAGTAAATAATCAAACTTTGATGTATATTTCCAAATTGAAATTGAGTGCTAATCACCCTTCATTTAAAACTAAACACATATATTAGATTATTTTTCAAGATATTAGATTATGTAATAAAATTTCAAGATTGTAAATTTCTAATATTGTTTTAGTCTTTGTCAGATCAGCTACCAATAAGGCATTTGTAATTCTTTTTTTCTTTTTTTTTTTGGGATGTTACTATTTTGTTGAAGTGAAACTTGGGTATTTGTTTTAGTTAAATTTTCAAATGGTAGACTAGAGACTCCTTTGTGTTTATGCAGTTTTTTATTTTTATTTTATTGGTTAGCTGCACTAGAACTTGTATTTTATATAAATGAATTTAAAATGAATTCTCTAGGTAGAGCAAGGATGATATACATAAAGCTAAATTTCAAAGAAAATTCATTTAGATTCCAAATTAAAATTCGATTTTGAGCTAATTTTATGCCATATGTGTCTAGTTAAGAAATACTAAAAGTCCAATATTAATTAACTATAAATTATTTTCTCAAAAAACAATAACTATAAATTAACTATATAAATACATACATACATACATACATATACATATATATATATATATATATATATATATATATATATTTAAAGTCAAAACTTTGAGAAATTTCAATTAGATTCCAAATTAGATTTCAACTATGGGTTAATTTTGTGTCATGCGTCTACTTAAGTTTTTCAATTTTTGTGCCAAGTCAGCGAATCAGAATGAAATATTAAGAGTCCAATATTAATTAACTATAAAATAAAAATAAAAAATCAAACATACATCTACTCAACAAAAATCGCTATATGTTCTATCTTATAAAAAATTAGAATAAAAATTATTATAAGTACTATTAAATTTAGGTATGAATTTTAACATGCATCTAATTTTGTTTACCTTTTCTAATAATTCAACTAATTAAGTATTATTTTTATGTGGGTCATAATGAGCTAGAGGAATATTGGGCCTGGACTGGAGCCAAAAATGGCCCATAGGAACACTCATATAGAGGGTTTGGCCCAAAGCTAAGTAATCTAAGGAGTATAAATTCGAGGAAGGCTAGAGATTGTTAGGTTGTGGTTAGGACAATGTCTAGCAAAAGGAATCGTAATTGGCCCGAACAAGATTTGGAAGAAGCTTCCTCATGAAGCCACTACCTCCTCCACACTATGCATTGTACCAACCAGACATGCCACACTAATGGTTGAATGACTCTTCTGAACATTGTTACAATAACCTATTATCAACTCAGCTCAACCTTAATAGGAAAGGAAGGGGGTGATGTGGCAAGTATCTTACCAGAAGGATCATTAACTCTATAAGGGGACATCTAGGATGGGAGCACTGGAACTATAAATAGGAAAAGATCCCACATGTTGTGGTGTTGTGGGATCGATAATTATCAAGCCTAAGATATATATATATATATATATATATATATATATATATATATATATATATGTATGTATGTATGTATGTATGTGTACATCATTGTGAACACTTGAGAATTTATTTTATTCTCATATCACTGTAATCGTACTCCTTGGCCATCTTGAGGGGAGTTAATAATCATCAAGATATTGTTTACTTAATGTCTGTCTCGATTCCAAAGTTTTTTTCCCCCCCATTTCAGTTTCTTTTTATTGCTTAACTGTTAGCTCCAAGGACTACCTCTACAAATTAATTGTTACAGATAGAGGCCTAGCCCAAAGAGGGTTGCTCAATTTTTAACCCGTACAATTTTTATGATAAAATATGTGTTTATTTCTAAATGTATCCATGCGTATGAATGAGTTACAAGCTAGTCTATAGAGAACATCCAATTAGATTCTAAATTAGGTTCCAATTGTTGTCTAATTATTCTCCATGTGTTCTATCTAAGGTTTTTTTTTTTTTTTTTAGTTTAATTTTTGTTCTAGGTGAGTTAATATTGTGCAAAAGATGAATAGTCTAATATAAATAAGCCATAAAAAACCCAATAAAAAAACAAAGACGAGTAAACTTATGTGTATATCCAAAAAAAAAAAAAACTAAAAGAGAGAGAGAGAGAGAGAGAGAGACTCATCTATAACTTAAAAATGTGTAACTCTTACACTAGGTTTAATTTTAACACATAAATGTGTGTAACTGTAAATGTTTTTGATTGTACCGTGTATATGGATGGGTTATACACTAATATCTACATATATTTAAGGTTAAAACTCAAAGAAAATTTAATTAGATTCCCAATTAGATTTCAATTTTGGCCTAATTTTGTGCCATGTGTCCACTTGAGTTTTTCAATTTTTGTGCCAAGTGAGTTAATGAGTGCAAAATACTAAGAGTCCAATATTAATTAACTATAAACTAAAAATAAAAAACCAATCATATATCTACTACTATAATATAGAACTAGCCTCATCACAAGTGCTCTGCAAGTGCAATGGAGCTCTTTTTTATTTATTTTGAATTTAATGTAATTTTTCAATTTAAATTAATCTACTGTTATTGAGGTTACACAAGAAGAGATTTTTAAGAAACTAAAATTTAGGATTTGAAATGGAGTAAACTACTAAGTTTAGTGTGTGTTAGTTTTTAGTAAAAAAATATATATTAGAGGTGTGTAAGATATATTTAAATAGAGAATGTGCTATTTTTTTGGAAAAAAGTTTCTCTAGAGTTTTTGTTTGTTTGTTTGTTTTTGAATTTTGTTGAACTACAATTTTAACCCTATTTTTTATTTTTCAAGAATAAGGATTATCTAATTAGATTAGGGGTATTTTTGACATTTTTTGAAAACATAACTAACTTTTTAAATCCTCTTAATATAGAGAGATAAAAAATCAATCATATATTTACTCAACAAAAATAACCACACATTTATCTTATTAAAAATTAGAATAAAATACTTTTTGGCAAAATCAACAACAGTTTAAAGGAATAAGTAAGACAAAATACTCATTCCTTGTATTTCTTTAAAACTCCCAAATAAAGATAATTAATTTGTTAATTTTTTAATTTATTTTCTATTCATTTCCTTTGCTTAAATGATTTATGTGAGGATAAATGAGCCAAGCAGAAGTGTTGGACCATAGGCCATGCCCGAGGACATATAGGAGCCCAAGGATGGTCGAACGGTGTAATAAGTATTGGGGTCAATGGATAGAGGATAAGGACAAATAATAATGAAAGGATGATGTCTTTCAAGGAGCCAAGTTTTCTCGGGAAAGTATTGCGGAAGGTTGGAGCCCGGCCACCTAGAGAACACTATGCAAAAGGCAATCATTCTTTTGAGGATAAGTTTCAAGGAAAGGAGACAACAGTAAACTAAGAAATATCTGAGAAGAGGGCTGCTACCACCACATTAAATGCTTTGCTCCTAACTGATCAGCTGCATTTATGTAGAAATGACACTTGAGCAGTGATATTTTAGCTTACAACTATTCACAAAGCTTCCAAGAGGTTTCTAATAGGACAAACATCCAAGAGATCACTTACAACATTAACAAGTGGAAGGTGGGGATGAAGGATGGAAGAACTATATAAGGAAAAGGCCTACATAAAAAATGGGCATGGAATGTGAGAGAGAGAGAAAGAAAAGCCTGATTCCCAAGGTCTAACTTAGGGGGTGATAGTGACTATAGACCAAGGTCTAGAACACCCCCTAGCGAATTTGTTTCCTTATCTTCACAATTTGATAAGGAGGAATGATATTATCAGACAAAGGACAAAAGCCTGATTCCCAGGAGCATGGGTATGATGCAATGAGTAAGGCTTTAGGTCAAATTTCCAAATTGCCATTTACTCGTAGAATTGATAAGGCTAAGCTTCCTCATCGGTTTTCCTAACCCACATTTACGATTTACAATGGGAGAACCAACCCGGTTGAGCATGTTAGCCATTTGATGGCTATTCATTCTAGGAATGAAGCTTTGATGTGCAAGGTTTTTCCCTCTAGTCTGGGACTTGTTGTGATGTGATGGTTTGATGGGCTTGAAAAATGTTCAATCAGCTCTTTTCAATACCTCACAAGGGCTTTCAGTGCCCGATTTGTTACATGCAGCATGGTTCCTCGCCCTCTAGATTCCTTGTTATCAATGGCAATGAGAGAGGGTAAAACTTTGAAAACCTACTCAGATAGATACTGGGAAACGTTTAATGAGATAGATGGAGATTTTAAGGATGTTGCAATAAGGACATTCAAATGCATAAACCTCAATCTTGATGCTAGGTAGATTTTACCGTGGAGAAAATGCCTCTAAAACAAAAGGAAAGGAAATGGTACGTTTAGGCTCTAAACAAAATACCTTTGTGTATGTTCAAAGTATTTTTAAAATACTGATGAGTTAAAATTAAGAAAATAGTTTTTAAGACTTTACCTTGGACAAATGCATAAACCTCCATCTTGATGCTAGTTGGATTTTTTAGGGGGCAAAATGCTAGTAAAACAAGAAGAAAGGAAAGGAAATTGTACGTTTGGGATCTAAACAAAATGCCTTTGTGTATGTTTTAAGTCTTTAAAATATTGGAAAATTAAAATCAAGAAACACTACAAAAAATATGTACTATTATGGTGGTTTTTTTTGCGGCGGGTGCAAAAACCACCACTATATGTCGCATATTGTGGCATTTTTTGGGACCACTGCTATTCATAGGGTCTATTGCGGCATTTTTTGGGACCTCCACTATAGGTATAGTCTTTTGCGGCGTCCTACAACTGCAGGACATAAAACTACCGCAATATGTATGTTTTAGCGGCGGTAACTTAAATATAATGACGCTCCAAAAACCCGCCGTAATAAATATATCATTTTGCACAGATACCATAGTAGTGGTAGAGAAAAATGCCGCAATATGCGAGCTGTAGCGGCGTTTGTATGACCGCCGCAATAGGGACTCCTTTTTGTGGCGTTTTTTCTTAGTTATAGCGGTGGGTTGGACCACCGCTATGAACCTTCTAACTCCTCGCCTATTGTAGGACTCAATTTACAGTTTAACTATTGTAATTTATTATTTTTGGTATTTTTATGCAAAAACATTATTTTAGGTTTAGGTGATTTATTTCCTTGTTTTTAGGTGCACTTAATGTTTTTTAGGTCAAATTTGATTCTTGATATGGTAAAATATCAATTAGGAGTTATTTTATAATATATTTTCTTGTCTGTCAAGTTTTATGGAGCCCTTAAATAGGCCCTTAAGTCTGTAAACGTTTTTCATAAGATTATTGAATAAAAATCAGAAAATGTGAGGCTTTGCTCTTCTTTTGGTTCTTTAAGAACTGTGAACTTATTAGGGATTCTTCCTTGTGGCGTTCAAACTTTATACCTTTGGTTCGTGATTCTTTATAATCATTGGGTCAAGGTCAACTTATACCTTTGGTTCGCGTTTCGATTATAAACGTTGGGTCAGGGTTTCTATCAAAAATTTGAATTTTAGCTTTCTTGGGCAAATATTCCAATATTTTTGTTGGGTCTCAAAGCGTGTCGATTGAGGTTCGCATCACCGCCTCTCCCCAAATCTTCCCTCTATTTTTTTTTTTTGGCTTTTTATTGTTAGCGCCTTTTCATTTTTTCCAAAAACACTATATCTCTCTATCTCATTTCACTCTTCAGAGACCAAAAACACTATTCACTGTATCTCTCTCTAACTTTTCAGAGACCCAAAATCCCACACAAACACCCAGCTCTTTCTCTCTAACTCTCACTTTCCCTCGTAGACCCAAAATCCCACCCAAACACTATTTATCTTTTAAACTCTATCTCTCTCTCTCCCTCGCAAACCTCAAATCCCACCACCACCGCCGCCTTCACAACAACCCCACCACTAGCACCAAACCACATTGACTTAGTGGCCGCCACCTCATTTCACTCCCAAAAACCAAACATTCTCTCTGTAAGTTGTCTTGAACACTCTCTATGTTTTTTTTTTTTTTTTTTTTATCTAAAGTGTTATGTTCAATGTGTTTTTTTTTTTTTTTTGTTGGTAATATATTAGGATGTTTTCTAGTTAAAAACCAAATTATTCCTCTGAATTCTTTGATTCTTCAATTTTTGAAGTAGGTTATTGATGTTGGGCTTGTTTATTGGGTCAGTTGTGTGATTGGTTTGATTTTTTTAGGGTCTGAGATGTTTTCATTTAATAAACATTTCATATAAAAGCAATGGGTTTCTCATTTTATTAGACATAATGAAATTTATGGATGTAATTGTTAGAAAAAAAAGGGAAAAAAATATGTGGATGCTCTTCATGAATAACTTACTGAGTGAATAATACCTGTTTGTATATCAATTGTTTTGAATAAAACAAAAGGTTCAAGTACTTTGGTGCTTCCATGAATTTCATGTTATGTTTCTATATTTTGTACATTGTATATAAGTGTGAGACTGTTATATATTTGGATTTTTTGAATTTTTATGTTTGAGCTTTAGTTTCTTCTATTGGGGTAAGGGGTTTGAAGAAAAATCATACACATTGATTGAAAATCTACACTACATTGCATTTCTTGGTGAAGTGTCTTAAGTGTTACTACCATCCTTTTGCTAAAGGTTGCAATATGTGAAGATTCTCTTTGTAGACCCTTTGTTGACTATCTTGTTTTCTATTCAGAAAGAAGCAAATTTAATTAATGTTAAGTGATATGGGACTGATTTTGATGTGATATTTTAAGGAAAGATTGTCTTTGGATGTTGAAAATTTACATGAGGGGTTCCTCATTTATATGTAGAGCTGTTCTTGTCCTTGTGTGACTGCAATGGTTGTAAATTTTAGGAAATTTCATGATGTACATTCATACTATGGTAAACTCATTTAGGCCTATATTATATGAAATTCTATGCCTTTGTTCTATAAGATGAAAATAAATTGCATTTATGGGGGCTTAGCATAAAAGTTTGTAGTTACTTGTTTGAAATACTCATGGACTCATAGTGTAGGCAACAACCATAAACAACCTTTCCTTCAACACCTTCTTATGGGGAGAGGAGGTGCCATTTGTTCTAGAACTCATTGGCAATGTGTTTCTTCTTTCAATTAGGAATAGATGAAGCCATATCATGCATTGTAGCCTAATGCAGTATGCTTCTGTTATTTCCGTTTTTATAAGTTCATTTTTCATATATCCAATTCGATTATCTGTGTGTTTTGTACCTTATATTTCATTCATATCAACTTGTTTTTCACTTGTCGTTGTGCTTATATGATGTAACTAGATTTGTACATAACAAAGAACCAGTAGTGTTTAGTATGCAAGTTGCTTAAATTCCATTTATGGACTAAAGCAAGCATCTAAATCATAAAATATCATCTTTGATCAAGAAATCAAATTGTTTGATTTTGATCAAGTATTAAAAGGCCTTATGTGTGTAAATGCTATATAGAATAATAAATTTCTTAATGTATGTTGATGACATTCTAATAATTTAGAATGATATAGAGTTATTGTCATCAATGGAGTTTTTGGTTGTCTATTCTAGTTTGATATAAAGTACTTGGAAAAGACTGGTCACATCCTAAGAATTTAACTTTGTTAAAATTCAGAATTTAGGATATTTGGTCTATCTCAAACTATTTAAATAGATTAGATTCTAGCCAAGTATAGCATGTAATACTTCAAGAATGATTCTTTCCTTTTAAGTTTGAATTTCCTTTATATTGGACTGTGGTCCTAAGACATATTAAAGGAAAAGCATATTAAGATGGTTCCTTATACAAATTCGATAGAAAGTCTTTATGCTAAGCTAAATACTAGGCTAAATATCTATTTTGCTGTGGGCTTGGTAAGCAAATATCAATTGAATCAAAGATCACTTAATTAGTAGGAGTAAAACATATACTCAAATATCTTAGAAGAATGAGGGATTAGATACTTGTCCACAAAAGTGAAGTTTTGATTATTACTAGATGTGCAAATACTGATTTGTAGTTTGATTGTGATTCATGAAGTTGGACTTCAAGCTATGTGCTTATCCTAAGTGATGAAGATACACATCATGAAGTTGGACTTCAAGATATGTGTTCATTTTAGGTGGTAAAGATACACATTAAGTGTAAATAGTATCATCTCATTAGAGAGATACGAGTATATGAGAAATAGTAGTAGAAAAGATAATTTATACAATAAATTTGGCTGTAACTTGTTTCCAAATCTTGCCTTAGAGTAAGTATGAATTACTCTAAAGGGAGATAAGTGTCGGATATATGATAAATTGTCTTTGAGGGCAAGTGAGAGATTGTTGGGGTTTATGCCCTAAAATCCAATTTATTGGCATGTCATAAATGATTAAATTGTTTAATTATATGAGATTATTTATAAATGAACTAATGGGACATTATCTTAGTCCATGAGATGCATTATATGTGATTTATGTGATTTAGTCACAGAAGATGTAAATCACAAGTTTCTTGTAAACTCAAAATGTACTTCATAGTCGGTGATGAAATTGGGCATTTCATCTGTGAAGACTATAACATATCAACTAAGATGATTTGTCTTGATCATGGAAATAAGGATTTCTAGTTGGTATGTTGATATGTTTGAAGAGTTAAAATATATTGAACTGGATTACTGTGCGATTTATTATTCTCTTAACTACTGTCAAATGAATAATAAACTCACAACTTCTATTTACATGAACTCTTAATCCTGAGAGAATAATGGACATGATCATGAGATGTAGGTTGCTTTAATATATCATGAGTGAGATCTATTAGTCACGGTCGAAATCTCAGTATATTGGGCAGCCACATTTAATGTTGATGGAACACATATTCTCAATATGGAATTCATAGTCTCTTAATAGAGATACAAAATATTCTCTTAAGATAAGTTTAATGTGTTTGGTTATTCAAAGAGTTGGGCCCAACCACTTCAGTAAAGAGTTACTAAAGTATATATTTATTAAATTGAATTTCATAAATATATAATAAATAACTTAAAGGATTAAACTGGGTACTCAAGGATTAAGATGTAGTAATCTTCAAAGTGGCAGTATATATTCATGACTTTATATTACTACGAATATTTTATGAAGGGGCTGTATGTACAATAAAGTCTTGGGATATCATTTATAAATAAGGCCTAGAGTATAACTATATTTATATAGTGGTATTAAATATAGTTAATGGTAACTTTCGACTTGTCAAGAGTTGACAGAAAAGCCCAAGGCCCATTGTAGCTAGTGTCTTATTAGTCCCTTTTGGTTCCACTCCAAGCCACACACAAGATCCCAATTGAAATGGCCCAAAAGACTAGCCCAATTAGATAATCAATTATATATAAGGAGAGAAACATACAGAATTTCATTAAGGGGTTTTTCATGAGACCTTTTCATTAGTGTTTTCATACAAGGAATGAAAATGGTTTGTATGTGAGTGTTTGATACTCTCTTATTCTCTCATTGGAAACTGATTGAGAAACTACACATCTTGGGCATTAAGTGGAATTGGAGTGAAGATTAAAAGTGTTCCCAAATGCTTCTAATCTTCGGTTTTGAATTTCACCACACCAAGGTACGCTTTCTTGTTCTTAAATTCTGAAACTTACGTGGTACTCGTTATCAATTGCGAGTAAAGTAGATCCGTTAATTTTTCATTGCGTATGTTTTGTATGAGATGCAAAAAAGTATTTTCCAAGTGTTCTTCCAACAGCTAATTAATTAATTAATCTATCATAAGGGGTCAATACGTTTTTGGCCTATCAAGTGGTATTAGAGCAGGCACACTCTGATTAGGTTTTAATCTTTGCTGTGTGATCCATTGACGCCTGTTGTCATGGAAACTCTTGATTGTTTTGATTTGCATGATCTTGTGTTGAATGATGATGATGATATTCAAGATGCCTATTGCAAGCTTTATAATATTTGTATGAAATTTCTTGAATGTTCTGCAAAATTAAAAGCTAATTTTAAAAAGGTCAAACATGAAAAAGATAATTTGATTGCAAAATTGGATGAAGCCAATAATTTGAATGAGAATTTTAAAAATCAAATTTCATTTCATGTGAACAAAATTAAGAGTTTGGAAGAGCAACTAGTTAAATTTAAAACTAAAGTTGAAAAATTAACTAGTGTCAAACTTGTTGTCGAGCCTAACTTAAAAGAAAAAGATTTTTTTATTCTCACATTTAAAAGGAATAATGAAGAATTGAATACTAATATTTCTAGGATAGACAAAGGTAAACAATTTGATGTTAACGCTAAAGTTTCTAAACCTATGTCAAAAACTACTCCTAGGTTGCATAAAAATTTTAAAATTTTCTCCACTTGTCATCATTGTCATACTGCTGGTCATATTAGACCAAATTGCCCTAAGTTGAGGTCTCTGTCAACCTCTAAGGTTAGACCTCCTTCTAGGAAGCCGAGTAGCTCTAAAACTACTCATGTTTGTCACCATTGTGGTGTATCTAGTCATACTTGTCCTAAATGTTTCAAGTTGTTTCCTCATAAGCGAGTGTCCAATAGGTCTCATCCTTTGTCTAAAGGCTCTATACCTATTCTTGGTGAGTTATTAAAAGTTTTGAGTTTTTTAACTCAATTTCAAGGGAATTCTAATTCCTTTATGAACTTTAGTAAACAAACTAGGACACGTGCATTTTCATCTTCATGGCCAAAGACTCATGCTGTGTGGGTGAGAAACGAGTCTAAGACTTAATTGTCTTTTCTGTTGTCCTCTACTTTAATTCTTTCTATCTATAGTAGGACTTTGTTTGCTTGATTTCCTATTTACTTTTGGAATCATGCTTTCATGCATCTGCACCTTTTTATCATGTGTTCATGCATTTGCATCTTTCTTTCATGCTCTCATGTTGTTTGTCTATTTTTATTTGGTTGTTTAGTTTTTATTTTGTTTTGTTTTGTTTTCAAAATAAAAAATGGAAAAATCAGAAAAATACAAAAATAATGTGTGTTTATGTACATTGGTTCTTGTGAACCTTAAAATGACCATTGAAACAAAGTTTTCTAAACTTTGTATTGTTTGTAACTTAGATGAGCATCTCTATGCACAACTAAGCAAGTGAGCTTTGTGGCTCTTTGTTTGTGATGAGTAAGGTTAAGTGATCTCTTGTACTTAACACTCGTATCACTCTTTTTTATGAGAATGACTAGAAAATCCTAAGAGAATGGCATAAATAACCATTTCACCACTGTTACCTGCCAATCATGACATGACATATGTATGCTTCAACATAGTAAAAGCTTAATATCAAAAAGCTTAACATAATTGGGTATTTCTTTTCTTTCTTTTATATACCCATACATGATTTGCTTAATAAAAAAATATATGTAAAGAAAATAAAAGCAAAAATAACAAAATGCTTTAAAACATGATTGCAAGCATGTTTTCTAGGAGATGTGAGAGTTATAAGATGTACTTCAAAGGTGATAGTCCCCATCAAACAGTTATGATTGTGTGTGAGTTAAAGTGATTTTCTCATATCTCAAATCGTCATAACATTGAGACACTTATGCAATCTTGCAATGTTTTTCACACACAACATGCAATATTCTTTACTACTCTTGATATATGTGCAGGTACAATGTGATTTGGCTATCACAAGATTTACATGTGTTGATGTATACTCACTAAACTGTCTTAACTTGTTTTTGAAATATAAAATTGGTTAGACGTGTTTAGTGTGTGTGTGTGTGTGTGTGTGTGTGTGTGTGTGTGTGTGTGTTTTGGGATCTAAATGCTTATCATTTTTTTTTTGTTGAGAGATGATTTTGAGAGTTCAAAATGTTGTTTGGATCATTGGTTGAGTTTCATGTGTGATTGCATTCATTTTTGTGTTTTTCCCTTCTTGAAAAACCGTTTTTAAGCAATCTCGACAGCTCCTCGACACCTCTCGACACCTGGCTTATCGGTCGAGCTCTTTTGTTGCATTTTATCGCAATCTCGACACCTCTCGATAGCTAGGTGGATCGATCGAGAAATCTCTTGTCACCTCGATACCTCCTCGATCCATCGAGTTTCTATTGTGGACATCTCTGGACACCTCTCGATAACTGCATCTGTATAAGCCTTTTTATCTAGACACATGTCTCAATACCTCTCGATACCCCTATCTGTCGAGATTTACTAAGGTTCTATATATATGTTCAAACACGATCCGGACTTCATTCTCTCGATCTCTCTCGACCTGTCCACGTCTGTTCACCTCCCAAATCACTCTCTCTCACCCCAAACCTTTTTCCCAAGCATATTTTAAGCTTTCTCAAGTTTTTCTTCACTTGGTAAGTTTCTAATCTTTCCTTTACATGCATTTCATGTTTTGAAACCTAAGTGTTGGGGTTTTTGGAAAAGTTTTGGGGATTTTTCAAAGTGTTGAGTTTTTGTGATTTTTTTTTTTGGGATAGGTTTTATAGATTTGATCTTAAAAACTCCATGCATTGCATTCCATGAGCATTATAACTGTATTTTCATGCATTTAGATGTGTGCAAGTTGATTGTGTTCTGGAAAGTTTGGATTGGGCTGAGCCCATGATGCCTTTTATATTGCATGTCACATGTTCATGTATTTCTCATGTATACGTTATTTCCTTTCAATATACTTGTTATATTTGAAATGTATTAGGACATTTCTGAGTGTTTCTTTTTTCCCCCTCTCTCTAGTTTACGTTAGTGCGTCAATGGCATTGAAATGTAAGTCTACTCCGTCCCAAAACCCTCTTTGTTCTAGGGCCTCTTCGTCTTCTAATCCTACTCCTTCTTCTGTTCGGTTCTGTGATGAGAAAGCCTAAAAGGACTTCTCGAAGAACTTCTCTAAACGAGGTGTTCATTCGGAACGCCAAGTTATTTTGTCAGATTTCGCCAACACTGATCTTCCTAATGTCATTCACAGTCGGGAATAGGAGTCATTGTGTGACGTCCCTAACACATCTCCTTCCGTGCTAATCTAGGAGTTCTACTCCAACATACATGGAACTGATACTTCAATACCTCTCTTTCATACTCGCATTTAAGGTATGCGCATAGTGGTCACACTAGAGTTGGTATCCGATGTGCACTGTGTTCCGAGGGTTACGCATCTTGACTACTTCGGTTGTGAACATCTGCAGACTGTGTCCAAAGACGAGATGATCTTTGCTTTCTGTGAGCGCCTAGCTGATTGGGGTGATCATCAATTTACATCATGTCGGCCTTTTGCTAAAGGTCCTAGATTCTTGAACATGGTGATGACTTTTGTTTTGTGTCCTCTCTCTCACTATAACTCTATCACAGAGTTTTGTGCTTATTTTCTGTTATCCCTTCTTGAGGATCTTTCTATAGATTTTCTCACATTTCATTATTTCAATCATAGATGTGTATAGGGATACGGCAACCCGTGATAAGCTCATACTTCTTTCAGTTATCACGCGACTTTTATGCCATTTTTCTGTTCCTTTTCCCTCATCTGACTACTTCTCCATTATGTGTACCATTGACTACGCTACCGTTAAATAGAGCAAGGCGCAGTTTCATTCAAGGCAGTCCGGTTCAGCAGCTCCTCCCACTCCTTCAGCTCTTTCTACCTCCGCTCCTTCTACTTCAGCAGGAGGTGTGACTTTGGATACGATCATGGCACAGCTTCAAGGCATGGATGCTCGCCTTGATACACTTTCTACTGAGTTGTATCAGTGAACACTTGTGTTGGCCATATTGCTAGATGGCAGGCTTGCCTTGGTGGTTTTGTGGAGTCTCCCTCTCCTCCTCCCGAGGCATCCGAGACATCTGTTGATGGTTTCGACGAAGATGATGATGAGGTTGGAGATGCTAGCTCTTCCTATTCTGACAAGATGTCTACTTGACACTCTTACCCTTTGTCACTCTTGACAAAAAGGGGAGTAGTTTTGGATATGAGAGTAGTCATTCTTAGGGGGAGAGTTAGGATGTAGGAGATTATTTTTGTTAAGGAGAGTGTTGTTTTGTTTTTGAAAAATGTAGTGAGGATTACTTGTATCTTTTCCTTCTCTTTCTCCTTCTTTTAGAGATACATTGTTCTTGTACCTAGGTCTTGTGACCATATTTACATACATTGTGCTTATCGTAGACATATATGTGATGATGTATGTTTTATTCACCTATTTCTACGTGTGTTGTTTATTTTCTTTCTTTATACACATGTTTCTTTCTTTTGTATGCAATCTATTATTTCTATTTCACACAAAGATGCCTTGATGCATTTTGTTTAAAGTGTTTCAGAAATACAGGTTGTCAAAGTCTACTTGTCATGAACTCTCTTCTTGCAAAGTTTTTCAAGAGTTTATGTTAGGATAGATTTTATTGTATTCAACAAATGAGCATGAGTTGAGTGTTTTATGACTTCTCTCATATGTTCATTTGTTTGTTGTGATTTTGTCACAGATTGCCAAAGAGGAAGATTGTTAGGATATATGTGGTTCACTTGTTAAGAACATATATCATTTTTTTATGTAGTTGGCTAATCCTTTGATAAAATGCACTTTGCTTGTATTTGGGTAGATCTATGATGTTTTTTAATACTTCAAGAAACAAATTTGCAAGATCAAGTGTTTAAATCATGCAAGTCTGTCCAAGAAACAAGTTGAAGAAGTGTCTGTCATTAAAGCTCGACAGTTAGCATCTATCGAGTTTAAGAAGCTGTTCCAGCCTCGTGGCTCGACAGCATCTCGACACTTGCTGTCTGTCAAGGTTTAAGAAAAACAGAATTTCAGATTTGTTTTGATTTCAATCCATGAATATGCCTTTGAGGCTTCTTTTCTCATATTCCTAGACATATATAAGGATTATTTTAAGGGTCGTATCTGGTTGCATAGCTGAGAGAATAAGTTGCACAAGCATTGAGCAAAGTTTGTTTAAGCAATTTGTGACCGGAGAAAAAGTTTGCCCTAGCTCATCTCTATTGTGAAGAAGCTATTGTGTTTGTGCACCGTAGGGTTTTTTAACCAAGCATCTTCTTGATCTTCATCGTGTGGATGAACTGAAGAACTTTACAGCCAGCATCTTTCTTAAGTTGGTGATTGAAGTCGCATACTGAGATCCGCGCAAGTGGTCAGTCACAAACTAGGAGTCGTGCATCAAAAGGAGAAATTGTCACTACAGAACAAGTCCAATTGTGTATTGGGGTAAGGGTTTAACTGTAGGTTGGTAGAAGGTATCGAGATTCCTTTACTTGTAACTGCTTATTTTGATAATAGTGGATTCTCAGGAGTGGTGACCTTAAAATCACCTGGTGGGGTTTTTGCCTTGGAGGTTTTCCCCATTCGTAAACAAATCACTGTGTCAATTTATTTTTTGTTGCACTTTAGTTTATTGGTGATTTGTTTGTGCTACTATGCGTTTGCATGTTAAATTTGTTAATTAATTAAACAAGACTAATTAATCAATTAATCTATCACAAAAGGTCAATACATTTTTGGCCTATCAGATGGATCCCATAGTTGCATTCCTAAAAGAAGGAACGCTACCTTCCGAGCGTAGAAAGACAGAGAAGACGAACATAAGCTCCCTGTTTCTGGCTATCCAAGGAACAGAAATTGTATATGTGCTCTTTTTTAGGGCCATATTTACTTTGCATTCACCTTGAGCTGATTGAGCCACTTTTGGAGGAACTACATGAATGAATTTGCGGTAGTCATACTTGAGGTAGATCGTCGTCGCATAGGGCTCTTACCTAGGGTTACTGGTGGCCAAGTATGCCAAAAGAGGCACAAGATTATGTTAAAAAGTGTGATTAGTGCCAAAGGTTTGCCCCAGGCATCCATAAGCCTAGGTCATACTAAACCCTTTTTCTAGTCCGTGGCCATTTGCGCAATGGGGCTTGGATATTATAGAGCCATTTCCTAGAGTAGTAGGAAAACAAAGATGGCTTCTTGTCGGAACAGATTACTTCATAAAGTAGGTCGAGATTGAGCCGTTGTCTAATATCAGGGATGTAGATGCAAAAAAGTTTGTCTAGAAGAATATTGTTACTAGATTTAGGATTCCCCATACTCTTATCTCGGACAATGGGCTTTAGTTTGATAGCAAGGCTTTTAAAAGGTATTGTGGTAAGCTTGGTATTAAGATTAGGTACTCAACCCCGGCCTATCCACAAGGGAATGGGCAAGTTGAGGTAGTCAATAAGGTCATAGTTAATGGATTGAAGAAGAGGTTAGATTAAGCTAAGGGCAGATGGGTTGATGAGCTTCCACGCGTTCTTTGGACTTATCAGACTACTCCTCGTCGTTCAACTAAGGAAACCCCATTCTCCATGACCTATGGCTCCGAGGGCATGATCCCCATGGAGACAGGGTATCCGACGTTAAGAACTAGCCTATTCAATCCCGATAATAATGATCATTTACTCCGAGAGAGTTTGGATTTAGTTGATGAATGAAGAGAGGTGGTCGTGGTCTAGTTGGCACATTATTAGCAAAAGCTTAAACAAGGGTACGACCTGGGGTAAAGGTTAGACCATTAGCACTAGGGGACCTAGTGTTGAGAAGGGTAGTAGGAATTGCAAAGAACCTATCGTGGGGAAAACTAGGACCTAACTGGGAAGGACCATACCGCATTACTTTGGTCGCTGGAATAGGTGCTTATTTTTTAGAAGATCTAGATGAGAATGCTAAACCATGTCCGTGGAATGTAAATAACCTTCGAAGATACTATTATTAATGAAAGGCATTATGGCCATCTTTTGTTTCAATCGTTATGATGGTTATTATTCAATTCATCCTTTATCGCCTAGTTAAGTGTTAAATAGAACCTTGACCATGTCTGGCTCCTCGGATCATATGCCTTGGGTAAATTAATACTATTTATTTCTTTAAGTGTTAAATAGAACCTCGGCCATATCTAGCTCTTTGACCACATGCCTTGGGTAAATTAATACTATTTATTTCTTTAAGTGTTAAATAGAACCTCAGTCATGCCTGCCTTCTTGGACCACATGTCTTAGGTAAATTAATACTATTTATTTCTTTAAGTGTTAAACAGAACTTCAGCCATGCCTGGCTCCTCGAACCACATGCCTTGGGTAAATTAATACTATTTATTTCTTTAAGTGTTAAATAGAACTTCGACCATACTTGGCTCCTCTGACCACATGCCTTGGGTAAATTACTACTATTTATTTCTTTAAGTATTAAACAAAACCTCGGCCATGTTTAGTTTCTCGGATCACATGCCTTGGGTAAATTAATACTATTCATTTTTCTAAGTACTAAATGAGACCTCGACCATGCATGGCTCCTCGAATTATATACCTCAGGTACATCACTAGTGTTTATTTAACTAAGTGTTGGCTTGCTAATTTCTTGGGTTTATGTAAGTATGTAGAAGTAATGTTGTGCCAGTTTTCAATCCATGGGAGCTTGCAATTATGTTTCATGATTTAAAACTTAGCCATATCTAGAAGTAGACTGTTAACAATATAGATTATGCTTAAGTAACATATACTTGGAAGAAACTAAAACTTTTTATTGAATTATTCCTTGCTATAACAAAGGGAGTACATTTACGTTTTTTTTTTTTGAAAAAAAAAAAATCCAACGAGATAAAAGGAATGAAGCATAAGTAGTACAACATAGTAATGTCCTAGCTGCCAGTAAATGGTAGGGGGTTGTTTGTTGCTAGTGGTGGTGGTTTGGAGTGTTCAACCTCTTTCCCCTTGGACACCTCTTTTTCCTGAATGGGTACCCTTGTAGGCTCTGAGGAGACCTTGGTGGTGCATCAACAGGTTGAGTAGTTGCAAGACCCTTGGTAGCAGGCTGGGTAGCTACAAGAGCCTTGACAGCAAGTTGACTAGTTGAAAGAGCTTTAGGAGTAGTGGATGCTTGGGCAGCTGGCAAGGCTACAATTCGCAATGCTAGAGGGTAGAAAATGTTCTCTGTTTTCCTTAAGTCTGAGGAAGCCTCCACTTTGGCCATGTTCAAGGCTTCAATCCATACCTGAAGACAATACTTGTGGCAGAATCCTGTGACCTGGGCCTTGAGAGCATCCTTTATCTCTTTCACTCCAACATCATACCCAGATTGCTTGGCCTGAGCAATGGCCTCCTCTTTCTTCTCTAGCTCTTTTTTTCTGAGCTTTAATTTGCTCTTTAGCCTTGCAAAGTTGTTGACACTGATCCTCAGCCTGCTTCTCAACACCAGCCAAAGCAGCTTCAACACTTTTCCTTTCTCTATTTGCCTCGGTTAGTTTTGTGCCAAGGTCTTTAATTTTCTTTTTGGCCACAGCTAGAGTCTTAATAGCAGATATTCGATGTGCCTCTTCATCTTTCAACTGGGCATAAGCTCGATCTAACCACTTCTCAGCAACGTTTGTCGTTTGAATTGCCTAAAAGAAAGTAATAGTGTGAGGAATGGCTTGGAAGTAAAATCTTTGCAAAGTAAGGATATTTACAGTTGGAGTTTAGAAAATAAGTAGGGGTGCATACCATGGCCAGGTCCTACTTTAGGGTTAGGAAGACCTCATGCTTTTTCAAGGTCCTTAGGTTGGCCATGTCTTGAGGTAAAAGTAGAGGCTGCTCTAGAGCATTGGCCATGTAGCCCACTTTTTCCTTCTAAAAGTCTCTAATGGAAGAGTCCAAAGGGAGGGGAGCTCCATCCAACTCAAGTGAGGGGTTCTAAATCGGAACCCTAGGGCAGCACTCAAAGACCATCTTCATGCTTGAGCCCTCTGCCATGTTTTTTCTCTGTACAACTTTAGTAGCTTTTGCACCTTTCTAGGGCTCGAGGTCTTTACCGAGAACAACTGTTGGAAAAATACATGTTTGTATCACATACAAAACATATGCATCGAAAAATTAACGGATCTACTTCATTCGTAATTGATAACATGTACTATGTAAGTTTTAGAATTTAAGAACAATAAAGCATACCTTGGTACGGTGAATTCAAAACAAAAATTAGAAGTATCAACTAGACTAGCAACCTTGGTGGGTGGTATATTATTTCCAGCTTTAAAAGCTTCTATGCCCTCGGGAGTATCAACTAGACTAGCAAACCTACCCATTTGAGAATTGGAGGGAAAGATTGTTAAAGAATAAGAAGAATAGGCCAAGGAAGAATAGGAACCTAAAATTAGTATATGAACTAAATGGTACTTATAGAGAAGTATAAAAGGAGCACCTTGGACAGCTTCTTTGAAAGTTTGAAGATTTAGGAAATGGAAGAAATGGACCCCCTGCTTCCTTTATATAGGAAGGCGCAGAGAGTAGGAAATTTCCGGCTTAAATTCCTTTGGAAAATCTTCACCGTAGGATTCTCACACGCTAGGGGTGTGCATGAGTCAGGTTGAGAGGATTTTTTGACCCAACCCACCATGGTGGATCAAAAAAAATTCAACCCAACCCAACCCATCACATAAGTCCAACCCAACCCAACCCACATGGGTCGGGTCGAACCCATGGGTTGGACAATTTTTTATTTATTATTATTATTATTATTATTATTATTATATTAAATTGAGTAGAAAAAAATATAAATATAAATATATTAAAAAACCCCAAAAATTATTATCAATATAACTCCTTAAAGGCAAACAATACTAATGACTAAACAACAATAGTAATTTACTAGGGTTTGTGTGAACTAATTGGCTTTTATATATGATAGGAAGAGCTAGTTATTTAAATTTTTTTTATTAATTATATAATATATTTTAAATATATATATTTTCAATATATATATATTAAATATATATAAAATACATGGGTGAGTCGGGTTGGGTTTGGCGGGTTTGAAATTTTATAGCCTAAACCCAACCCAACCTGCTATCAAATTTTTTTTTTGTAACCCAACTTAATCCACCAAAGCCTAAAAACCGACCCAACCCAATCTGCCTAGAGAATACTTTTCAAATGGCAACCATTCTTTTGAGGATAAGTTTCAGGAAAAGGAGACAACAGTAAACTAAGAAATATTTGAGAAGAAGGTTGCTACCACCACATTAAATGCTTTGCACCTAACCAACTGGCTGCATTTATGTGAAAATGACATCTAAACAGTGATATTTTAGCTTACAGCTACTCACAAAACTTTTAGGAGGTTTTTGATGGGAGAAGCATCCAAAAAATTGCTTACAAAATCAACAAGTGAAAGGTGGAGATGAAGGATGGAAGAACTATACAAGGAAATTGCCTTTATAAAAAATGGGCATGGAATGTGAGAGAGAGAAAGAAAGAAAAAGAGAAAGAACACCTTGTATTGAAATAACTTGAGTAAATATAAACACATTTCACCCTTGGACTCGATCGAGAAGAGTTTTCCTTATTATTGCATTTGTCTTCTTGGCTTGAATCCTAATAGTAAAAGTCTACACTTGATTTACTGAGCCGCCCTCTTATATAGTCCACTCTAACAAATATATTGTGTTGGGCTTGTTGGGCCATCATCCATTATTGGTGGGTTGATGGTCAAACTCTGGTCTTTACAATTTACTTATTAAAAAAAAGAGTTTTTTTATTTTATTTTATTTTTATAATTTTTAAAACCTTTTATTTTTTTGAGAAAAAAAAAAAAATGGAATGAATAAGAAAATTATAAAATGTTCATTTCACTTTGAACTCCTAATCGAGATGCTAATTAAGCTGAACTGCTTATAAAAACTTGGAATGGTGTAAAACTCTGAATAGAGAAGTGAAGTGAGTGAGAGGCTCACTAACTTGCATTTGCAAGAATAATGTCCCTCGTACTTCGTCACTGTCACAGCAGAAGTAGAACCTTCATCCTCACTCGCCACCTCTCCTCTAAACCCTCTTCCACCAAAGTCCCTCTCTTATACAAACCAGAACACGACGACCAAACCGACACCGTAACCCTTCAGCTCCTCTCGTGGGGCAAAGGCGCCTCCGGCCAACTCGGCGGCGGCATTGAAGAAATCCGCCTTTACCCAACTCCAGTCGCCAATCTCATCGTCTCTCAATCCTCATTCGCTCTCTCTCCAACACCGGGCCGCTGTGTCTCCTCCACAAATCCATTTGGGGAAGTGGGTCTTTCTTGTGGGCTGTTCCACTCTTCCTTGCTCGTTAATGGCAAGCTCTGGATTTGGGGAAAAGGGGACGGTGGCCGCCTCGGGTTTGGCCACGAGAATCCGCTTTTTGTGCCCACTTTGAACCCCCATTTGGTTTCTGTTCGGTCTGTTGCTCTTGGTGGGGTTCATTCTGTTGCTCTCACCTCCCTTGGAGAGGTCTTCACTTGGTGTGTACAGATAAAAATACCCTTTTGCTTCGAATTTCTGTTTGGCATTTCTGTTCTGATTTTATTGGTGGGGTTTAGGTTAGATGTTGATTTGACTATACTGTTTATATGAGTGTAATGTGGTAATGATTGACATATTTGCCAGTGTATAAGGCATTGCAATTTCATGTTTAGGTAATGTTATTGCAGACTATTTGAGAACCATTTGAAAACTTAAAATGGCTTTAATACGCTGTTGGTCTCTAAAACTTAGCACGATTCTAGTGCCAAAACTGACATGTTATTGCTTTAACTTTGTTAGGGACTAAAAGTGATCACTTTAAACTTCGGGGGTTAAATCACTCATGTGCTAAAGTAGTTTAGGGATCAACAGTGTATTTTGGTCAATTCGTAAACTTTGCCTATGTTATTGTGAGTAATGTGTTTGATTTTACGAAATTAGATTTGAAACTGCCCTGATATTTGATGAGTCTACCTTACTGATTCAATTCTTGCATAACACAGAAAGGCTGCATCATGGAAATATGTAGAATCGTATTGCACTTGTGGTTGAGTAGGCATTGTGAAAGGTGGTTGGCTAATGCAAGGGCTTATTGTGAATCTTTAGTATCAAATTGGAGAAACTTTGAAAGAAATTTGTTAACGAAGAGGTTATGCAGAGAAATCAAATGAGAGAAATCAATGAACCAAGTTACTGATTGATTTCAATGTATTAGACTAACAGACGTTCATTGCTACTATGCAAGAAGATCTGGAACTGAATTCTAACAGCTAACTGAACCCAACAGCTATAACAGCGTTATAACAGAAATTTAACTAATTAGCAACAGATAACCAACTATTGACAACCATTAACAAGCTCCACGACTAACATTAGGTTCAGTGACCTTTAAATGTTCTATTTTATTCCCGTTGTTGTTTGTGTTCATTATAGGTTTGACAACATTGCAACTGATTGACATGATAATATTGTACTTGTAGCCATTACTGTAATTTGAATACTCTGAGACTATATTGGGATTGCTTTATTGACTTAAACTTGCTGTTGGTCTACATAACTTGATGATTTTACATTTAAACATGAAGTTTGCAGGGGTTATGGCGGCTTTGGTGCACTTGGACATTCTGTTTATCATAGGGAACTGTTTCCTAGATTGGTGGAAGGCTCTTGGTGTGGGAAAATACATCATATTGCAACCAGTGGGACACATACTGCTGCTATCACGGAATCAGGTCAGCTAAAAAATTCTTTGGTTGTCTATTATTAATTAGTGATTTGTATGTTTTTATTAAAATAGTTTTTTATCTGAGGTTCTGGTTTGATATTTAAGGGAATTAATAATTTGGGAGTTTATGGCTGAGAGCATAGCCATATAATTTGGATGCTTTCTAGAATCAATGTTGAATCAATGTATGTGTTGCTCACCTTCTCATCACTTCTTCCGTTGGAAGACTCTGTGAAAGTCTAAATTTCCAAGTTTCCAACAGAAGTCAGCTTTTTTGTATAAACAACAGCTTTCGGGAAAATTCTCACTATAGATAACCTTTGGAACCGGAGAGTAGTTGTCCTAGATTGGTTCTGCATGTGCAAGAGGGATTAGGTAACTATTGATCATTGATCATCTACTTCTCCATTGGCTAGAGAGCTTTGGTACATGGTTTTTTCATTGATTGGGGTGTATTGGGTTATGCCTAAAGGTGTTGTGGAGCTTTTATTAGTTCTTTTTATAAGGCAAGTTCAACTTGTGTTGTAACGATGAGATTTGGATTATTTTATGGTTCCCCATTGCCTCATGTGGGGTCTTTGGCGGGAGACAAATGCTTGGACTTATGAGGGTTGACTGAAGCTTTTGTCCCTCAAGACTCTGTTCGAGTGGATTAATGCTTCAGGGATGTTTTCTATTACTTCTTTGCTTGATTTGATTGATTGATGTACTTTTAGCATTTAATTTTGGTATTCTGTTATACACTTCCTGTGTACATGATTGGTTCCCTTCTAGCTTTCTTCTAATGAAATTTTACTTGTAAAAAAAAAAGTATATATTGCCTAACATTGATTTATTGTTAGATGGATCACAAACTTTGTGTGCAAAGTCATTCCCACTCACATGCTATTACACTCTTACAACCATTCACATGATCACAAACACAGACAATTAAATTGATGTACCATTCATTAACCATACTCTTTTCTGACATGGATGAATTAGTGGTTCCCCCAGGATATATTCCTATCTAGGGTATATTTCAGATTTTTCCATGTTGGGACACTGTATTTGAATTTATTAGATGTAATTCTGTTGAGTATCTTATGGGATGTATCTTTCTTGATGTATTCTTGTAAGCCCTATAAAAACAAAGTCTCGAGGAAGTGTTTTAGGCAGAGTATTTTGGAATGATAATTTTCTTATGAGAGTTTTTCTTGTTTGCTTAGTATGATTACAAGCTGATGGAGGACCATGGCAGCAACCATTGAAGACATATAAAAGGTGTCCTAAGACTTTTAATTAGTTTTAAGTGTTAGGGGTATTTTAGTAAATTTTTTTTTCTGGAATGGGCTGTGTTATTAGTCCATTGGGTTATATGTTAGTTTAGTTATTTAATTTGGGTTTAGTATTAAAGCCCAAGGAGTCCAAGTCTAAGTCTTATTAGGGTTTTAAGAAATCCAAGTTCTACTAGGATTAGTTTTATTCTTTTTTATTTTTTTGATAAGTAATAAAGATTCATTGATAATAAAAAGAGAGGGACATTACACCCAAGTACACAGGAAGTATACAGGGGGGAACAAATAAAAAATGAACATTACAAAAGTCAAGTAAATCCAAAAGACAAGAAAAAGGTTGATTTCTCCACACAGAGAACCATTCAAGTAATGTTCGGAAAAATACAAGCTTGAGATCAGGCATGAAACTCTCATTGTCTTCAAACATCTACTATTTCCCTCCTTCCAAATACACCACTTCAAACAATGAGGAACGGCCTTCCAAATATCTCCATTACGATGGCGACCAAAACGACCTTGCCAGCAAGCCAAAAGCCCAACAACAGACCTAGGCATAACCCAACAAACTCTAAATAAACTGAAAACCATATCCCACAACTCCAAAGCAATGGGCAATGGAGGAAAAGATGGTCAACACTTTCACTATTGCACTTGCACATATAACACCAATCCAAAATGCAAACCATTTTTTTCCTTAAGTTGTCAATTGTCAGACATTTCCCCAAGGCTGCAGTCCATATAAGGAAGGCCACTTTAGAGGGAATCTTCTGCTTCCAAATGCTTTTCCAAGGGAAAAATTGCTCACTATGGCCAACTAGGAGATGGTAGTAAGCACTAACCGGGAACCCCTTACTTTTACAAGGCAGCCAACAACTCTTATCCTCACCAGTCCCCCTTACGGGAGTGCTATAAATGGTATTGATAGCTCCTGAAAGCTTCCAATTCATGATTATGCACCTCCCTACAAAATTGTAACTCCCCATGGAGGATTCCATTGGTGTGCCTCATTAGATCCGCCACACTTGCCTCTTTGCTACGGCAAATCCTATATAATTCAGGATAGCGGTCTGCGAGAGAAGAAGTTCCACACCAACGATCTAGCCAAAACTGCACTTTTGATCCATCTCCAATTTCAAACATTATAAAACGAGATAAAGAGTGCCACCCCCATCTAATATTTTTCCACAAACTAACACCATATGGACTAGAGCAAGAACTAGAACACCAACCACCCCAATCACAACCATACTTCGCCTCTATCACTTGACGCCAAAGAGCATCCATTTCTTGCCCAAATCTCCATAACCACTTCCCTAATAAAGCAGCATTGAAAGATCTCAAGTTCCTAATCCCCAACCCACCTGAAGAAAGCGGAGTACACATCGTAGACCAATCAACCAGGTGAAACTTGGGCTCTTCTCCTAGACCACCCCATAGAAAGTTCCCCTGAAGTCTAGCAATACGATTGGCTACAGAAGCAGGAATAGGGAATAAGGAAAGAAAATAAGTAAGAAGATTAGAGAGAGTGCTTTTAATTAAAGTGACTCTACCTCCCTTGGATAAATATAATTTTTTCCAACCTGTTAATTTTCTTTCCATCCTCTCAAGAATAGGATTCCATATTGACTTGTCCTTAAATTTTGCCCCTAAAGGAAGACCCAAGTATTTCATTGGGAGGGACCTTTGCTTGCAGCCAAGACAGCCACCAAAAGATCCATGTCATGAACTGTCCCCATAGCCACCAGCTCAGACTTACCCAAATTTACCTTCAGACTTGACACAGCCTCAAACCAAATGAGCACCATATGGAGAATTAGCATATGATCAATATCAGCATCATAAAAAATTAGAGTGTCATCAGCGAAAAGGAGATGGGAAACCATCAAGGGTCTTCCAGTAGAAACAGCTACACTAAAGCTTGACAAACGACCTTCATGGACAGCCTTATCCAACATTCTACCAACGGCTTCCATAATTAACACAAATAACAAAGGGGACAAACGACCTTAGTTTTATTCTTCTATTTAAAGAGTTGTAGTATTTTCTATTGAGGTGGAGATTAATAATATTTTCAGATTTTTAGAGCTATAAACTTGTTATGGCTTGTGTGATGCAGACTTCTCCTAGGTGTGACGCCAAGGAATCTTAGGAGTGATTCTTAGGAATTTATATTTATTTACTGTTTGCGGTTACTATTCAAAGTACTGTTCACAGCAACCAAAATCTTGATTGCTACTATTGCTACACCAGAATTTTTAGCTTCTAGATCTTTTCCTTCAATAACTTTTGGCTTTGATACTTTAAATGTATCCATCTTGGCTAAGGTCATAGGTTCACAGTAACCAAAATCTTGATTTTCACCTTTGTTTTCATTCCTAAAACCCATTAAACCTTGTTCTTCCTTGTCCTACATCAGTTTGGTATTAGAGCCAGTTTTTATTTTGGTAGCTACTGTTGCTACACCAGAATTTTTAGCTTCTAGTTCTTTTCCTTCAATAACTTTTGGCTTTGATACTTCAAAATTTATCCATCTCAGCTAAGGTCATAGGTTTCAAAACAACCTCCATCTCACCAACTATTAGAGCGTAGGTGTTTTCTTTCCCATTATGTTTAACATTTTGATCAAAGAGCCAAGGTCGACTAAGAAGGATATGTGTAACTTGCATAGGAATTATATCACACATGATAGAATCACTATAAATACCACAAGAAAAAGAAACAAGGCATCTCTAAGTTACCAGAATAGAGGTGTTATCTATCTAAGCCACTTAGTATGGTTGAGGATGAGGTTCAACCGGAAGCTTAAGGCGTTCAACCGTGGAAGATAACACAACATTCATGCAACTTCCCCAACAATAATAAGTTTCTTTGCTTGGTTTCCACAACGAACCAACATCTGAAAAATTGAATTTCTCCTCCAATCCTCTTCCTCTACTTTGGGGCTGCTAAAATATGTCTCACTAAAGAAACAAGAGAAGTATCCTCCTCATCTTTCTCCAAGTCATTTGTAGCAAAAGCTCCATAATCAAGTGCATCCTCCTGATAATCTTCATCTTGCTCATAATCATTTAAGTTTCCCTAAACGATCTCCTTGATCGTGTAAACATGTTGCCAATCCTCGCTTTGATACCTAACTGACATAGGACAAGGGGAACAAGGTTTAATAGGGTTTTAGGAATGAAAACAAAGGTGAGAATTAAGATTTGGGTTGCTGTGAACAGTGCTGTGAATAGTACCCGTAAACAGTAAATAAAGATAAATTCCTAAGAATCATTCCTAGGATTCCTTACAATCACACCTAGAGTAGTCTGCATCATACTAAACGTAACAAGCTTATAGCTCTAAAAATCTGAAAATATTATTAATCTCCACCTCAATAGAAAATACTACAAACTCTTTAAATAGAAGACTAAAACTAATCCTAGTAGAACTAGGATTTCTTAAAACCCTAATAAAACTTGGACTTGGACTCCTTGGGCTTTAATACTAAACCCAAATTAAATAACTAAACTTAAATAAAACCCAATGGACTAATAACAGTCACAGCCCACTCCAAAATATTAAGAAATTACAGAATTGCCCTTGATACATAAAATCAAATAAAATATAATAAATCCTTCTCACTGCCTCCTGCCTCATTCTCCTTTGGTTGGAGAAAACTTGACCTCGAATTTTGAAGTGTTGAAGTAAAAAGAATCTTGGATTCTTGAAGTACATCATTTTCTTTTGTTTCTTCATTTGTGGCAGCAATGATTATAATGATACACCCACCAATACAATTGACCCATTAAACTTTTCAGGAATGACAAAATCAATATCTTGAAATGTTGTAGGCAATAGAACACTGCTTTGGCAGGCAACATGAAGTTGGTAATAAGATGCTTCGAGCGTTATAGTCTTCACTTCTGCCTTGTAATTTTGATATGCTGCCTTTTCAATTTCAACTACTTCATCAACAGTTTCCATCTCTTTCAATTCTTGTTGCATTACTTCAAGCTTTCCTTGATCACTTGCATCTATCTTCAACTCAGCATCTCCTATGTTGCTCACTAGGCAACTTGTACCTTTGATAAAGTCTGTAGAGTACTCATGCATAGGACATAAGGGCTTTGATAAATCTTTCAAAGAAAAATCAGTGCAATCTTTGGAAAAATCTGCTGGAATTTGAGGCACTCTTAACATAGGGTTTTCTTTGATGTTTCCTTTCATATTTATTTTGCTAACATGTTTTGCATGAACTTGGTATCTGGTCCTATTTTCCAACAAACTACTAGAATTGCCGCTCTCCACAGTTGTCAGTCCCTCACCAATCATCCCACCACCATCAGGAAAGAAAACAAAAATCCAGACCACTAGATGACTTAGCTCACAGTGAAGTACTTACCCTATGAAATCAGAAGAAAACCATATCACATCCTGATGCCACACAATTTTTTTGCCACCACCAAAGCAACTGCTGCCTCCAAACAAAGAGAGGAGCCCATCACCACCCCCTTGAAGCCCATCACTCCTCTTCGGGTCTGAATCTTAGCGAAAAAAAACTTCCAAAGTCAACCAGCAACCCCCTAATCCATCCATATATTAACTAATAGTCCAAACGTTTGACTTGTTGTTGACCACTCCTCATTGTGCCACGTGACTACATAAATTTATGCCACACCCCTACATTTTAAAACACCCAAAAAAGGTGCCTTATGTGAACCGTTTCAATGCTATTCTTAATACAGTTGGTTTTTCAGTTGCCTTACTTAAAGATACAATGTTCTGTCTTAGTAGTTACATAATATCTTACAAATGGTTATTTCTGATCTCTTTCATTATCTATACTCTTCTCTCTCTCTCCTTCACTCTTAACATTTATTTCTTGTGGACACTTTTGAATCAGTTTTTCCAAATAAGTGTTCCTCTATCTGCTGAATAATCTCAGAACCTGTACTTTTTGCCAAGTGCCAAATCAAGTTCAAAGGTCTTCACTTCTCATTTTACCATGCTTTTTTACCCTTCTGAATTCTGATCATTCTAGAATAAGATATCTCATAAAATAAAATGTCAAATTATGCCCATACAAAATCCAAACCAACGGCAATGGATACAATTAAGAGACAATTTTTTTTCTTCTTCTTTTCTTTTGGCTTTTTTCTGTCACTACCTGTTTCTACTTAGACTGATAGTGATCTGCAAAACTTTTCAAAAGAACATATACAAATTTGGCCCCCCAAACTCTCCCTATAATTTTATTTATTTATTTATTATTATTTTTTTTAAGATAAGACTCCCATCCTATATAGTGACAAACTTTGTATATCCCACACACACACACAAAAAAAAAAAAAAAGGGCGTTCAAAAAAACTAGGATGAATACAAAATATTTTTGAACAATTATCTCAAAAAAGGGGTTTCAGTTTTGCCTCTTTGTCATTTAAAAAAAGAAAAAAAAACTTACATTAGAGACTTGGAGTTGACCATGAAAGGAGACTCATTTCTTGCTCTCTCTCTCTCTCTCTCTCTCTCTCTCTCTTTGACTCCTTAGTATTCAGCATCTAGACTTACTATTCGTTTGGCTCTTCTTCTTCTTTTTCTTCTTCTTCTTCTTCCTTTTTACAGTTTTTTACTTAAGAATCTCTAAGTACATGGTTTCTTTTTACTCGTTACAATTTGCTAGATTGCTCTAACTCCTACCACATGTGTGGCTCACGTGTTCTGGTCACCATCTATCACCTGCTTCAATGTATTTACTATTTTATTTGTTAATTAACCATTTCATTAGTTTTTTAAGGACAATAACATTTCATTCGTTTCTTTCTGTTTCCAAAATGTGAATTTTGACACTTGATGTGGTTTTCTTTGTTTGCTTGCAAAACACTTCTTGCTTGCAAAACACTTTTTGCTATTTATACAATCTTTTTTGGCTCTTTACTCCACTCTCTTTTTTGGACCAACTTATTTTTACTCCCACCTATCACCAAAATAACTTTAATTATTTACTACAAATTCCAGTTAACTCAACTGGTAAAGTTTTTGATAGTTGAATAAAAGATTTGTATTAAGTATAAAGGCTACTATCGAGTTTGGATAAAGTTATACCTCACTCTTTTCTTAGCATTTAAAAGAAAATGGTTCGAATTGTGGGGTTAGCAATATGTTGTAATTATCTCTAAAAAAAATTACTAATAACCTCACTCTTTTCTTAGAGTAAAATTTTTTAAAAATCAGTAATAAAGAAATTTAAATTAAATTACGTTTTACTTATGTCTATTAAACAAAAATAAATATATATTTAGTATAAAACCATTAATTAGATCATTTCTACACTATTATTAATATGCATTATTCATATTTACTTCTCTCTCTTTATAATTATGACTATCGCATTCATTTGATTGAAAAACCATAGTTTAGCTTAGATTTTCTAATTTTCATTCTTTTGATGTTATTCTACTTTTACCTTTGCATTCTGAATATGTGAAAGCAGCCATGGGGTCTTGGGTTTTGTTCAATCAATTCAATGATGTTTTGGTACATATCCTGAAAGCTTCATTTCTAAACTTTTTAAATAACTCAATAAAATTTCGATTAAAGAGGAGTAATTGGAAAAAAAAATTAGAGCGTTTAGCAATAGTAATACTAATTATGGTTAATTTTCATATGAGCTGCTACATTAATGTTTCTTTTTTAGTTTTATTTCATCTATGAAGTGCATATGTACCCGTATAAAGGTCTATAAGTATTTAATTGCATCGTTTATCTTGAGAATTCCTAATAGGACTTCTCTTAAAGCTTTTTTTCATTTTTCACAGCCAATATTATGTTTGTTTCAATCCAAGACAAACATAATTACATTTTGTATCTATGCAAAGTTTTCCGTGCATTGCACAGGTTTGCGACTAGTATATATATATATACACACACACACACACACGCACGCGCACACACACGGGTACACACACTCACACTTAAAAAAAATCCTCAGAAAACCTGCACCCTGAATGCATCAAATAAGCCACCGTGGAACCCCTTGTCAGTGGCCCATCATCACTAAGGTTAACCTGACCTAAGATCAGATCACCCATACCCGAAACCCTCAGAAAACTTTCCTTTTTGATGTATTCCTAGAAGCCAATAAAAAAAGTGCCCCATGAACTGTTTTAAAATGATAATTTTCTTATGAGATTTTTTCTCTTTTGAATGGTGGTTACTTAGCATACTTAGGTGGTGAAGCTAGGGTTATTTTTTTCCCTTTCTTTTTTTGAAAACATGCTCTGCATCAATTAGTTTTGAATTATAAGTGGTTTTGGTAGGTTTTATTGTTATATATTTACTTGTAATATATCCATTTAATATTCTTTTGGATTTAGGGGAACTCTATACTTGGGGTAGAGATGAAGGGGATGGTAGATTGGGCCTTGGTCCTAACCGGGGCCCAAATGAAGGAGGTGGACTCAGTATTCCTTCCAAAGTAAAAGAGTTACCTATACCCATGACTGCTGTTTTCTGTGGGGGTTTTTTCACAATGGCGCTGACTGAGCAGGGGCAACTTTGGAATTGGGGAGGTGAGAATATAAGTTCTTTTTCTGTGTATTTTTACTCTCTCTATGACAATTCTTCTAGGTTTATGTGTGTGTGTGTGTTCTTTTGGGTTCTAAAAGTAGTGAAATAAATGATCGAAATGTAGCGATCTCAACGGAAAAAAGCCTTAATTCCTACAGCAGTGTTTTTATTTATTTATTTATTATAAATTTTTAATTTATATATATATATATATATTTTTTTTTATGATAGGTATATAGTAGGGAAGGGGAAAGTGGAGATTGAATCACAGACATGGGGCACCACAAAGGATTGAAATCATGTCTATAGCTGTGTTCTTTAACATATATCATTCTGTCACCATGTAGTTCTACCCAATGCTTCCATACCAACCACAAATGTTAAAGGGAAAAGTGGACCCTTGATGTAATCTCCAACTACTAGAGAAAAAAACCTGTGGGTGTACTAGTAGTAACTAGCACAAAATATTTGACTATAAAGGTACAAAAATATATCCATAGTTTTCATATTTCCCCGAAACCACACCGTTGAAGCAAGTGAATCAAGCAGCCCAATTAACATTGTCATAAGCCTTTTCCACACCAAGTTTACATAAGATCCCCAACCTACAAGACCACAAACGACTATCCTGTTACTCATTGGCTATAAGGACAAATCAAACATTTGTCTCCCCTGAATGAAGGGGTTCTACGTATTAGACACAATCTCGCCCAGCACACCTTTTAACCTATTTGCTAGCACATTTGCCAAAATCTTATAGACACTACCACAAGACTAATTGCTCAAATATCTTTCACTTCAAGTGCTTCCACTTTTTTAGGAATTAATGCCACAGAAAGTAGGATTTAAGATTTTTTTAAACATACATCTTTCATGGAATTCATAACATCAAGAAGTTTGAAAAAAAGCAATTGTGAACCCATCTTGACCTGGGGCATTGTCTCCATTTATACTCCTAAGAAGACTAGTAAACTGAAAGCATGATAAGGTAATGAACTAAAATGATAACTTGGACTGACAGAAAATAAACCTAAGATACTTAGAATCTAGTAAATAATTCTAGACTAAGTAAATCACCAAAATACCTCTAATTTACTGGAACTGTTGAAATTACAGTTATTCCGTTGAATACAGAAGTGAAAATTATTGATTAAATAAAAATCAAACAAAAAACTGTTTTGACCCTGGACTAATTTTAACTTGACCTTTAGAACCTTGCCTTTTTTGGTTTAATTGGATTCCACATGTTGTTCTGATAAAATAAATCTTGGATGGATGACTTTGCGAAGTAACAAAATTAATCTTCCATGGCTGCTTCATAGGAGAGAGAACAACAGAGTATGAAAAAAACTGCCTGAAATTATTTATTCACTTTCACGAGTAAAAATTATTCAAATAAGTAGCATCTTTTGGTTGTTCTCACAGCAAACTCCAACTACGAGCTTGGAAGAGGTGATAAGGTTGGTGGTTGGAAACCCAAACCAATTCCTAGTCTTGAAGATGTTTGTGTCATTCAGGTAGCCAGTGGTGGATATCACTCCCTTGCATTAACTGGTAAAGTGATTACTTAATCTCGTGATTGTTGTGGAAAGTGTTTCTCTTTTTATATGTTACTTCTTATTATTAGTGATTTATATTGTATAATTTCAGATGATGGTAAAGTACTTTCTTGGGGCTATGGTAGACATGGTCAGTTGGGTCATTCTTCTATCCTAAATCAAAAAATACCTGTATTGATAGAGGCTTTATCTGATGAGCATGTTGTCTATATTGCTTGTGGAGGTTCATCTTCAGCAGCTGTAACTGGTAAGGCGAGGCTTGATTTCTTTGGTAGCATCTTTACTTTCTTTTGATGAGTGTAAAATTTATTAAAAGGTGCCACAAGGTGCACAACCCAAGTACATAGGGAATATATAAAAACAACACATCAAAATATAAGGAAAAAAGAAAAAGGAGAAATAAGAATAAGCTCAGGCCTGAAAGTTGGGTAAAGAAAAGTTGAGTCAAATCACTAAAATTCACTAAAATGTAGAAGAATCCAAGGAAATAAAGTATAATGTATCACAATAAATGAAACCGGGCCTTAGGGAAACACATTTTGTCTCTCCTACGGAGGTCTCCTTGCCATCAAATTTCCTCTTTTATTCTCCACTTAAAATTTTGGCGTCAAACAGACATAACAGAACTGTCTGAAAACTGAATCTTTGGACATGCAATACACTTGATGTGCAATGCAAAAAAGAGTTGTAGAATAAGAAGTTTTTTTGGGAGCTGAAACACCCACGCAGAAAGAATTAAACCCAATTGTTAAGTTTGGAGCAGTCCACAGTACCTTGGGCATAAAATTGTAGTTTCTCATTGCACATTGTTTTGACTTTGGATTGAACTATTTTATATTTGTTATTTTTGTTGTATTATTTTAATTTATGTACCATATTTGAATAAGAGTGGTGTCATTGTTTATTTGAACAGATAAAGGGAAGTTGTACATGTGGGGGAATGCCAAAGATTCTCAGTTAGGAGTTCCTGGGCTTCCAGAGGTACAACCATCTCCTGTCGAAGTTAAGTTTTTAACAGAGGATGATGGCTTGGGACCCCCCAATGTGCTATCTGTTGCTGTAGGTGCGTCACATGCCATGTGTTTGGTTATGAGGTCAGCTTCGTAACAACAATAGTCTCTTGGCTGGGAGGTTCTCTCAAAATATGAAGTTTCAATAAATATGGAAAGAACCTTTTGCAACAGAGCGCAAGCAAGAGTGGAAATGTATTTGTAGATTTCTAATGTTGGGATAATTCAGAATGCTTTACAAATGAGAGAAATACCGTGACGAGTTGAGGTGGATATTGGTTTCGTAATGCAAGAGGTTGCATCTCCTACTAATTGTATGTTGAGCTGCATCACAGGATATGGAAACTCGTGTCTCAGAATTATGCTGCAACTGACACAGAGATGCAAGCATAAGAAATCTATTGTTATTGCCAAATATTATCTGTGGCATTATCTTTGCATACGGTGTTTTTGTTATGGGGTTTCTCCTTGGGTAATTTTCAAGGTTACCCGGAATTGGATGTTTTTGTTAACTTCAACTTTCAATGGCAAGTAAAAAAAAAAAAAAAGGTAATGTCTTCAATTTTTGGGGATTACCACTATTATCAAGGTAATGTTTTCAATTTCAGCAAAAAAAGAGTAATGTCTTCAGTAATGGAATGGAATGAAATTAGGGTAATGTCTTTCATAATGGAATGGAATGGAGTGGAATGAAGGTATTCAATAATGGAATGGAGGTATTCTGATTTGAATTTCAAACCCTAATCTTAAACACCAGAGTGATCTATTCAACCAACAAGTATGAGGGGTGCAAAAAAAAAAAAAAAAAAACCTGACCCACTACAACTATAAATATATACCTATTACTTTGTGTGTGTGCGTGTGTGTGTATAATATCGATTTAACTGACCCTGCTGCATTGTTAAAACTACACCGAATCAATTTAATCACTAACCCTATTAAGGGGTGGTGCAGTGAGGGATTTAAAGAAACTGCACATTATGGTTTGGTGGCAAAATAGGCCCAAAATTGCACTGTGCCACACCGTGTGCACTAGTATAGACAATCTGGACTAGTTGTGTTAATAAGATCTCTCTTATAAATTTGTGCTATCATAAGCATTGGAGACTACTCTCATTGCTACTCCATGATGGACCTTTAGGTACTCCTTTCTCGTTGTATGTATTTGTGGGTTGCTCTTCACACCAAAGGTCATGGGTTGTCCTTTACTTTCCAAAATTAAGATGCTATGGTTCAAAGTCTTTGAAGACCCATAAGACATGCTCAATTGCCTCAAAACATACAAGGCCCTAATGTATCTCGCAAGGCATTCATATGAAATTATGTGCAAAGTTTTCCCCACTACTCTAAGGGGATCATCTTGATTCTAGCTCAACAAGTTGAAGCCCAACTCTGTGAGGTCCTTCGTAAACCTCAACAAATATATTGTCCTCAATTTCATAGGACAATGCTACCAAAACTAACAATGCACCTCCTAAACCTCTTAAATCCACAATGGTGGTAAATGAATTAGGACCTGCCTTCCGCAACTTAGATTATAGGTTGACCCTTGCCCTCTAAATTTAAATGCCATAGCTAGAATTCTTTAGCAGCATAAAAGCCCTGCTTGACTACCTCGAAATGCATAAGACCCTGGTACCCTTGCAAGGAGTCTCATATGGAATTTTGTGTTGAGTATTCCTCAACATTCTGAAGGGATTAACTTTGTGAACCGATTTGGTCATTGGCACCATTAAGGTTTAATGCGGCAAGTGATATGGGGAAACTGCATGTTGCAAAATAGGCCCCAAACCACTCTGCATTGTGTACACCCCTACAATGGAAAATCTCAATTACAGCCTATTGGCAGGCACTCTCTTAGACTTTTTGGCTATCAAAAGCATTAAAGACGTTAAGGGCATATTTTATGTGATTGGCTAATTCTTTGACAAAATACACTTTACTTGTAATTGGATAGATATAGGACGAGTTTAGTACTTTAAGAAACAAGAGTTCAAGTCAAGTGTTAAAGCCATGAAGATTCGACCAAGAAACAAGTAAAGAAAAACTGTTCATTAAATCTCGACAGCTACCTCGATAGAAACAGTATCTATCGAGACTTAAGAACGAAGCTCGATAGAATCTGAATCTATTGAGACGTACGAAATCAAAAATTACAGACTTGATTTTTGCCCTATGCTTGTATATTTGTATAGGGTTTCTTTTTTTACAACCCTAAACATATATAAGGCTCATTTTAAAGGCCGTCGCACATGCAGAAAGTGCCCTAATTCATTATTCTCTCTAAAGAAGTTGCCGAGTCGTTTGCACCTTAGGGTTTTTTATCCAAGTACTTCTTGATCTTCTTTATTGATGAAGTGAAGAACTTTGCAGCCAACAACATCTTCAAGTTGGTGGAGTTAGTCATGTACTGGGATCTGTGCATCATTGGTTAGTCATGTACTAAGATCCATACAAAAGGGTGGTATTCATATATTGAAGAGTTCAGATGTTCTGAAGTGGTAAAAAGTTTCTGGTGTTAGTTTATCTACGGGAATTATAGAGTCTATGGACAAAGGTTTTGCACTAGAATTGAAACTTCTCTTTACTATAGTGAATTGCTTTTCGGGAAGGTTTTCCCTCAGGTTTTTTACTGTGAAACTAGTTTGTTTCATTGGTTTTCTTGGATCATCATATCTTGTCTTATTTACTATTCCGCTGTGCATAATATAGACATTGATGGTGAGCTGAAACTTGAACTCCAATTCGTCCATATCAAGAAGATGAGCATGGCCTTGCCTATCAGGACGGTTGTCCATGGATGAATGGGTCGTCCATGAGGAAAACTCCTGGACGACCCCCGACACTTGGGAAAAATCCCTAAGATTAATCTACAAAAGCTAAATTGAACCACATGTTATTACTTCGAGGCATGAGTTAAAGTCTAGTTCATCGCTATAACTTCCTCCTCAATGCATAACTTCCAACGACAGTTATATAAGATAAAGACAACGTATTCTAACTCCTATAGCGGTTGTGGAAGTTAACCTTGAACCCTCTGACCTCCTCAAATATAGGGGAAGTTATGAGACAAGTAACTGCTTCAAGAGCAAACTATATAAACACTTATTGACATTAGATGAAAGTAAGTTTTGAGATAACTCCTAAAAAGTTGGAACTCTAGAATTTGAGAGAGAAACTAGCTTAAGCATTGGAGGGTTCTTGGCCGGTCCATCCTGGTCACCTTTGATCGTGTGTTTTTCTTTTTAGGGCTTCCAAACGATTGCTAGCCCTTTGAAACCCGGAGCATTCAACCTACTGATTTTCTTTGCTTCATTAAACATGATATTGATGTTTGTTTATTTTAACAAGATTTTTTCATAATAAATCTAATTAATAACTTGGGTTTAAAACTTATTAATTCTATTAACCGGGGACTAAATTTCCCAACAAGTGGTATCAAAGCAGGTACATTTTGATTTGATTAATTTTCTGAGTGTGATCCTTGACCCTCTTTGTCATGAATCGTGGACAATCTCTTTTGATTCCGCCTTTGTTCGATGCTACTAATTATGCGTACTGGAAAGTTCGTATGAAAGCTTTTTTGCAGGCTCTTAATGAAAAAGTATGGCACGTTGTTGAAGTCGGCTGGGTTAAGCCAAAGGAAGCGTCGGTGGATTGGGATGAAGTAAAGATCAAAGTGGAAAATTTCAACAATAGGGCTTTGAATGCTATGTTTAGTGGTGTGATCAATGAAGAATTCAAGAAAATATCATCTACAGAAATTTCTAAGGAAGCATAGACCATTCTTGAGACCATTATGAAGGTACCAAGGCATTAAAGACTGTGAAGCTTCAAAAACTCATTAGTAGTTTTGAAGAAATAAGGATGGAGGAGGATGAGACCTTTGATGAGTTCTATGTTAAACTCAAGGATATTGTGAATTTTACCTTCAACCTTGGAGAATCTATTGTGGAACCAAAAATTGTTAGGAAAATCCCTAGGTCCCTACCTGAAAGATTCCATTCTAAGATCACTACCATTGAAGAAGTGACGGACATTGATCAAATTCCTAAAATTCATTTGATTGAGCTTGTAGGGAACCTTCAAACCATTGAGATGAGATTAGGTAAAATGGGAAAAGGTGGAAAGAGTAGGAACATGGCTCTTAAGGGTATAGAGGAAGAGAGTAATGACTCTGAAGATGAAGATGAGGATGAGGATAAGGACTTAAACTTTATAGCTAATGAGATTATCAAGCTTCTCCAACATATGAAAAAGGATAAGAACAAAGTCACTAGGAAATCTGAATCCTTTAGGAAGGGCAAGAATGAGAAACCCCTCATCCAATGCCATGAGTGCAAATGTTTTGGTTATATGAGGATAGAGTGTCAAACTATATTATGAAGGAAAAGACCAAGAATTCAAAAGGTAAAGGGTTGGTTGCTACCTTGAGTGATATTGAGAATGACTCTTTTGATGAGTATGTGGATGAATGTGGTCACTTTATGGCTTTTATTGCCACAATCGATAAGGTGATTGCAAAGAGTGCTAGTGATAGTGAGGATTCTTTTGACGATGAAGTACCCAAGTAGTTGCCCTTTTAGGAAGCCTGTGATAAGCTATATGCCGAATTTATAAAATCTGAAAGACTTCTCATCATTGTAGAAAAGAGTTTGATAAGGTAAAAATTGAAAAAGCTGATCTATTAGTCAAATTAGATGAGACTACAAGGTTAGTTGAGACTCTTTTTGTGGAGAACACCTCATTAGAAGAGAAGGTTAAGAATCTCAAGGTTGAGCTTAGTCAAGCTAGAACTCAAATAGAGAGGATGTCTAGTGCAAAGCCCCTCCTCTTCCACGGCTTCTGGATCAAAGATTGTCTTTGTGCCCAAATCTGAGAAAGGTGATAAAGGTATGAAATCCATAACTGATTTGTCAAATTCTATATCCTTTGTTAGACATCACTCTAGGAAATCTAGTAGTCCTAAAACTGCTCATGTTTGTCACCATTGTGGTGCTTCCGGTCACGCTCGCCTTAATTGTTTCAAGTTGTTTCCTCATAAACGAGTGGCAAATAGGTCTCACCCTTTGTCTAAAGGCTCTGTACCTATTATTGGTGAGTTATTAAAATTTTTGAGCTTTTTGACTCAATTTTAGGGGAATTGTAATTACTCTATGTCCAAAGATTCGTGCTGTGTGGGTGATAAAGGAGCCTAAGACTTAATTGTCTTTCTATCTATCTTCTACTTTATTTCTTTCTATCTAAAGTAGGACTTTCTTGCTAGATTTCTTATTTGTTTTTGGAATCATGCTTTCATGCATTTGCATTTAGTTTTTATGCTTTATAGTTGTTTTCTTGTTTTTGTTTGTTTGTTTTTTAGTTTTTGTTTTGTTTATTTCAAAATAATAAAAAAATTGAAAAAAAAAAAATCAGAAAATACAAAAATAGTGTGTTTGTGTATATTAGTACTTTTGTACCTTAGATGGCCTTTGAAACAAGATTTCTAAACTTTGTATCTCTTGTGGTGTAGATGAGCATTTCAATGCACAACTAAACAAGTGAGCTTTATGGCTCATGTTTGTGATGAGTACGATTAAGATGATCTCTTATATCTCATGCTCATATCACTCTTTTTGACGAGAATGGCTAGAAAATTCTAAGAGAAAGGCATAAATAATCATCTCACCACTAAAGCTCGCCAATCATGCATAACATTATGTGCTTCGGCATAGCAAAATTTTTATGTTTTGGCTTACATAATTGGGTATTTCTTTTCTCTCTTATATGCCCATGCATACTATGCTTAAAAGAAAAATATGCAAAGAAAAATAAAAGCAAAAAGTATCAAAATGCTTTTAAAATGATTGTAAGCGTGTTTTTAGGAGATGTGAGAGTTATTTGATGTACCTCAAAGATGATAGTTCTCATCAAACAGTTATGATTATGTATGAGTGTATTAGATTTTCTCATATCTTAAATCTTCATAATATGAGACACTTATGCACTCTTGCTATGTTTCACACACAACACACAAACTCTTTGCTACTTTTGATACATGTACAGGTACAATGTGATTTGGCCATCACAATGGATACATGTGTTAATATGTGCTCGCTAAACTGTCTTAACTTGTTTTTGAAAAATAAAATTGGTTAGACTTGTTTAGTGTGTGTGTGTGTGTTTTTTTCTAAGAATGCTTTGCATCTAGAGTTTGAGTGCTTAACATGCTGCTTGGATGCTTGTTTGAGTAGCTATCTTGTTGCATTCATCTTGTGTATTTTTCCTCCCTTGGAAAACCTTGCTCCTATCTTCTTGACAGCTGCTCGAACCTTCTCGACAGCAACTTGATAGAATCTCGACAGATACCTCTTCTATCTAGATTTCTAGGTTTGACCTCGACAGCTTCTCAACAGATAGGTTGATCCATCGAGCCTTTTTTTCTTTGCTCTCTGTATGCTCGATAGATTCTTGACTGATTCTCGATCCATCGAGGTTTCTGGGTAGCTTCTCGATAGATTCTTGACACATATCTCGATCTATTGAGGTAATTTTCTGTGCTTTATGCCAGCTTGATAGAATCTTGATAGATTCTCGATTTGTCGAGACCCTCTTGCATGCATTGTTTTTCAAATGTTGTGCATCTTTCTATTATCTTGTCATCCATAGCATCTTGTTTCATTACTAAAAGCTCAGATTTGTGCAAAAAACACAAGAGTTGTTTAGACCCCCAAATAAAAGTTACAGCTAGATAGTTTTTACTCTAACTTTAACTAAGTGCGGAAACAAGAGTATATGAGTGTAAACAACCAATATTACTCTAGTGCATAAACACAAACAACAAATAATAAAAGTAAAGCACAAGAGTGAGGGAAGAAGGATACAAACACAAGATAACACCGAAAAGTGTTATTGAAGAGGAAACCGAAGAACTCGATGAAAAACCTCTCCACCACCCTCCAAGCGGTAAATCGATCCACTAGAGAATAAAGTTGGAGTACACAAATAACAAAAGACCCTCCAAGCCTAGTCTACCCAATGTACTTAAGTCCTCTAAGCTCTTGCTACCAATGGACTTCTCGGAGTCATGCCTTCTCTAGCTTTCCGGATCCCGCAATACACCCGATTGCATCCGCCAAGCCTCACAGACTTCTTTTGGCAAATCCCCAAAGCTTCCTAAGCTCCAAAACACTCTGTACACTCTGAAAATGTGTGGATTGTGTTTGGGTACAAATCTCCTCTCAAGGTATGACACTGGGAGAGGGTAGGAGAAGAGGCTACTATGATTTCTCACTAAGGATGAGTAGCTCTTTCTCTGAAATGATGGGTGTGTGTGTTGTTGAAAACCTATCTAGGGTTTTTCTCTTTGAATGACCTCTCATACTTTTGTGGGTTATGAGGGTATATATAGTATGGGTGAAGGGTAAGAAAGTCACACTTAAAAATCCTTTAGGCATAGAGTTTCGTGGGTATCTCGCGGGTTAGCTCTTCTTGTGAGACACTCGTGAAACTAATAGCCTGACACGACTCTTTAGCTTCCAACATGTGCTTCTCATGTGGCTCTTTCGTGGGTTAGCTTCTCACAAGTTTCTCGTGAAATCCACTTGTTCATCAATTACATGCTCGATTCTTCACCAACTTAATACTAAACCCAATACAATAAAATCCCACAAAATACAAGAAACAAAATTAAAGCAAATAAAACACTTTTAGTCATGGAATAAAGCCAACATAAAACATAGTTGTAAATCACAACTTTACAATCTCTTCTTTTGGCTATTCCGTGACAAAACACCCTATAATAGACTCTAGACTTAAATGTGAGTTTGTGAACAATGGTAAAACTCACTCACACCTAAATTTAAAACCTGTGATGAACTTGGAAAAAAATACCTGTAAAATGAAACACTTGCGTAAAACGCATTAGACTCTTAAGGTAAATCAAGTGATAAAAGGACAAGTATAATGTAACAAGTAAACAACAATCAAGTAAACATGTTGTGAAACATATGAGCAACTTGATCAAATATAAAACAGTCATATGGAAATGACTACATTGATCATATATCTAAGCAAATGATCATCCAAACATGCAACCAATAAAGCACAATAACATAAGGATGTATGCATGTCCAACACATAAACGTGATGCGATGAGAGTAACAAAGCATAGATACTAATGTAACTCAAACCACCATAAAGCAACAAGAAAAAAAGCATAAGGTAAAAACAAGACAAAACAAAGTTTTCTTATAAAAGATGTCTTTTCCCCCTTAGTATATGCATCTCCCCTGGCTTTCTCCCTCTACGAATGTGCATGAGGTAGAGGTAGAATTTATCCCTCGAAGAATGTGCAGATGAGTTATATAGAAATGACGATACACTCCGGTATGCTCTCTAGTATACTTTCCCCCTTTTTGTCATGAATAGACAAATGAATCAAGAGGAAGGTGGGAATGAAAAGAAGATATGAACAAGGGTAAAGAATGATACATGAGGAGTGCAAGATGAATGAGAAAATAAAGCTCAAACGAAAGACAAAAACATCAAAAAAATGCTACAAAGCATAAAGTAAACATGACATGCTAAGGATGGTGGAACAAAGTATAGAGCAAGGCATGACATAGACACAAGAACATGTTATATGTGCTAAAAGGTCTTAAAAGACTTAACTATCATGAGTGAAGTGCAAAACATGTCAAGAGATCAAGTGTATGCAGCAAGGGTGCATCTAGCGTGCATGTAAGATGCATGACCAATGCATGAGTAAACACTCAAAGGAAAAAGTGTATAAAACACACAACCAATGATCAAAACATGATAAACATGAATAATTATGGTGATCCCAAAAATTTGGTACTCATCAGAATCCAAAACAACACCAAAATGCCATTTGGGCATGTTATCAAACACCTAGTATGCACACACTACACATATGTTAACCAATGCATGAACATATAAAAATCTTGCCTAAATACATGTTATTTTTGCCACAAGGGGCCAACATCCAAAGAAAATCATCATTTAAAACAAAATCCAATAAAAAAGATTGACAAAAATTAAGTTTTCCAACCCCCATTTAAGAAAATTCCAACTATGAACATAAAACCGCCCAAAAACATAATTTAAAGATCAAAATCGATGAAAAGAGTTAAAAATTACCTTAGAGATGTTAATAGAATGAAAAACAATTGAATTTAGTTGGGTTTTGATATAGAAATATAAAAATAGGGGTTTGGGAGAAGATGAGAGAAGTTTAAAACAAATGTCCCACGAAATGCCCTTTAAAAAGCTGATTTGGTGATTTTTGCGGGAAGCTAGGAATTTTCATTGGTAAGCCTTACTAGCAAAATTTCGCTGGTAAGCCTAACCTGCGAAACAGTCGTGAAACGCTTTGTCCAAAGTTGAAAAAACTTGAGAATTGGACCATTTAACTCGTGACTGAGTTTACACATGAAATAAGTCACGAAAACACCCAGAAAACGTGTTTTTCACACAAAAACAACTTGAAAAACTTTGAAAAACATGGGTGATAGAAATCACTTCCAAAAGCAAACAAAAAGAATAAAATCTTATTGATTTGATCCACATATGATTGAGCACACACACATCACATTTGAACATGTACAAACACACAAATGAAATAGGCATTCATTGTACATTAAACTTGTGTTGTTGTGTGTGTGAATCAAGTATGAACTAGTCTATAGTCTAGTATGAAGGTTCAATGATCAATTCAATCAAGTCATACACAACTAGTATGAAGTAAAGTGACCTATCTCACTTGTAGAAATGATCATATATGACCCCTTACCAATTTGATTACAATTGATTGAAAGCTTGTTGATTTGCTTCCATTTTACATACTTTTGATCCAAACAACTCAATTTTTTGAGAAACGATGCCATAAACATTTTGAATGAACTTTGACAATTTAGCCTTTGGTTTTTGACACCATACATTTTAGTACAAATCGCTTTCCCTTTTTCCTTGTCAAATACTAGTATGTGTGATGACTTTTTCAACTCAAAATTCTCTTTTTGAGATTTACATTTATAGAGCTCTTGAAAAAGAAAAAAAATGTGAGGATATATATAGACACAAGTCTACGCATGTATTAAGATCAAGCAAGTCTATTGACTAATCATTCATGACAAGCTTGAAGATTTATTTACAACAATCAAATTTAGATTTCTAGATGTCGCTCACACTTAGAAAATGTGCATACATAACAAACTAAGCTCGTAAATGCACTACACCATTGGTACGAAGGTGCTAGGCCAAGCTCACATGTGAAATGTGCTCAAACATATATAGTAAAACTTTTTGAATTTTTCACTTTTTATGTGGTTTTGGATTTTTTACTCACATAAAACTAAAACATAAAAGTAAGATAAAAAACAACAAAAACAATGCATATAAAGAAATGCATGATGCACAAATGCATGATTGAAGCATCTAATGCATGAAGGGTCCTACAAAGATCAAGGACCAAAAGAGCAAAAGCTCAACCATAGGAACCTTTCCTCATCCAAACGGAATGATTTTTTGGAATGAGTGATTCATGAGAAGTGTGACAAGGGTTGGAAGAATGAGAACCGGAGATGCACATAGACAAGGAGGTAAGAACATCAAAAACTTTCTTCAATAACTTACCATTTTCCCCTAAATCCGGTTTAGCTTGCAAAGCACAAATTCCAAGAAGCTCAAGCTTCTCATTTCTTTTGATTCTTTTAAGAGCTTAAAAATTAGAGTAATGAGGTCTAAGATGACCAAAGGCACCATAATGGTGACAAACAATGTGTTTAGATCTACTAGGCTTTTTGTGAAGGGATCTAGCACATGGTTTTATTCTCTCTTCAACTTTGGATATTGAGGTCTTATATGACCAATCACACCACAATGGTGGCAAGTTGGAACAAACTTAGATCCATCCAAAGCCTTTGGTTGAGACCTAAACGGAGGCTTTGGCTTAAGAGCATTTCTCTCCACCTTTTGATTTCTTTTGTATGGAGGAACGTTCACCGATTTGTCCTTTGAGGTAGAACACACAATAGGCACAAAATCGGGCACCACAACATGATTGCAATAAATATTTTCATCATTTTTAGCAATAGGTTCAGAAATCAAACACTTGACATGCATCATAAGAGATTCATTTTCACATTTAAGACCATCAACTAGTTTGTTAGACAAAATAAGTTTAGCATCCAAGTCCATATCGAATATTCAAACTCCTTTAGTTTTTCAAGAGAATGTTCAGCAAGGTTCTTATACTTTTTAACCAATTTGTTGGATTCATTGAGCTTAGCAATCAAATCAACATTTTCACAAAAGAACTTGCTCAAATTCTCATGAAACTTCTTAGCTTTTTTCTTCGAAAGTTTGACATTTGGAATATCAACAACACCCATAGATTCATGAAACATGTCATCCAAATCATGAGGATAAACAATCATAGAGGCATTTTCACAAACACATGGCATGTTACAATTAACAACATCCATAGAAGCATACAAAGCACTATCCATGGAAATACACACAAGGGGTCAAGGATCACACTTAGGTAATGAAACCAAAATAAGTGTACCTACTCTGATACCAATTGAAAGCTCGGATTTGTGCAAAAAACACAAGAGATGTTTAGACTCCTAAATAAAAGTTATGGCTAGATTGCTTTTACTCTAATTTTAACTAAGCGCAGAAACAAGAGTAAATGAGTGCAAACAACCAATACCACTTTAGTGCATAAACATGAACAACAAAAAATAAAAGTAAAGCACAAGAGTAAGGAAAGAAAGATGCAAATACAAGATAATACCGAAACGTGTTATCGAAGAGGAAACCGAAGAACTCGGTGAAAAACCTCTCCGCCGCCCTCCAAGCGGTAAATTTATCTGCTAGAGAATAAAGTTGGAGTACACGAATAACAAAAGATCCTCCAAGCTTAGTCTACCCAATGTACTTGAGCCCTCCAAGCTCCGGCTTCCAACGGACTTCTCGGAGTCATGTCTTCTTTAGCTTTCTAGATCCCGCAATACACCTGATTGTATTCGCCAAGTCTCACTGGCTTCTTTTGGCAAATCCCCAAAGCTTCCCAAGCTCCAAAACACTTTCTACACTCTGAAAAGGTGTGGGTTGTGTTTGGGTACAAATCTTCTCTCAGGGTATGACAATGAAAGAGGGAAGGAGAAGAGGCTACAATGATTTCTCACTAAGGATGAGTAGCTCTCTCTCTAAAAGGATGGATGTGTGTGTTGTTGAAAACTTTTCTTGGGTTTTTCTCTTTGAATGAGGTCTCATGCTTTTGTGGGTAATGAGGGTATGTATAGTATGGGTGAAGGGTAAGAAAGTCACAATTAAAAATCCTCTAGGCAGAGAGTTTCGTGGGTATCTCGCGGGTTAGCTCTTCTCACAAGACACTCGCAAAACTGACAGCTTGACACGACTCTTCAGCTTTCATCATGTGCTTCTCACGTGGCTCTTTTGTGGGTTAGGTTCTCGCGAGCTTCTCACAAAATTGACTTGTTCATGCAATACATTATCGATTTTTCACCAACTTAATACTAAATCCAATACAATAAAATCCCACAAAATATCAAAAACAAAATTAAAGCAAATACAACACTTTTTGTCATGGAATAAAGCCAACATAAAACATAGTTGTAAATCACAACTTTACAATTACATTCATGCATTTATATGGATTCCTTGTGTCCCCTTGATAATATTTGATCATCTTTATGTTTCTCGGGTGAAGCTTTATAATTTCTTGTACCCTTTGTCAATCATGACAAAAAGGGGAAGAAAATGTGATTTCTTTTTAAGATTCTACATGTTAAGGGGAGAAATACATGCCTTTGTAAGGGGGAGTTGTGTTTCATCTTGTTAGGGGGAATGTTTACCTCCTTGTTGTTTGAGGAACTTCTTTTAGTTTCTTGTACACAGGTCTTGTGACCATTTTTACATACATTGTGCTTATCTTTGATATATATATATATATATATATATATATATATATTATGATGTATGTCTTCTTCACCTACCTTTACATGTGTTGTTTCTTTTCTCTTTTTATACACACGTTTCTTTATGTACACAATTTTTATTTGTGTTTCACACATGATGCCTTGATGAGTTTTGTTTAAGTGTTTCAGAAAGACAAGTTGTGAAAGTCTATCATGTCGTGAACTCTTTTCTTGCAAACAGTTTCAAGAGTTTGAAATAGGGATAGATTTATTTTGTAATACAACAAGTGGTTATGAGTTTAGTGATTTAATACTTCCCTCATAATTATTTGTTTTGTTGTGGTTTTGTCCCATATGTCCAAAGGGGGAGATTGTTAAGGACATATTTTATGTAATTGGCTAATCATTTAACAAAATGCACTTGTAATTGGGTAGATCTAGGATGAGTTTAGTACTTCAAGAAACAAGAGCTCAAGTCAAGTGTTAAAGCCATAAAGATTGGACCAAGAAACAAGTGAAGAAAAGCTATTCATTAAAGCTCGACAGATACCTCGATAGAAATAGTATCTATCAAGACTTAAGAACGAAGCTCGATAGAAGCTGAATTTGTCGAGACTTATGAAATCAAAAATTCCAGATCTGATTTTCGGCCCATGCTTGTATATTTGTATAGGGTTTCATTTCTCGCAACCCTAGACATATATAAGGCTTATTTTAAAGACCGTCACATATGCAGAAAGTGTCTAGTTCATTATTATCTCTGAAGAAGCTATTGCGTCTTTTACGCCTTAGGGTTTTGTAACCAAGTACTTCTTGATCTTCATTATTGATGAAGTGAAGAACTTTTCAGCCAATAACATCTTCAAGTTGGTGGAATTAGTCACGTACTGGGATCCATGCAAAATGGTGGCATTCATATATCGAAGAGTTCAGAGGTTCTAAAGCGGTAGAAGGTTTTTGCTATAAGTTCATCTACAGAGATTGTAGAGTCTAGGGACAAAGGTTTTGTACTAGATCTAAAACTTTTTTTTACTATAGTGAATTGTTTTTAGGGAAGGTTTTCCCTTAGGGTTTTTACTGTGAAACTAGATTGTTTCATTGGTTTTCCTAGGTCATCATATCTTGTCCTATTTACTATTCCGCTGTGCATGATATTGACATGATATTGATGTTTGTTTGTTTAACAAGGTTTATTCATAATAAATTTAATTAACAACTTGGGTTTAATACTTGTTAATTTTACCAACCGTGGTTTAAATTTCCCACAAAAAGAGTCCTTCCATTGGCACTCCCTGACAAACCTTTAGGTGCTTCTCATTTCTCCATGTAAGTATTCGTGGGTTGCCTTTCACCCACTAATCATGGGTTTCCCTTTACCCTCCAAAATTATGATGGCACAATTTGAAGTCTTTGATGACACAAAAGTCCCACTTAATCACCTCAAAACATACATGGCCACAATGAAATTATGTGCAAAGCTTTCCTCACCTTTCCAAGGGGATAACATTGAATCTTGTTCAACAAGTTAAAGTCCAACTCGATATGGTCCTTTGGCAATCACAACATATAGTTTGTTCTCCATTTCATAGGATGATGTTACTAGAAGCTGACCACACACCTCCTAATTCCACAGTGGTGGAAGATGGACTTGTCTTTCACACCACAAATTATAGTTTTCCCCCTTGCACTATAATTTAAATGCCATGGCTAGAAGTCTTTGGTAGCATAAAATGTCAAGACAGAAGGCAAAGAGTAGAAGAAAGAACAATAGATTGATATACAGCACACCAGAACGACATGTAGTTTAGATTAAGTCCTGTAAAGCTATGTGTAGTTTAATATACATTGTTAGTGGATGAATTAGTCAAGATTAGTGGCCATGTGTATACATGTAATTGGTCCATTAGAAGGTTAGTTACATTAGCTTAATTCCTGCTGATTTGTTAGAGGTGGTTAGCTTAATCCTTGTAAAAATATCTAAACTTTGTAATCATCATTGTGGTGTGAATAATATACAAAGATCAAATTCTTGGATTCTCTCAAAACTCTCTCTTGAATCTGTTACTTCTTTTATAGTATCGGAGCTAACAATGGCTTCCTCTGCAAATACAACTTTTGCTACGAGCTCAAGCACAAGCACGAGCACTGCAGACACTGTAATTTCCACTCACGTTGTTAATCCTTTGCTATTGCTTTTGTCTAAAATGGCAAGCATGATGACAGTGAAGCTAGATTACAACAACTTGGAGGCACCAAATCGAGGTGATCTTGGAAGCTTATTCGATGATCAATTTCATTGAAGATAATCTTGAAGCTTCAGATCCTTTTTCTAATGGATAGCTTAGGCAACTATACCCCTGAAGCTAATCCAGAGTTCATTTAGTGGAGGAATCGTGAACAAGAGCTGTCACCTTTATCAATTATACTCTATCCCCATCAATTTTGGCCCTTATAGTTGGTTAGAAAACTGGTAAAGGAGTCTAGAAGATTCTAGAGAAACGATTTGCTTCAGTTTCTTGATCTCACATTCTTAGCTTGAGGAATGAATTGATGAATCAAGAAAGGTTCAAAGAGTATGAACACTTTATTTCAACGAATCAAAGAAATTTGTGATAAACTTGGAGCTGTAGTTGTCTATGCTGATGAAGAAGAGCTTATTCATCTAGCTCTTGAAGCTTTGCCCTTAGAATATGATGTATTTTGTTCAGCAATATGTACTAGGAATTATGTACTCATTCTTGAAGAGTTAAATACTCTTTGAATGCTGAGGAAAGATCAATCAAGAAAAGGTCTGATCTTCGAGACAGTTAATCAATTTAATCAATCCTTCAACAAAGGAATAGGAAAGAATGGTAAAATCATGGTTGTGGTGGTAATGGAAGAGGCTACAACAATGACCAATTTTCTGATGGTCATTCCGCTTAATTTCTTAGTCATAATCCACAATTTTTTGGCTAATCTTACAATGGTCAAAGGCAATTTTTCCCTTCATAGTCTCAATCCAAATCCAATTTTCAATAAGGTCAACGACCTGTTTGTTCGATCTAAGGGAAGAATGGCCACTCTACCTTGGATTGTTATCATAGGATGAATTTTGCATATCATGGAAGGCACCCTCTAGCCAAACTTGTATCAATGGCTGCTAGTTCCATGGCTGGAACTTCTAGCTCCAATTAAAACCAAAATTGGCATACTGAAACTGGTGCATCTGATCACATCACTCATAATTTTTCTCAGCTTTCTCTTTATTAACAATTTACAACTGGTAAGAATGTTACATTAGGCAATGGGCAGGAACTACCTGTCACACACATTGGTAATGGTAAGCTTCTTACTCCTTTTCACCATTTCAATCTTAGTAACATACTTAGGGTACCACAGATAGCTTCAAACTTACTTTCAGTTCATAAACTTTGTCTCCAAAATAATGCCTTTAGTTATTTTGACGCCCATCAATTCTCAATTTAGGATTTACCTATACGAAAGGTCCTATACAAAAGGTTGAGTAAAGAGGGTGTCTATCCCATTCCTCCTTTTGCTTCTCTTCAAGCTATTTTGTTGTTGTTTTGGCTCAAGCTTTGCTTTGGCACTAAAGGTTTGGCCAACCATGCTCAAAGATATTGCTTTCTGCCTTATTTGATTTTCCTTCTGTTCATATTTCTGCTTCTAGTGATACATGTTAATAGTGTGTTTCTTGTATAAGTGCTAAGATGCATAAACTTCCTTTTCCAAAACATGTTCTAGTACTACTTTTCCTTTGGAAATGGTTCATACTGATGTTTGAGCCCTGCTTATTGTGTTTGTTCATTTAAGTCGTTGGTTGAGAACCAATTATATACTAAAATCAAGACCATAAGGTTTGATAATGGTGGTGAGTTCGTTAAACATAAGTCTTAGTCTTTTTGTCTAGAACATGGTATTGCTTATCAACTATCTTGTCCTTACACCCCCCAACAGAATGGGGTGGCTGAAAGAAAACATAGAAAAATTGTTGAGGCTGGATTGGTTGTGCTTCATAAGACTAATCTTCCTTTATCCTATTGGTCTTATGCCTTTAGTATTGTTGTTTATCTTCTTAGTTGAGACTACAAGGTTAGTTGAGACTTTCATTGTGGAGAATACCTCATTAGAAGAGAAGGTCAAGAATCTTGAGGTTGAGCTTAGTCAAACTAGAACTCAAATAGAGAGGATGTCTAGTGCAAAGCTTGAAGAGGTCTTGAGTGCTCAAAAGCCTAGTTCTGATAAGACTGGCTTAGGATATGCTGTCTCCTCCGGCCCCTCCTCTTCCACAGCTTCTGGATCAAGGACTATCATTGTACCTTAATTTGAGAAAGGTAATAAAGGTATGAAATCCAAAACTCTTTTGGCTAATTCTAAATCCTTTGCTAGACCTCATGTTTGTCACCATTGTGGTGTTTCTGGACACATTCGTCCTAATTGCTTTAAGTGGTATCCTCAAAAGCAAGTGTCCAAACGATCACAGGTTTCCTCTCAAGGACCTACACCTTTGTTTGGAGAGTTATTAAAAGTCTTGAACTTTTTAACTCAATTTCAAAAGAATTCTAATTCTTCTATGTCCTTTAGTAAACATACTAGGACACGTGTCTTTTCATCTTCACGGCCAAAGACTCGTGCTGTGTGGGTGAGGAAGGACCCTAAGACTTAATTGTCTTTTTTGTTTGTCCTCTGCTTTAATTATTTCTATCTAAAGTAGGACTTTCTTTGCTTGATTTCTTATCTGCTTTTGGAATCATGTTTCATGCATCTGCATTTTTCTATCATGCTTTCATGCATTTGCATCTTTCTTTCATGCTTTCATGTTGTTTGTCTGTTTTTGTTTGGTTGTTTAGTTTTTATTTTGTTTTGTTTTCAAAATAAAATAAATGGAAAAATCAGAAAAATACAAAAATAGTGTGTGTTTGTGTACATCGGTTCTTGTGAACCTTAAAATGGCATTTGAAACAGAGTTTTCTAAACTTTGTATCTCTTGTAACTTAGATGAGCATCTCTATGCACAACTAAGCAAGTGAGCTTTGTGGCTCTTTGTTTTGATGAGTAAGGTTAAGTGATCTCTTATACTTGACATTCGTATCACTCTTTTTGATGGGTAGGACTAGAAAATCCTAAGAGAAAGGCATAAATAACCATCTCACCACTATTACCCGCCAATCATGATATGACATCTGTATGTTTCAGCATAGCAAAAGTGCAATGTTAATGACATTTGTATGCTTTGGCATAGCAAAAGTGCAATGTCAAAAGCTTAACATATTTGGGTATTTCTTTTCTCTCCTTTGTATACCCATGCATGGTTTGCTTAAAAAAAAGAATATATGCAAAGAAAATAAAAGCAAAAAGAATAAAAATGCTTTAAATATGATTGCAAGCGTGTTTTCTAGGAGATGTGGGAGTTATTGGATGTACCTCGAAGGTGATAGTCCCCATCAAACAATTATGATTGTGTGTGAGTTAAAGTGATTTTCTCATATCTCAAATCATCATAACTTTGAGACACTTATGCAATTTTGCGATGTTTTTCACACACAACACACAATATTCTTTGCTACTCTTGATACATGTGCAGGTACAATGTGATTTGGCCATCACAAGATTTACATGCGTTGATGTATGCTCACTAAACTATCTTGACTTGTTTTTGAAATATAAAATTGGTTAGACTTGTTTAGTGTGTGTGTGTTTTTGGGAGCTAAATGCTTAACTCTTTGTTGGTTGAGAGATGTTTTAAGAGGTTAAAATGTTGGTTGGATCATTGGCTGAGTAGCATGTTTGATTGCATTCATATCTGTGTTTTTCTCCTCTTTGAAAAACTACTTTTAAAAGCTGGCTCGACACCTCCTCGATACCCCTCGATACTTGGCTTGTCTGTCGAGCTCTTATGTTGCATCTTATTGCAATCTCGACACCTCTTGATAGTTAGGTGGATCGATCGGGAAAGTTTCTATCCTCTCGATAGCTTCTCGATAGCTGTTCGATCCATCGAGGTATTCTCGATAGCTTCTCGATACCTCTCGATCCATTAAGATCCTCTGCATGCATTGTTTTTCACATGTTTTGCATGTTTCTCTTATCTTGTCATCCATAACATCTTGTTTTATTACATTCATGCATTTTTATGGATTCTTTGTACCCCCTTGATCATCCTTGATCATCTTTATGTTTCTCGAGTGAAGCTTTCTAGCTTCTTGTACCCATTGTCAATCGTGACAAAAAGGGGGAGAAATACATTCCTTGTAAGGGGAGATGTGTTTCATCTTGTTAGGGCAGTGATTACCTCATTGTTGTTGTAGGAGCTACTTTTAGCTTCTTCTTCTTGTACCTAGGTCTTGTGACCATTTTATGACATACATTGGACTTATTCTCTTTATATGTTGATGTATGTTTCTTTCACCTACCTTTACATGTGTTGTTTCTTTTCTATCTTTATACACATGTTTCTTTATTTGCATGCAATCTATTATTTCTATTTCACACAAAGATGCCTTGATGTGTTTTGTTTAGAGTGTTTCAGAAATACAGGTTGTCAAAGTCTTCCATGCCATGAACTCTCTTCTTGCAAAGTTTTTCAGGAGTTTGTGTTAGGATAGATTTTATTGTATTCAACAAGTGAGTATGAGTTGAGTGATTTATGACTTCTCTCATATGTTCATTTGTTTGTTGTGGTTTTGTCACAGATTGCTAAAGGGGGAGACTGTTAGGACATATGTGTTTCACTTGTTAAGAACATATGTCATTCATTTATGAAATTGGCTAATCCTTTGACAAAACGCATTTTACTTGTATTTGGGTAGATTTAGGATGTGTTTAATACTAAAGAACATGTTGTTTAAGTCTAGTATTAAAGCCATGAAATTGGACCAAGAAACAAGTGAAGAAAAGGTGTTTACTAAAGCTGGACACTTGTTGGACACCTCCTAGACACCTGTTGGACAGCTACTCGATAGATAGCTATCTATTGAGGTTTAATGAGGCTCGACACCTGCTATCTATCGAGGTATCTATCGAGGTTAAGAAAATTCAGATTTTCAGATCTGATTTTTGGGCTAGGCTTTTGTATTTGTGTAGGGTTTCTTTTCTCACAACCCTAGGCATATATAAGGCTTATTTTAGAGGCCGTCACATAAGAGAATACAAGGAGAACATATACAAAAGGTGACCGAAGCCTTATTCTCTCTAAACGAAGCTACTGCGTCTTTGCGCCTTAGGGTTTTGTAACCATGTGCTTCTTGATCGTCATTGTTAATGAAGTGAAGAACTTTACAACCAACATCTTCTTCTCTCTAGTTGGTGATTGAAGTCGTGTACTAGGATCCGCACAATTGGTTAGTCACGTACTGGGATCCGTGCATTAAAGGGTGACGTTCATATATTGAAGAGTTCAGAGGTTCTGAAGCGGTAAAGGTTTCTGCTGTGAGTTCATCTACGGGGATTGTAGAGTCTAGGGACAAAGGTTTTGTACTAGATCTGAAACTTCTCTTTACTATAGTGAATTTCTTTTCTAGAAGGTTTTCCCCAGGTTTTTTACTGTAAAACTGGTTGGTTTCATTGGTTTTCCTAGGTCATCATATCTTGTCTTATTTATTTTTCCGTTGCACTTAGTTTTGACATGATATTGATGTTTGTATGTTTTAACAAGTTTTATGCATAATAAATCTAATTAACAATTTGGATTTAAAACTTGTTAATTCTATCAACCGGGGTCTAAATTTCCTAACATTTGTGATCTTCATCGTGTTGATGAATTGAAGAATGTTGCAGCCAACATCTTTCTTAAGTTGGTGATTAAGTCGTGTACTGGAATCCGTGCATCTATTGGTTACTCACGTACTGGGAGCCGTGCATTAAAAAGGAGAGATTGTCACTACAGAACAAGTCCAATTGTGTATTGGGTTAAGGGTTCAATTGTAGGTTGGTATAAGGTATTGAGATTCCTTTACTTGTAACCGCTTGTTGTGATAATAGTGGATTTTTGGGAGTGGTGACCTTAAAATCACCTAGTGGGGTTTTTGCCTTGGAGGTTTTTCCCATTTATAAACAAATCACTGAGTCAACTTTATTTTCCGCTGTATATTAACTTAGTTGGTTATTTGTTTGTGCTAGCATACGTTTTGCATGTTAATTGGATTAATTAATTAACTTGGTTGATTAATCAATTAATTTATCCCAAGGGGTCAATACATTTTTGGCCTATCATAGGAAAACCAATAAAACGAACCGTTTCAAGGTAAAAACTTGGGGAGGATTTGACCTAACAATCCTCAAGGTAATGCAAATCCACTAAAGAGAATTAAAGTTTTTACAATCTGATTTAACCATAAATCTATTGCTACCTCAAGAAGTAACTTTCTCCCACGACCATATGCAAGCTCCGAATCCACAAACTCCTTCTCTCCTTAGATTTACTACAACACAAGCTCCCATGCTTGTAGCTTTGAGATCCCACTCAAAGGTTTCAGATCACCCTCATTTGTTGATCTTTGTAGCAACAACTAGGTTCTACCACCGCTTGATTGTAGATCTTGCTCTAGTAGACACTTGTGTAGTTAGAAGGTATAAAACCTTTCAGATCTCATAAAGAGTAACACATAAGTCTTCCCAAAAGTCTGAAAAACATAGTTAGGGTTTCCTTTTTATATGTGACAAGTTAGATTGAAACCCTAAATGTTTTCTGCGATTCTTGATCGATTGGGCCTAATTTTCAATTGATCGTGCTTGGTAGATTCTGACTCCTCTTTTCTGCAGTCTGCTCGAACTTGAAACTTGAAACATACACTTTTGAGCATTGTCTAACACATAGACTAGACACATTTTGTTTTCGATTTGCCAACACATACAAAATATGATTCTAAACATTTAATCCTAAATCTTTAGAACCTAACAATCCACCTCTTTCGAAAGGTTATATATTTTTAGAAGTGTCCACTAGGAAGGTTTATCTATCTCCTTATTGTATTTTAGTCTGTTTTTCCCTCTTTATCTTGTCTTAATTCTATGCCTATGTCATCACCTCCATCTTCTTTCCTTCCTTCCCTTGATCCTTGGCTTGCCACTTTGATTCCTATCTATATTCCTTCACCTTTGGTGTCTTCCACTCCTACTCCTATGTCTCCCATTTCTTCTTTTCCCTTTTCCTCCCTTGATTGCGTTTCTATTTTTGCTGTTGATCCTGCTCTTATTGTCTCAACTGTCTCCCCTTATGACTGTCAATACCCATCATATGCTTACCAGGTCTAAGAATGGTATTTTTAAGCCCAAAGCCTTTACTGTGCAAGCTAACTATGCTATCACAGAACCTCCTTCTTATGTTGTGGCTTCCAAAGTTTTTTTTTCACTAAGTTCAAGCTATGGAATTAGAATTTTCTAGTGTTTAATAACAACATACCTAGCCTCTTGTCCCTTTACCTTTTGGCAAGAACGTGGTTAGATGTAAATGGGTATTTAAGATTAAAAGGGATAGTAATAGGGATTTAGCAAGGTATAAGGCCAGGTTGGTGGCCAAAGGGTATTTGCAGTAGTATGGTTTGGATTTTGCAGAAACTTTCAATCCTGTTGTGAAGCCTGCTGCTGTTAGAATTGTTCTTACTTTGGCTGTCCAATTTGGGTGGTCATTGAAGCAATTGGATGTGTCCAATGCCTTTCTTCATGGGGTCTTGCATAAGGAAGTGTATATGAGTCAGCCACCTAGCTATAGGGACATTTCCAAACCTAATCATGTGTGTCTTTTACATAAGGAAATCTATGGTCTTAAGTAGGCTCCTAAGGCCTAGTTTAATAGTTTTACCACTCAACTATTACACCTTGGCTCTCATGTTTCTTGTGTTGATTGTAATCTTTTCATTTTCATTCATTCTTCTCATATTGTGTACTTACTTCTCTATGTTGATAATACTATCATCACTAACAGTCACTCTTCCTTCATTATTGCGATTGTGTAGCAACTTGGTTCTTATTTTGCTCTTAAGGATCTTGGTTCCTTGAATTACTTTATTGGGCTTCAAATTGAGTGTACAACCACTGGTCTATCTGTTCATCAATCAAAATATGCCCAAGATTTGCTTACCAAGTTCAACATGCTTGACTGCAAACCATGTTCCAATCCTTGTGAATCCACTTATCATCTTGTTCCTTCTCATAGTTCACTTCTCCTTGATCTTATGGCCTACCGAATCCTTGTTGGTGCTCTGCAATATATGACCTTTATTAGACCAAACCTATCTTATGCATTTCAACAGGCCTATCAATTCATGAGTAAGCCTACCAATTATCATCTCATTGCTGCCAAATGAATCCTTAGATACTTAAAGGTTCTTTGCACATGGGAATTCATGTTTAGGCTAGTCTCTTGTCTTATTTCTACCTATTGTGATGCAAATTGGGTTGAAGATCCTATGGATAGAATATCTATCACTAGTATGGTTGTGTTTTTGGGTGGTTTCCCTATTACCTGGTTTGCCAAGTAGCAGCCTACTATTGCTAGATCTTCCACAGAGGCTGAGTATAGGTCTCTAGCCATCACTACTGCCAAGCTTTATTGGTTTAGAATGTTGCTTAAGTATCTTGGGGTTTATTTGTATCATCCTCCTATTTTGGGGTGTGATAATGTTTCTGCTCTTTCTCTTGCTCTTGCTTCTAATCCTATTTTCCATGCTAGAACTAAGCATATAGAAGTTGATTATCACTTTTTTAGGGAGGAAATTTTGAATAGAGATATGGTGGTTAAGTACATTTCTACTTTGAATCAGTTAGCTGGTATTTTCGCAAAGTCCCTCCTTTCTCCTTAGTTTTATCTTCTTGTTACCAAACTCATGGAAGTTCCCCCCCCTAGTTTGAGGGGGGATGTCAAGACAAAAGGCAAAGAGTAGAATAAAGAATAACAGATTGATATACAATGTACCAGAATGACATGTAGTTTTGATTAAGTCTTGTAAAGCTACGTGTAGTTTAATATACATTGTTAGTGGATGAATTAGTTGAGATTAGTGGCCACTTGTACAAATGTAATTGGTACATTAGAAGGTTAGTTACATTAGCTTAATTCTTGTTGGTTTGCTAGAGGTGGTTAGCTTAATCCTTGTATAAATATCTAAACTATGTAATCATTATTGTGGTGTAAAAAATATGCAAAGATCCAATTCTTGGATTCTCTCAACACTCTTTCTAGAATCTGTTACTTCTTTCATAAAAGAACTTACTCGACTACCTTGAAATGCATAAATCTCTGGTACTTTGTTCGTCGACCTCAACAAATATTTTTTCAACCATTTCATAGGAGGAAGATGCTACCAAAAGCCTACTAACCACCTCCTAAACCTCCACCAAGAATTTGGAAAATTACTGAGAAAGTACATAGATCGTTCAAAATGAGATGCTCCAAGTGAAGGAAGTGGACAAGAACGTGGTGCTTAGAACTTTTATTTTAGGGTTAAGAAACAATGAAGGAACACCTTCCAAGGGTTAAGAAATACATGAACATCGAAGATGCCATAGTAGCAAGAAGGAAGTTGGATCAAATAGAATGTCATTAATGGAAAGAGGAAATGAGAGGTGGATTTTGCTAGTCGGGCATTAGAGCCTAAATGAAAAGATTCGAAGGAAAAAATCTCACCTTAGGAGGACAAACCTGTGAAGCTTCAAGTACATAAATTACACCCTATTATACTGGTCATTGGAACAAGTGTTCATGTAGACCTTGCCCAAAAATTATACCTTAAACGCCAAAAAAGCTATTAAATTGATCAAGAAAAGCTCGAGAAGTAAGTATTGCTGCTTCCACCATGACCACGACACCACTATTGAGTGCTTTTACCTTAACTAACAAATGGAATCCTTGGCTAAGTTTCATTTCCAAAGGATGGACAAATTAGGTAGAGAGGAAAAATTGCAAATTGTGCTTTGAGCCAACCTTGGTATAGAGGCCATTGGGGGAGATATGAGTCGTCTTAGCAGGTCTTCCAAGAGGTGGCAAATCTCATTTGACTAGACGAGCTCATGCTAGTAAATCCCAAGGTAGAGATGAGGAAGAATTTTGTTTGATATCTATAGACACCCAATCTTGGGCTTTTTTATGCCAAATATTTTGTTATTGCAAAAGATATTACTGAAAAATTTATGTCCGAAGTTATTTAGATGGTTTTCCTTTCACGTGAATATTTTATTTTAAAATAGCACAGTAGGCGATTCACGGGAGTGCCATTTTGCTTGAAACTTGAGTTTAGAAAACTTGAGTTCCAAAAAGAGCTACATAATTAGATAATTTCAAGCTGAGATTATTCTGTAATTGTTTTTACAAAAATTGAATACTTGGCAAAAAAAAAGGCCCAATCTTGCAACCCCTTTATTTCTTTTATTTTCATTATTTTTCACTTTTTAATAACTATGGGTAGAATGGTGATTTTAACAAGTGAAAAAAAAAATACCCTAGTAATAAATTTTATATTCCTAATGGTCTTATTACAATTTCAACAAATTGGTCTATGTCTGTGTTCAAAATAATTTTTAGATCATTGTTTCAGTAATGCTTAATTTTGATTGGTGATGCATGATTACCATAGGCGTTCATGTTAGGATTAGTGCCCTTAAATCCTATTATATGATGCTATGTATGATATTATGTATGACATGATGTATGCTATTGTTGTTTTATAATTATCTTAAATGATGGTACCATGAATATTCAGACATTATCATATAGTTCATGAGAAGTATAGTATGTGATTTATGTGAAAAGTCACAGAAGATATAAATCACAAGTTCTTTGTGAACTCAGAATTTTAATTTGTAGTCGGTGATGAAATTGGGCGTTTCATTTGCGAAGACTATAACATATTAACTAAGATGATTTGTCTTGATTATGGAAGTGGAGACTTCTAGTTGATATGTTGATATGTTTTAAGAGTTAAGACATATTGAACTAGATCGCTGTGAGATTTATTATTTTTCTAATGACTGTCAAATGAACGATAAATCTCACGACTTATATTTACATGAACTCTTAATCCTGAGAGAATAATGGACCTAATCATGAAGTGTAGGTTGCTTTGATATATCAAGAGTGAGATCTAAAGTTATGGTCAAAACCTCAGTATGTTGGGCAACCACATTTAGTGTTGATGGAACATATATTCTTAAGATGAAATTCATAGTCTCTAAACAGAGATACAAAATATTCCCTTGATATAAGTTTAATGGGTATATTAATCAGAATGTTAGGCCTAACTACTTTAGTAAATAGTTATTAAAGTATATATTTATGAAATTAGATTTCATAAATATATGATGAATAACTTAGAGGATTAAACTGGGTACTTAAGGATTAAGATGTAGTAATCTTCAAAGTGGCAATCTATATTTATGACTTTGTATTGCTATGAATATTTTATGAAAGGGTTGCATGTACAATAAAGTATTGGGATATAATTTATTAATAAGACCTAGAGTACAATTATATTTATTTAGTACTTGTCAAGAGTTGACAGAAAAGCTTAAGGCCCATTGGAGCTAGTGTCTTATTTGTTCTCTTTTGGTCCCACTTCAAGCCACATATTAGAGCCCAATTGGAAAGGCCTAAAAGGCTAGCCCAATTAGATAATCATGATGGAATAATACATGTTTGTATCGCCTACAAAACATACGCAGCGAAAAAATAACGGATCTACTTCATTCATAAATGTTAACATGTACTATGTAAGTTTCAGAATTTAAGAACAAGAGAGTGTACCTTGGTGCGGTGAATTTCAAAACTGAAATTTAGAAGCACTTGGGAACACTTTTAATCTTCACTCCAATTCCACTAACGTCCAAGAAGTGTGGTCTCTCAATCAGTTTTTCAAGGGAGAATGTCAAAGTGTCTAACACTTCTTACACACCATTTCACAGTCTTCTTGTTATTTTTCACACAAATTTTTTTGTATATTTCTCCCTTTGTATATAACTAATTATCTAATTGGGCTGACTTTTTGGGCCTTTCCAATTGGGCTTAAGTGTGTGGCTTGGAGTGGGACCAAAATGGACCGATATGTTAGGATTAGTGCCCTTAAATCCTATTGTATGATGCTATGTATGTTATTATGTATGACTTAATGTTATGATTAATAAAATTGTTTTACTATTATCTGAAATAATGGTAATATGAATATTGAGACATTATCATATAGTCCATGAGATGCATAGTATGTGATTTATGTGAAAAGTCACAGAAGATATAAATCACAAATTCTTTGTAAACTCAAAATGTAGTTCGTAGTCGGTGATGAAATTGGGCATTTCATCTACGAAGATTATAGCATATCAACTAAGATGATTTGTCTTGATCATGGAAATGGACATTTCTAGTTGGTATGTTGATATGTTTTAAGAGTTAAGACATATTGAACTAGACCGTTGTGAGTTTTATTATTCTCCTAGCGGCTGTCAATTGAATAATAAACTCACGACTTGTATTTGCATGAACTCTTAATCCTGAGAGAATAATGAACTTGATCATAAGGTGTAGGTTGCTTTGATATATCAGCAGTGCGATCTAGATTAATGGTCAAAACCTTAGTATGTTGGGCAACCACATTTAGTGTTGATGGAACATATATTCTCAAAATGGAATTCATAGTCTCTTAACGGAGATACAAAATATTCCCTTGAGATAAGTTTAATGGGTCTGTTATTCAGAGAGTTAGGCCTAACCACTTTAGTAAGGAGTTACTAAAGTATATATATTTATGGAGTTGGATTTCATAAATATATAATGAATAACTTTAAAAGATTAAACCGGGTACTCAAGGATAAGATGTAGTAATTTACAATGTGGCAGTCTACATTCATGACTTTGTGTTACTACGAATATTTTAATGAAGGGGTTGCATGTACAATAAAGTCTTGGAATATAATTTATAAATAAGGCCTAGAGTACAACTATATTTATATAGTGGCATTAAATATAGTTAATGGTAACTTTGGACTTGTTAAGAGTTGACAGAAAAGTCCAAGGCCCATTGGAGCTAGTGTGTTATTGGTCCCTTTTAGTCCCACTCCAAGCCACCCACTTAAGCCCAATTGGAAATGCCTAAAAGGCCAGCCCAATTAGATAATCAGTTAGATACAAAGGGAGAAACATACATAATTTTCTGTAGAGATTTGTATGAACACTATTGTGAAGTGGTGCAAAAAGTGTTAGACACTTTTTGACATTCTCCCTTTGGAGCTGATTGAGATACCACACATCTTGGGCGTTAGTGGAATTGGAGTGAAGATTGAAAGTGTTCCTAAGTGCTTTTGATCTTCGGTTTAAAATTCACCGCTCTAAAGTACACTCTCTTGTTCTCAAATTCTGAAACTTACATAGTACATGTTAACATTTATGAATGAAGTAGATCCGTTATTTTTCCGTTGCGTACATATATATTTCCATCAAATGGTATCAGAGCTAGGTTTTCATTTCGTATTTGTTTAACATGTTTTGAGTTTTGGAATAAGTGACAATAGTTTCATGTTGTTAGAAATTAGTTTTCTGCATGGATGTTGAAATTATTGTTTTTGATAGAAACTGATATTGATGTTATGATGTTGTTTAATTTTTAGTTTAAGTATGTTAAACTGAACTTTAAGGCTATAGCATCAATGTAATTCAGTTTTGATATCAATTTATGTTCATTATGATTGTATGTTAGTTGTTTTGTACATGAAAACGTAGAAAAACTGTCTTAGAAAAATTCTTGAAAATTCAAAATTCGCGACGCTAGATCGATCGAGGATCTGTCGAGCATCTATCGAGCTGACAGAAGATCTCTCGATCGATTGAGGATCTGTTGAGAATCGATCGAGCTTCGTAGAACTTTTTCTCGATTGATCGAGAATCTGTCGAGGATCGATCAAGCAACTAGAACTTTTCTCGATCGATCGAGTTACATCCTCAATCGATCGAGGACTATGGATTCAGAGTTTTTCTTAAGTGTTTTTCATATATAAAGAGCAAGGCAATGTGTAATCAGTTTATGCATGTTTTAAATTTAAAAATCTTCATCTTAAAACATCTAGTGGGAGAGAGATACAAGGGTTGGATCTCACGGCCTCTATTGTTGGTTCATAGTAGTGTGCAATATATACTTTGTCGTTGCCTCAAGCTTAACATTCCATGCGGATAGTATTTATTTCATGGTCCTACAAGTTTGGATTTCTTGGTTTATAGTGGTTTGATCAAACACCTAGTCTTAGCTTCAAGCTTTGCATTCCATGCAGAGAGTGTTTTATCATGGTACTAAAAATAAGCCTGTTAAAGGGATAATATGTGGCTACACATGATTCTAGACAATGGTATACACTAGACTAAGTATTATAGTATCCTTTATGCTGAGTTCTAACTATTATTACTTAGAGGCTAAATTTAAAAACGGCATATTATTAGTGTTTGATAAGAGTTATCATGATAGCACTAATAATAAGAATAGTTCTCAATCAGTCATAGTATTTAATGTTCACTCTATGCTGAGGGATATTGAATATGGGATTGGGTTGTCGTTGCATATATCATGTTATTGTTTTATTAAGGTTCCATACTATATGTTTATATGCTAAATTGATAATGTCCAGTTTACCTATTATATTCATGTTTATTGTTTTCAGATTTGAACATGGCATCATTTAGCCCACTTGTTTCTATTCTTAATCAAAACAAACTGACTGAATCCAACTATGTTGACTGGAAAAGAAATTTGGACATAGTTTTAACAGCTGAAGAGCACAAATATGTGCTTACTCAACCATGTCCTAACTTTCCTTCAGTAGATACTCCTTCTGAGGAAAAACAACAATATGATTATTGGCAGAAATCTAATGAAATGGCCAAGTGCTATATCCTAGCACCCATCTCAAATGTTCTACAGCATCAAATGCAGGATGTAGAACTAGCTTCAGACATTATGCATAGTCTGAAGGAGATGTTTGGTGAGCAAGGCCGTTTAGCAAGAAAAGAAACCATGAGCAAAATTTCTAATACCAAAATGGCTGAAGGTACTTCAGTTAGGGAGCATTGTCTTACAATGATCTCTAATCTGAATACATTGGAAGTTTTAGGTGCCGACATTGATGGAGAATCCCAAGTGGATATGATACTCCAGTCACTACCGGAATCATTCAAGGAATTCAGATGGAATTATAATATGAACAAAAAGGTTTATTCTTTGTTTGAATTGATGAATGAATTGGTAGCGGTGGAAGGCATCCTTGGTACTTTTAGTGTTAAAGCTAATGTTGGTGAAGCTTTTACTTCTCAACCTAAGTTGAAAGGCAAAGGTAAGAAGAAGAAGAAGGACTTCACTAAGCAAGAGGGTAAGCAAATTGCCTTGGGAGTTGCTGACAAAGGAAAGAAGCTCAAAGGAAAGTGTTTCCATTGTGGTGAGAAAGGACATTGGAAGAGAAATTGTTCAAAAAGTTTAAGGTTGCCAAGAACAAAGGTATAAAAACTTCTTTTCTTCTTGAAATATGTTTGGTACAAAATTCCTTAGATTCCTGGTGTGTGGATTCAGGTTGTACTAATCATATCTGCAATTCTTTGCAGGGGTTCTAGGAGACCAGAAAGCTGAATGAAGGAGAATTGTTTCTTACCTTAGTGGATGGGAGTAGAGTTCCAATTGTATCTATTGGAGTGCTTAATTTGTGTTTCAATTCTAGGGTTTTAATATTGGAAGACTGTCTGTTTGTACCTAATGTTCATAGGAATTTAATTTCTACAACTTATTTAGGTAAACATGGGTATTGTATTATCCTGAAAGACAATGTTGTAATAAAGAAAGATAAAATATTTATCTGTTCTGGCAATATTATGGATGGTCTTTATATTTTAACTTTTGATAAGCATGAATTATATAATTCTGAATTAGATAATAACTCTCATGTAAAATCATTAAAAAAAAAGTTTCCTTTTACTAGTGAAGCATATCTTTGGCACTTGCATTTGGGTCATATTAATTCAAATAGGATTCAAAGACTAATCAAAGATGGACTTTTACAGCCCGTGGACTTTGATGAATTTCCAGTTTGTGAATCTTGTTTGGAACGTAAAATGACCAAACGACCTTTTAATGCAAAAGGTAGAAGAGCTCAAGATTTGCTAGAACTAGTACATTCAGATGTATGTGGTCCTATGTCAATCCAAGCAAGAGGTAGTTATGAGTATTTCATCACCTTCACTAATGATTACTCTAGATTTGGTTATGTGTACCTAATGAGATGGAAGTCTGAAGCCTTTGCAAAGTTCAAAGATTTTAGGGCTGAAGTTGAGAATCAATTGGGTAAACGCATAAAAGCCATTCGATCTGATCGAGGTGGCGAATATCTTCTTGGAAACTTCAAGGATTACTTGATTGAAAATGAGATTATATCCTAGTTGACTGCACTTGGAACTCCACAACAAAATGGTGTAGCAGAAAGAAGGAATAAGACTCTTTTAGATATGGTTAGATCCATGATGAGTTATTCAACTCTACCAATTTCCTTTTGGGGATATGCTTTAAGTATTGCAATGTATTTTCTGAATTTAGTACCTTTGAAGTCTGTTCCTAAAACACATGTGGAGTTGTGGAATGGGCATAAGCCTAGTATGAGACATCTCCATATTTGGGGTTGTCTAGCAGATGTGTTAAAAGGAAAGTTTGACAAGTTACAGTCTAAAACAGAAGTGGTTTTCTTTGTAAGGTATCCAAAAGGAACAGTTGGAGGTTTATTCTATAGTCATAAGGATAATAAAGTGTTTGTTAGCACAAATGCCAAATTCTTGGAAAATGACTATATGAATAATTTTACTCCTAAAAGTAGAGTTGTCTTAGTTGAAATGAATGAACCTGTAGTTAAACAACCAATGGATGAAGCTAGGGATGATGTTGTTGTATTAGATACACCACAAGATACTACTCATGAGATGTCTAGTACACATGTGCCTCTTCATAGTGGGAGAATTGTTAGGCCTCCTGTGAGATTTATAGGTTTAGGAGAAACTTATGAAGCTACCTTAGAAGAGGCTGAATTGGATCCTTACATTTTTGATGAAGCAATAAATGATATAGATGCATATCATTGGGTCCAAGCTATGAAATCTGAATTAGATTCCATGTATTCCAATCAAGTTTGGGATCTTGTAGAGGCGCCTAACGACATTAAACCTGTTGGTTGCAAATGGGTTTACAAAAGGAAGAGAGGGATAGATGGAAATGTTAAAACCTTTAAAGCAAGACTAGTGGCGAAATGGTATACACAAAAAGAAGTCATTGACTATGATGAAACTTTTTCGCCAGTAGCCATGCTTAAATCTATCAAAATTCTCTTATCCATTATTGCTCATTATGATTATGAGATTTGGCAAATGGATGTCAAGACTGCATTTCTAAATGGCAATCTTGAAGAGGAAATCTATATGTTGCAACCGAAAGTTTTCATAGCAAAGAACCAAGAGCATATGGTATACAAGTTGAAAAGGTCCATTTATGGACTTAAAGAAGCATCTAGGTCATGGAACATCGGATTTGATCAGGCAATCAAATCATTTGGTTTTGAACAGAATCTTGATGAACCATGTGTGTACAAGAGACATTAAGACAAAGTAGTAATGTTCCTAGTGCTTTATGTAGATGACATTCTACTCATTGGAAATGATGTAGGGGTAATGTCATCGGTTAAAATTTGCTTGTCAAGCCAATTTGATATGAAGGACTTGGGTGAAGCTAACTATATTCTAGGGATCAAGCTTTGGCGAGATCGAAAGAATAGGATGTTGGGTTTGTCACAAGCTGCATATATAGATAAGGTTCTAGAACGGTTTAGCATGCAAAACTCTAAGAAAGGATTACTTCCTTTCAGACAAGGAGTTCCTCTGTCTGATGACCAAAGGCCTAAGACTTAAGAGGAAGAAAACATGATGAGACAAGTTCCCTATGCTTCTACTGTGGAAAGTCTCATGTATGCCATGCTTTGTACTAGACCGGATATTTGTTATGTAGTTGGCATGGTCAGCCGATATCAATCATCCAGGACCTAAACATTGGCAAGTTGTAAAGCATATTCTCAAGTATCTAAGGAGAATGAGGGATTATATACTTGTTTACCATTGTGAGGATTTGATTCCCATTGGCTACACAGATTCAGATTTTCAATTGGATCTCGATTTCAGAAAATCCACGACGGGTTGTGTTTTCACCTTGGGAGGTGGAGCCATAAGTTGGAGGAGTGTTAAGCAATCTTGTATTGCTGACTCCACCATGGAAGCCGAGTATGTTGCTGCTTGTGAACCAAGAAAGGAGGCTGTTTGGCTCAAGAAATTCCTTTCTAATCTTGGTGTTGTGAGAATTGAGCAAGTTCCTATTACATTGTTCTGCAACAATAGTGAAGCAGTTGCACAATCCAAAGATCCAAGGAATCAAAGAAAGAAAAGCACATTGAGAGAAAGTATCACATCATTCGAGACATTGTTGCTCGTGGAGATGTGGTTGTAGTAAAGATTGATGGTGCAAAGAATCTAGCGGATCCCTTTACCAAAGCCTTGCCCCAAAGGACTTTTGAGTCACATTTAGAGGAGATGGGAATTAGATTAGTGCACAATAGTCTTTAGGCCAAGTGGGAGATTGTTAGGATTAGTGCCCTTAAATCCTATTGTATGATGCTATGTATGACATTATGTAGGACTTAATGTTATGATTAATAAAGTTGTTTTATTATTATCTAAAATAATGGTAACATGAATATTGGGACATTATCATATAGTCCATGAGATGCATAGTATGTGATTTATGTGAGAAGTCACAGAAAATATAAATCACAAGTTTTTTGTAAACTCAAAATGTAGTTCGTAGTCGGTGATGAAATTAGGCAATTCATTTGCGAAGACTATAACATATCAACTAAGATGATTTGTCTTGATCATGGAAATAGACATTTCTAGTTGGTATGTTGATATGTTTTAAGAGTTAAGACATATTGAACTGGACCGCTGTGAGTTTTATTTTTCTCCTAACGGCTATCAATTGAATAATAAACTCACGAATTGTATTTGCATGAACTCTTAATCCTGAGAGAATAATAGACTTGATCATAAGGTGTAGGTTGCATTGATATATCAGGAGTGAGATCTAGAGTAATGGTCAAAACCTCAGTATGTTAGGCAACCACATTTAGTGTTGATGAAACATATATTCTCAAAATGGAATTCATAGACTCTTAACGGAGATACAAAATATTCATTTGAGATAAGTTTAATGGGTCTGTTATTCAGAGAGTTAGGCCTTACCACTTTAGTAAGGAGTTACTAAAGTATATATATTTATGGAATTGGATTTCATAAATATGTAATGAATAACTTTAAAAGATTAAACCGGGTACTCGAGGATAAGATGTAGTAATTTACAAAGTGGTAGTCTACATTCATGACTTTGTGTTACTACGAATATTTTAATGGAGGGGTTGCATGTACAATAAAGTCTTGGGATATAATTTATAGATAAGGCCTAGAGTGCAACTATATTTATATAGTGGCATTAAATATAGTTAATGGTAACTTTGGACTTGTCAAGAGTTGACAGAAAAGCCCAAGGCCCATTAGAACTAGTGTCTAATTGGTCCCTTTTGGTCCCACTCCAAGCCACACACTTAAGCCCAATTGGAAAGGCCCAAAAGGCCAACCTAATTATATGATCAGTTAGATACAAAGGGAGAAACATACAGAAATTTTTATGTGTGAAAAATAACAACACGACTGTGAAATGGTGTGTAAGAAGTGTTAGAAACTTTGACGGATCTACTTCATTCAAAGTGTCTAACACTTCTTACACACCATTTCACAGTCGTGTTGTTATTTTTCACACATAAAATTTTTTGTATGTTTCTCCCTTTGTATCTAACTGATTATCTAATTGGGTTGGCCTTTTGGGCCTTTCCAACTGGACTTAAGTGTGTGGCTTGGAGTGAGACTAAAATGGACTGATAAGACACTAGCTCCAATGGGCCTTGGGCTTTTTTTTCAACTCTTGGGAAGTCCTAAGTTACCATTAACTATATTTAATACCACTATATAAATATAGTTGCATTCTAGGCCTTATTTATAAATTATATCCTAAGACTTTATCATACATGCAACCCCATCATAAAATATTCGTAGTAATACAAAGTTATGAATATAGACTGGCACTTTGAAGATTACTACATCTTAATTCCTTGAGTACCCGGTTTAATCCTTCAAGTTATTCATCATATATTAATGAAATCCAATTTCATAAATATATACTTTAGTAACTCCTTACTAAAGTGGTTAGGCCTAATACTCTCAATAATTGAACCCATTAAACTTATCTCAAGGGAATATTTTGTATCTCCATTAAGAGACTATGAATTCCATCTTGAGAATATATGTTCCATCAACACTAAATGTGATTGCCCAACATACTGAGGTTTTGATCGTTTCTTTAGACCTCACTACTGATATATCAAAGCAACCTACACCTCATGATCAGGTCCATTATTCTCTTAGGATTAAGAGTTCATGTAAATAGAAGTCGCAAGTTTATTATTTATTTGACAGTGGTTAGGAGAATAATAAATCTCACAGTGGTCTAGTTCAATATGTTTTAACTCTTAAAACATATCAACATACCAACTAGAAATCTCAATTTCTATGATCAAGACAAATCATCTTAGTTGATATGTTATAATCTTTACAGATGAAATGCCCAATTTCATCACTGACTATGAACTATAATTTTGAGTTTACAAAGAACTTGTGATTTATATTTTCTGTGACTTTTCACATAAATCACACACATGCATCTCATGGACTATATGATAATGTCTCAATATTCATATTACCATTATTTTAGATAATAATAAAACAACTTTATTAACCACAACATTAAGTCATACATAATGTCATACATAGCATCTTACAATAGGATTTAAGGGCACACATTCGAACAAATCAGTTATAAGGAGAGAAACATACTGAATGTTTAAGTGGTTAGACACTCTCTCATTCTCCCTTAAGCAAATTCATAGAAACTGATTGAGAGACCACACTTCTTGGGCGTTACTGGAATTAGAGTGAAGATTAAAAGTGTTCCTGAGTACTTCTAATCTTTGTTTTGAAATTCATTACACCAATGTACACTCTCTTATTCTTATATTCTGAAATTTACATAGTATATGTTATCAATCTTGAATGAAGTAGATCCGTTAAGAAAAACCAATGAAAAAAAAACCCACTACAATGAAAAAAAAACCAATGAAGTGGATCCAAATCCTTGATCTCTTTAATTGTAAACTCTTGTAGCACGTGAAACTCTTGTCTCTTGTTCTTCACTTCAATTACCCAATTGAAGGTTTTGGTTCAAATTTCTTGTTTTTTTGTATAGGCAACAACTTTAGAATCATTGGATCTTTAGTTCCTTCGGATGTGATTTTTGAATTATTGGTTTCAAACAACTTTAGATGCAAAAGCACAGCTCTCTAAAAGTATTTTCTCACATTCTTTAAGTATTCCTTTATAGTCTTACTTTAGTGGCACAAAAGCCCTAGCTTGGATGGTTGAATGAGCTTCAAAACAAAAATTTGGCATGATTCTTAATCAATTTAAATTTAAGATTGGTTGATCAAACCATTATAATTCTCCATCAATTGAAGGAGTTGTCGAGAATTCAAAAACTTTAGTCTTCCTTGATTGGTCTTGGACTTCAGTCTTGACTTCTAGTTTGAATTGAACTACAATTATAAGACTTACAATTCACATGTTTTGTTCACAGTTTGCCAATCCATAATAGTGGACTCAAAGTAGCTACTTTAACTAATTAAGTAGGGTTTGAACCATGAAAGAAAACTATCAAAGATAGAGTCCAAATATCCTTAAAAGGCTAAATAATCTACTATAAAACATAAAAGTCAAAGTCAAAACCGAAGTGGGTACAATAGAGGACTAAATAATTTTTTCACTCATCCATATCTATATAATAACTAATAGCCAAAATGTTTGACTTTTTATGGATCGCTCCTCATTGCACCACGTGGCTAATAAATTGTGGCTATGTTTACACTACAAAAAAGTTGTCTATAGCAGCGTTAAAAACACCACTATAGATACCCTATAGTGCCGTTTTCCAAAAACATTGCTAAAGGCATATCTTTAGCAGTGTTTTAAAACATTGTGTCTGTAGCAGCGTTTCCAAGGGCCTATAGTGCCATTTGTAAACATTGCTATAGGTTCATTGAAAAAATCCAAAAAAAAAATTAAAAAATTAAAAAAGGGCCTATAGTAGTGTTTCATAAACGTCACTATTTGTCTTGGTCTTAGAAGGGGCTATAGTGGTGTTTGTAAAATGCTGCTATAGGTCTTTTTTAAAAAAATAATAAAGGACCTATAGCAGCGTTTTACAAACGCCACTATAGGCCCCTGTAAGACAAAGGGCCTATAGTGGTGTTTATGAAACGCTGCTGTAGCCTAACCAAAAAAAAAAAAGAAAAATAAAATAAAATTGAGGGGCCTATAGTGGCATTTGTAAAACGCTGCTATAGCCCAACTCTAAAAAATTGAGAGACGTATGGCAACATTTAATAAATGCCACTATTGGTCATTTGTCTTAAAAGAGTATATATACAAACACCACTATAGGTTCTTAAAGAAATTAAAAATAAAAAGCTTATTCCTAAAAACATATGATTAGCAAAAAAAAAAAAAAAGTTAAAAAGAAAAAAAATAGTAGTATATTCCTAGAATATTCGGTGGCATATTCTAGAATATTCCGAAAAAAAAAAATCCGAATAGGTGCAATTCAGCGTTCAACAAAACAAAAACTATGGCATATTCTAGGAATATGCCATAGAATATCTCGTCCCCCATTTTTTTTTTTTTTTTCTGTTTTTTGGAAAAACTATGGCATATTCTTGGAATATGCCGTAGAATATCTCTATGTCCATATGAATATGCCATAGAATATCTCGTCCCCCATATTCTTATATATATATTTTTCATAGATATGTGTTTGTATATGCGTTTGTTTAATTTTATATTTCTGTCTAATTTATTGGTCTCAGTGATGTTTCCAGCAAGATGGTTTTCCTTTTTTGGTGATTTTATTGGCTTTACTTACACTAAGTGTTGTTTGTATGCCTGTTAATCAAATAGTTCGATGAAAGTGATAGATATAAGTGCAATTTATGACAGTTAGAATAACAGTTTGTTATCATTTTTCTTTATTAAATGAAGATAGAAGAAAATTTGTTAAATATTTTTGAGTTTTTCTCAGATATGTGTTTGGATATGAGTTTGTTAAATTTTATATTTTTGTCTAATTAATTGGTCTCTGTGATGTTTCCAGCAAGACAATTTTCTTTTTTTGATGATTTTTATTGGCTTTACTTACACTAACGCTCCGTTTGGTTCGATGGAAAACTTTGTGTAAAGATAGTTTTCCTTGTTTTCTAGTGTTTGGTAGCATAAAAAAAGATGAGTCAAAGGAAAATTATCTTTGGTCAACATAAAAAGTATGGCTTATTTTTAGAGATTGTTTTCCATTAATTTTTTTTGGAAAACAACTATATCTCACAGCAAGTTAAATAAGGAAAGTTAGGAGGTTGTTTTTCAACTCATTTAAAGTTGCTACCAAACATTAGAAAATGAGATTGTTTCATAGAAAATACTTCTTAGAAAATGAATCGTTTTTTAGAAAACGTCATTGTTGAAACAAAGAGAGCGTAAGTGATGTTTGTATTTATGTTAATCAAATAGTTTGATGAAAGCGATAGACAATTTAAGTGGAATTTCATAGTGGGTTTGTGTGATTGTGTTTGAAATTGTAATTTTAAGATGGATTTACTTTATTTTGATTGCTTGAATTTATTTGTCCTAAGTAAATGTATCACAACAATTCTTTTTGGGTTATTGATATTGTTGGGTTCCTTAGAATAATGGTTAGAACTCTAAGCCATGTGGTTGTGGTTGTAAGAAAATGTTTGCTCTACTCTCTACCCTGTTCAACACTATAATATGTAACATTGGTTACACATTTTTGGATTGAATATTAGCTTTAGGATGTTAATTATAATGACAGAATTTTGTATAACCTAATACACATTCTTATGCAGTGACCACATAGCACTTCTTAAAGCTTTTGAAGGATAGAAGGATGCAAACCGTAATTAAAAGAATCTTGTCACCTTGCAAATGATAGAGGATATGAAAATGCAATTTGTAGATCTATTTAGAATTGGCTTTGTAAACAAATTGATGAGTGCTGATGAAAGTTCTTTAAGATTTTCAAATTTTAAAGCATTTTATTTGCTAAAATCTTATAGTTACTAAAAACTTTCCCGTGTGTCGCATGGATTAGCGACTAGTATATATATAAAACTGAAGCCTTGACTTTTGGTTGACCTCTCCACAATTTTTCACATCAGCATTTTTATTTTTGTTTTTTAATTAGATTTAATTCTTTTGATTATATATATATATATTTAATTAACAAAGTAAATGCCTGGCGAGGTAAACCAATTGAAACCAACTACTTATTTGTTTCTGTTCAATCAAAACTCGTGTTATTTAGTGAGGAAAAATAAAGTGAAAAAAAGGAGAAAACTAAAGAAAAAGAATATATATACACACACACACACACACACACACACACACACACATATATATATATACACACACAACTCTTCACAATTTTTCACATCAGTATTATTTATTTATATTTTTTAATTTGATTTGATTCGATATAATTCTTTTGATTTTATAGCATCTAATTGTAGAAAATTTATTAAAATTCTTTAAAAAAAAAAAATTAAATTTTGTTGTTTGGTGCCACAAAACCACTATACTTAAAAGAGACCTAAATTATTACCTAATCAGAGAATTTTTAGATAATCCTAACAAACTATATAACAACTCCATTAATATAAAACCATAAAAAAAAATGGAATATATCTATAAGTGAACAATTTGTACCCGGTCCAATCACTAGGTGGACTCAGGCCCAAAGAGCCTTATACAATAAAGATTTGTAGAGTGTGGGCTTGAAACCTAGACTGTGGATGTTGGACTAGGGAAAAACAGGCTAGATTGCCGTTATCCGCATGTTCAGTAGATGAGAACAGTAAAGAATCTCTCCTCGGACGTAAGCCGAGGACAACCTGTATTGTCTTTCTTTCCTTTAAGAACAATATTACAATTAAAATTCAAGTATTCGATCCCTTCTTCCTTCTGCCCCCCTCTACCTTTTGTATCTTTCTTCTTCTCTTGAATCCATCCTCTTCTTATTTCCTTCTTCCACGTGTATCACCAATCTCCTCTTTAGATACTTGTCCTATCCAACACCTTCTTTAAACCGCTAAATACCAGCTGGAAAGCTGAACCTCACTGGTCAGAGGTCATTTTCTCATTAATGTGGCCAGGGAGGTAGGTGCAGGGTCTTTAATGCGGTGGTAGCAGCTTTTTCTCCTCTGATATTTCTCACACGTTCTTCCTTCTAACCATTTCATGGATCACGCCTTTACCCAATAGATCTTTTAGAATTCTGTCTCTAAATCCCTTGGTATGTCCCATGACCTTTACTGGGCCTGTCCGAAGAGGTACTCTTCCTCGGACGCCTCCTCCACCTCTCGTAGTGTGCACTGGCTTGTGGGCCTCAAAAGCTCTGCTCGGACAGACTTACACCACCAAATCAGGCCCAAGGCCCAAACAAACATTTTATCTATTTTACCCCCACAATAGCCCCACAAAACTTCATTTTTCTTCTCATTTGAGGAGAGAAATGGAGTATTGATCCAACGGAAAAACCTCTACATGGTCCACGAATTTTCACATGTGTAAGGGTCAGTTTGCTTCTTTTAAACTGCCCCTGACGCTTCGAAACCCCCAACATCCGCATTAATGACCACGAGTTACATCTTGTTCCCCACGTTCAACGGCAAGATTCGCATCTAACGGCCCAAGTTCCTTCTCAAAAAATTAGGCAGGATAACTCTGATTCGAGGCCGCCTCCCACACGCCAAAACGCCTAGGAAACCGAATCTCCATCCATCCTTTCAGAAATCAATCACATCTAAGAATTACTTATTCTTTTTCCCCCAAGAAGCTCGTGAAGAATCGTCTAACTATTTCCCGTAAGTTCTCAATCTTTTCTATTCATTTTTCCTCGGCTATTGTCCTCGGCCACCGATTACACCCTTTCCTTCTCCAAACATATATTCACACCCCCACCAAATGGGTAGATTTAAGTGTTTAGTAGATACCGACGCCGGTTTGGAAGGCTTTCAGGCCAAATATCATATTCCCTAAAGACGTAGGCTTGAGATATTGCCATGTAGAAGCCATAGGTAACGCTAGAACGGAGGGAGAAGTCATCATCCCCATTATCGCATTCCTAGAGGGTGGGATGACCCTTCCCATGAGAAATGTAACCAGCGAGTACCTACGTAACCATAGGTTATGCCTAGATCAATGCACACCAAATGTGTTTAGAATCTTAGGTTGTGTCGATGCTCTAAGTGAACAAATGGGTCTGAACCTCACATGGCATGACGTCGTTTACATGTACGAATGCCATAACTTAAGGACGTAGGGTATTACCTTAAATCCAGGTCTAGCAATGTTAGGCTCATATCCTGTCTTCCCAAATCCAAAAAAGGCATGAAAGACGACTATCTTATCGCCTCAGGAAACTAGTCATACGGTCCTCATTGCCCAGTCAAATGGGGAGACCCAAGTGTGACTCTATAGGAGTTAGATTCCCTAACTTGTGACTTAGTCCTATTATCTTCACCATTTCTGGTTACACTGTTTATTATTACCCTTGTAGTCAATGTTCACTGCTGACCTAACTATACTTGTCTATTTGAATGTTTTTTGTAGACAAACAACACGTACGGCCTCATCTGAGCCTTTGCAGTGTTGTGGACCTCAATCGCGTTCTTCGATTCGAAGTATTTGTTAGCGAAGACTTGCAAGTGAGGGCAGCCCATCTGATATTAGGATATGATCCTTTATCAGACGACTTCCAAGAGATTGGCAACGCGATCTCATCGCAGCAGTTCCTCTCTCGGCACATTCCCAAACAACAGCCATCCGAGAAGAACCTGCATCCTCACAACAATCACTCGATGAGGAAAATGATCAGTTTCTCCTTGAAGAAGCTGAGAGACCTCAAGAGGATCACCTCGTCATCCTCTCGGACGAAGAACAGGTGCTCGCAAAAACTTCCAGTATAAAGGGTTTAGTAATAGCACAGGCTGACTCCAGCTCCGAGGAAGATGACATGTCTACCCTTAGAAAGCTGATGTCTAGGAGGGGCACACAGGCTCCCAAGAAGGGCGCGGTTGGGTCGCAACCCCCTCCCATTCTGCCACCACCCCCTACTCCCACTGATCCTAAGATCCCCATCCCGGAGCCTAAGAAGAAAAGGAAGAACAAGGCCGAAGAGGTAGATATAGAGAGGCAAAAGAAGCTTAAGCAACAATAGTAGCAACAGAAAGCAGGCAAGGGTAAGTCACGTGCTTCCTCAGTAGAGAGCGGGGAAAGCCATGACTTGGTTGAGGTACATCGTACACAAGCCAACTGGTCTCCTGCGTTGAAGCTAGATGGGGCCCCCATTCCTGCCAATCCAGCATTAGGGCGTTCCAGCAAGGACACGCTCACCACTTGGCTAACACCTTGGAGCAACCTCTTCTCCTACCGAATGATATGGAAGCTCTAGATAAAATGAGTCAGCCACATCTCTTTCTCTCCCTCAAAAGGGACCTGGCTTTGGTGAGTGTCTTCCAATCACCTCCATATTATTGTTGTAATCACATTTTAGCACAAATTTGTTCACACGCATTTTGAATTAATCATAAATAATAATACATTTATTCGACATTTCAATTCAAGTCATACAAGAAGTCTTTGCTGTAGAGAAATGGGTGGAAGACTCTCGGAAGAAGGCTACAGCTGAACTTGAGGTCAGACTAGAGACCGAGAAGACCTTAGGCCAAGCCCTTGTGGAGAATGAGAACCTAACCAAGTAGTTGGCAGAGGAGAAGAGGAAGAGAAATGGTACCGAGGCCAGCCTTAAAACGATCAAAACTCAGGTGGAGGGGCAACACAAACTTCTGCGTCAAAGGGACGAGGACCTGTCTAAAGCTCAACAAGAAAACTCTACCTTAAATAAAGAGCTCGCCCAAGTGAAGGAAGAGGTTCACAACCTCAAGGAAACTATGGAGGCTACCAAGAAGGCTGCTTACAATGAAGGGGTCGAGGTGACAGAAGATCGACTGACGGAGGAGTTGGTAGAGTTATGCAGGGAGTATTACCAACAAGTGTGGGCAGAAGCCCTGAACGTAGCAGGGATTCCCACGACTTCCGAGTTGAGGAAACTTGAGAACATTTGGCTTCCTCAGGACATCCAAGTGCTCGAAGAGCTTCCTCCTATTGTACCTACCCTCGAGACAGCGCCTTCAACACATCCATCTATCACTCAAGAACCCATTTCAACTTCTAAAGAACCTGCTAGTTCTGACAAAGAGATTGAACAAGGCGACGAAGCCGAGAAGCCTCCGAGTAAGGATGCAGAGCCCAATGTGAAGGAAAAATTCTGGTTTTGTATCTCATACAAAACACATAGCGGAAGCAACGAACTAGGATCTATTTCATTCATGATTGATAACGTGCACTACATAAATTTCAGAATTTAAGAACAAGATAGCGTACCTTGGTGTGGAGAAATTCAAAACAAAGATTAGAAGCACTTGGGAACACTTTTAATCTTCACTCCAATTCCACTTTACGCCCAAGATGTGTAGTCTCTCAATCAGTTTTTCAAAGAGAGAATGAAAGTGTGTCTCACACTCTCTCATACACTGTTTCTTTTTCTTTTCTAATCTCTTCTAAATAAAAATTCTGTATGTTTTTCCCTTTATAACTAACTGATTATCTAATTGGGCTAGCCAATTAGGCCTTTCCAATTGGGCTTTAGTGTGTGGCTTGGAGTGGGACCAAAAAGGACCAATAAGACACTAGTTCCAATGGGCCTTGGGCTTTTCCTTCAACTCTTGACAAGTCCAAAGTTACCATTAATTATATTTAATACCACTATATAAATATAATTGCACTCTAGACCTTATTAATAAATTATATCCCAAGACTTTATTATACACGTAACTCCTTCATAAAATATTCGTAGTAACACAAAATCATAAATGTAGACTGCCACTTTGTAAATTACTACATCTTATCCTTGAGTACCCGGTTGAATTCTTTAAAGTTATTCATTATATATTTATGAAATCTAATTTCATAAATGTATATACTTTAGTAATTTCTTACTAAAGTGGTTAGGCCTAACTCTCTGAATAACTGAAACCATTAAACTTATTTCAAGGGAATATTTTATATCTCCATCAAGAGACTATGAATTCCATATTGAGAATATATGTTCCATCAACACTAAATGTGGCTGCCCAACATACTGAGGTTTTGACCGTCACTTCAGGTCTCACTCCTGATATATCAAAGCAACCTACACTTCATGATCAGGTCCATTATTCTCTCAGGATTAAGAGTTCATGCAAATAGAAGTCGTGAGATTTATTATTCATTTGACAGTCATTAGGAGAGTAATAAATCTCACAGCGGTCCTATTCAATATGTTTTAACTCTTAAAACATATCAACATATCAACTAGAAGTCTCCACTTCCATGATCAAGACAAATCATCGTAGTTGACACGTTATAGTCTTCGTAGATGAAATGCCCAGTTTCATCACCAACTACGAACTATAAATTCTGAGTTTACAAAGAACTTGTGATTTACATCTTCTGTGACTTTTCACATAAATCACATACAATGCATCTCATGGACTATATGATAATGTCCCATATTCATGTTACCATTATTTTAGATAATAATAAAATAACTTTATCAATCACAATATTAAGTCATACATCATGTCTTACATAATGTCATACATGGTATCATACATAGCATCATACAATAGGATTTAAGGGCACTAATCCTAACATAATGTTCCTCCACCAGTGGCAAAGGACAAAGGGAAACAAGTCCAGACCTCATTCGAAGCAGAGCTAAAACAAACAGAGGAGGACAGCAAAGCAAAAGGGGCTGCCAGCATATCCAAGCAGGACCCCCCTCACAAAGGCTTAAAGCTTAGGCTAGTTAGGACCCTTTTTCCTTATGTAATGAGTTTTTTGTATTAGGACTTTTATTTTAACCCTTTTATTTCTAATTTTATTTCCAATGTATCCATTAACAAAGATTAAAGAGAAGTTTGAAAGGCTGCTATTCAACTGGTTTCCAATCTTCAGTAGGAAAAAACTAATTCGTTTCACCTTAATGCATAGTGAAATCTTTACAACACCTCAAACATCAACAACCCCCCATAAAAGTACATTCATTTTATCAATCTTATTCATCAGTAGATAAATCATTCATCGAAACTGTAATATATGAAGTACAACAACACACGGTCTGAGACTTAACTTAATATTTAGTTAGGGGCAAAAAGTAAACCATCAAACTTACCATGGTTTATCGATACGTCAATTTCCACGAGTCATGTAACCACAAGGCATGGTTTGTATTGGGTGCTTAGAATAATGGAATGAAGTGTTAATTTCCCCAAAGTAGAAGGTCTGAGGACCTGACGTAACTAAGGTTCTGTTTAACATCTAACAAGATATCAATTTCCACGAGGTATGTGGTTTGAGGACCATGCATGACCAAGTTGCTTTTTGACATTTAGAATAGTGAATTGAAATGTTAATTTCCCCAAAGTAGAAGGTCCGAGGACCCGACGTAACTAAGGTTCTGTTTAACATCTAACAAGATATCAATTTCCACGAGGTATGTGGTCCAAGGACCATGCATGACCAAGTTTCTGTTTGACATTTAGAATAGCGAATTGAAATGTTAATTTCCCTAAAGTAGAAGGTCCGAGGACCCGACGTAACTAAGGTTCTGTTTAACATCTAACAAGATATCAATTTCCACGAGGTATGTGGTCCGAGGACCATGCATGACCAAGTTTTTGTTTGACATTTAGAATAGCGAATTGAAATGTTAATTTCCCTAAAGTAGAAGGTCCGAGGACCCGACGTAACTAAGGTTCTGTTTAACATCTAACAAGATATCAATTTCCACGAGGTATGTGTCCGAGGACCATGCATGACCAAGTTTCTGTTTGACATTTAGAATAGCGAATTGAAATGTTAATTTCCCTAAAGTAGAAGGTCCGAGGACCCGACGTAACTAAGGTTCCGTTTAACATCTAACAAGATATCAATTTCCACGAGGTATGTGTCCGAGGACCATGCATGACCAAGTTTCTGTTTGACATTTAGAAAAAGTAAATCGAAATATTACATAATGATAATTGAGCAAAAAATGGAAAAAGTGTCTTTCATTAAAAGTAATACCTTCGTAGTTTATTTAAATTCCAAGGGTGCTGTACAATTTTTTCATCTAAATCAGCTAAGCGATATGATCCTATGCCCGCTACAGAAGTAATTCGGTATGTTCCTTCCTAGGCTGGTGCTAACTTTCCCCACACTGGATTCTTGGAAGTACCCATGACTTTCCTCAAGACCAAATCTCCAGGCGCAAGTGGCCTTAGTTTCACATGAGCATCATATCCCCGTTTGAGCTTCTGCTGATAATAAGCCAGTTGTACCATGGTGGCCTCTTGCCGTTCCTCAACCAGATCTAGGCTTTTCTCTAGCAAGCCATCGTTATTTCTAGGGCTAAAAGAACTCATCCTTAATGTTGGAAACCCAGATTCCAAAGGTATCACCGCCTCAGTCCTGTAAGTCATGGAGAAGGGTGTTTCTCTTGTGGATCTTTGCGGTGTAGTACGATATGTCCACAAAACGTATGACAATTCTTCTACCCATCTACCATTTCCATCATCCAACCTCTTCTTAAGTCCATTGACTATCACTTTGTTAACGGCCTCGGCCTGCCCATTTCCCTGAGGATAAGCTGGAGTGGAGTATCTCTTTGTGACACCCAAGTCATTACAATACTTCCTGAAAGCTTTACTATCAAATTACATGCCATTATTAGAAATAAGTGTGTGAGGTACCCCAAATCTAGTGATAATGTTCTTCCAGATAAATTTCTTGGTGTCTACATCCCTAATATTTGATAAAGGCTCAGCTTCAACCCATTTGGTGAAGTAATCAGCTCCCACGAGTAGCCACCTTTTGTTTTCCACAGCTCTCGGGAAAGGCCCAATTATGTCCAGTCCCCATTGAGCGAATGGCCAGGGACTAGACAAAGGATTAAGAACACCACCAAGCTGATGGATGTTAGGCGCAAATCTCTGGCATTGGTCACATTTTCTCGCGTAGTCCTGAGCCTCTTTCTATATATTAGGCCACCAATATCCCTAGGTCAGAGCTCTATGGGCTAAGGATCTCCCTCCAGTATGACTTCCGCAAATCCCCTCGTGCAATTCTTCCAAAAGTGTCTCCGTCACTTCAGGGTGTACACACAGCAGGTATGGTCTGGAAAATGAGCGTTTATATAGCTTCTGATCCTCGTACAACCAGAATCGAGGTGCCTTTTGATGAATCTTAACTGCTTCAGACTTCTCCTCGGGCAACATATCGCATTTTAGAAAAGAAACTACGGGGTCCATCCAGCTAGGTCCGAGTCTTACCTGATGGATACGAATGGCACTTGCGATTGTTAAAGCAGGTTTCAGCAAGTCTTCGATGATGACAATCCTAGGCAAGCCCTAAGCCAAGGATGCTGCTAGAGTGGCCAATGAGTCTGCATGTGTGTTTCCACTTCGAGAGACATGCGTCAGGATCAAAGAATCAAACTTGGATTGAAAACATTTGACCTTAGCCAGGTATTTTTGCATTCTCGGATCCCTTGCCTCTATGGTTCCCATCACCTGGCCCACGACTAACTGAGAATCCGAGGACATATGAACTGTTTTTTCCCCTCTGAACCATAACCATACCAACTAAGACAACTTCATACTCAGCCTCGTTGTTAGTGGTCGAGAACGCTAATCTCAACGATTTTTCAAAGGTGATTCCTTCAGGGGATACCAAAACAAGCCCGATACCTGACCCTCTCTGATTCGCCGCCCCGTCGACATATACTTTCCAAAGTAGAAGCCCTTCGCATGTAACCATGCCAACTGATTTTTCATCCATGTACGACTCCTTTGCAGTTTCTTCTAATGAAGGTTCGACGAATTCTGCCACCAAATCAGCAAGGACCTGGCCCTTCACGGAGGTGCGAGGCATATATTTGATATCGAAAGCTCCCAAAATAGTTCCCCACTTGGCTACCCTCCCTGAGTAGTTAGCACTTCACAGTACCGACTTGAGAGGAAGTTGAGTTAGAACCACAACGGTGTGGGATTGGAAGTAATAAGGAAGCTTCCGCGTAGCATGAACTACGGCCAGAATCGCCTTCTCCAAAAGTAGATATTGCACTTCGGCTTCATTCAAAGATTTGCTAACGTAGTAAACCAGTCTTTGTACTTCGCTATCGTCCTGTATTAAAACCAGACTGACTACATGGATAGCTACGACTATGTATGCAAACAGGACTTCATCGATCTCTGGCCGAGACATGATGGATGGCCAGGAAAGATACTCTTTAAGTTGATGAAAAGTCGAAGCACATTTCTCGGTCCATTTGAATCCTTTCCACTTATTTAGCAGCTGGAAAAATGGCCTACACCTATCAGCGGACCGAGAGATAAACCTGCTGAGAGCAGCAGTCATCCCAGTCAACCTTTGAACTTCCTTTGGATTTTGAGGTGGTCACAAGCCATGGATGGCCCTGACCTGTGCCAGATTTACCTATATTCCTCTATAAGTCACCATGTAGCCTAGGAACTTACCAGAGTCCACCCCAAAAGAGCACTTGGAGGCATTAAGGCGCAACTTGTACTTCCTAAGCGTTTGAAAGGTGTCATCCAAATCTTTCACATGCATGGGCACCGTCTTGCTCTTCACCACCATATCATCCACATATACCTCAATAGTCTTTCCAAGCTACGACTCGAACATCTTGGTCATCATCCTTTGGTAAGTAGCCTCTGCATTTTTCAAACCAAACAGCATCACTTTATAGTGATAATTTCTCGTAGGAGTAATGAAGGCGGTTTTCTCCTGGTCATCCAACGCCAAAGGTATTTGGTGATAGCCTTAGAAGGCATCCAAAAAACTCATCCGAGGATGCCCAACCGTGGCGTCCACCAGTTGATCGATACGAGGCATTGGAAATGAGTCTTTGAGACAGGCTTTGTTCAGGTGTGTGAAGTCCACACATACTCTCCACTTCTCGCTCTTCTTTTTTACCACAACAGTATGCGCCAACCATTCTGGATAGAAAATTTCTTTAATAGCCCCAGCCCTTTTGAGCTTGAGCACCTCCTTCTTGATGGCCTCGGCATGTTCTTTGGAAGAACGCTGAGGTGGTTGCCTCCTGGGGACAGTGGCAGGATTGACATTCAAATGATGGCAAATGAAACTTGGGTCAACCCCCAGAGCCTCGTAGGGATCCCATGTAAATAGATCAATATTACTTTTCAAAAACATCACCAATTTCACCTTCTCTTGATGTGGTAGTCGTACCCCAACTTGAAAGAACCTTTCAGGGTCATCATCAATAAGAAAATTTTCCAATTCTTCACACGTTGCCTCCTCTGCTGTCACCGCACCCGACGCATCTAGAGTCGTTAATTGCTATAAGTCTTCCGCAGCCGAGGCCGAGGATTCTGATTCGGCCTGACACAGTATTGCAGCCGATATGCATTGCCTTGCTACCAGTTGACTCCCCAGAATCTCCTCAATTTGTCCTCCCGACAGGAACTTTACTTTGACATGTAAAGTTGAGGAAACAGCACCCAGAGCATGCAGCCACGGTCTTGCAACGATGGCCGTATATGGGGAATAAGTGTCAACCACGATGAAATCCACATAAATTGTTTCTGGACCTGACTATACTGGCAAACGAATTTGTCCCTTTGGTATGACGGCCTTCCCTTCGAAACTTATCAATGGTGAATTGTAAGCCGTAAGATCCTCGAGCTTCAAATTGAGCCCCCTAAACAAATCAGGGTACATAATATCCGCACTACTACCTTGATCGACCATCACCCTTTTTACATCGTAGTTCCCTATCCTTAGAGTAACCACCAGGGCGTCATCATGCGGTTGGATGGTCCCAACTTTATCTTCGTCCAAGAAGCCCAAGATAGGCGGAGAAGCACCTTTAATTCTTTTCGGCCTAGAGCCAGACTCCTCGGTGAGAATATGTGATACGAACATCACCCTAGTAGGACAGGAACCGGTCCTGCCTAGGGCTGCAAGGATGACATTAATCGTTCCTAAGGAGGGCCGAGACAAATTATTCCTCTAGTTAATCGAACCCAAATTGCTTCCTTGCCCACTGGGCTGATATAAATGTTGCTTCAACTTTCCTTCACTGACTAGCTGTTCCAAATGATTCCAAAGTGTCCGACAGTTCTCGGTAGTATGGCCTAAATCCTGATGGAATTGGCAAACAAGGTTCTAATTTCGCTTCGTAGGGTCCCCTGCCATCTTACTAGGCCACTTGAAATAGGGCTCCTTGCGGACTTTCTCCAACAATTGGTGTACTGGTTTTCGGAATACGGTGTTAACTAATTGAGGAGTGGCTAAACCAGATTACCCAAAAAAATCTTTCCTCGGCTTGTTGTTACTGTACCTATCCAACCTAAAATCCCTCCTCTCCTGAGGGATAGCCTTCACCTTACCCTTACCTTGTGGTTGGTCTTCCTCAACCCTTTTATTCTCGTCAATGCGATCTATAAGCCGACGTACACTCTGCACGGGCTTCTTGGTCAAAGATTTCCTTAAATCGTGATCAGTTGGGAGGCCCACCTTGAAAGTGTTAATCGCCACTTTGTCAAAATCGACGTCGATTTCATTAAACATCTCCCAGTATCTGTTAGAATACGTTTTCAAGGTCTCATCCTCCTTCATGGCCATAGATAACAATGAGTCCAAAGGCCGAGGAACTTTGCTGCATGTAATGAATCAGGACACGAATGCCCTAGTGAGCTCCATGAAAGAATCAACAGAACCCACCTTCAGTTTGTTAAACCATCTCATAGCAATAGGTCCCAGGCTAGAGGGAAAGACTTTGCACATCAAGGTCTCGTTCTGAAAGTGTACTGCCATCCTTTGATTAAAATGACTCACATGCTCAACTGGGTCCGTTTTGCCATTATAGATGGTGAAGGTGGGCTGGGTGAACCGTCGTGGAAGTTTTCCCTTCTCGATCCTACGTGAGAAAGGGGACTTAGAGATCTGATGCAACGCCCTGCTCATAGCGTCATTTCCTAAGTCCCTGGAGGGAAAATTTTTATGCCTACAACCCAGAAGCTCATCCTTCTCGTAAGAGAAGGTTTCCCTAGGAGGAGTCCTGGACCTTGGACTGTAACTGCTTCCTTGGGAGCCCCCAAAGGAAGGATCGGAAAGAGGTGAGGCTCGCCTTCGTCTAAAACGGTGTAATTTTTTCTTAAGGTGGTCAATCTCCTTCTGCATGGCGTTGGCGTCATCCTCATGGGTGGCTCTGCTTCCACCATGCGAATGGCTTGCACCAGGGTGTACCGTATGCACACTTCCCTCCCGATCCCTCTGACGCTCGAGACACTCAAAGTGATCTTCACGCTGGAACCCTTGAGACTCTGCACGATGTGAATCTAAGCCTGCCATAACGCTCCAATTCCTTCAGCACTAGGTTCCCACAGATGGTGCCAATTGTAAGTGCACAATTTGTACCCGGACCAATCACTAGGTGGGCTCAGGCCCAAAGAGCCTTATACAATAAAAATTTGTAGAGTGTGGGCTTGAAACCTAGATTATGGATGTTGGACAAGGGAAATACAGGCTAGATTGCCGTTATCTGCGTGTTCAGTAGATGAGAACAGTAAAGAATCTCTCCTCGGACGTAAGCCGAGGACAACCTGTATTGCCTTTCTTTCCTTTAAGAACAATATTACAATTACAATTCAAGTATTCGATCCCCTCTTCCTTCTGCCCCCCTCTACCTTTTATATCTTTCTTCTTCTCTTGAATCCATCCTCTTCTTCCTTCTTTCTTCCACGTGTATCACCAATCTCCTCCTTAGATACTTGTCCCATCTAGCACCTTCTTTAAACCTCCAAATACCAACTGGAAAGCTGAACCTCACTGGTCAGAGGTCATTTCCCCATTAGTGCGGTCAGGGAGGTAGGTGCAGGGTCTTTAATGCGGTGGTAGCAGCTTTTTCTTCTCTGATATTTCTCACACGTTCTTCCTTTTAACCACTGCTTGGATCACGCCTTTACCCAACAGATCTTCCAGAATTCTGTCTCTAAATCCCTTGGTATGTCTCATGACGTTTACTGGGCCTGTCCAAAGAGGTACTCTTCCTCGGACGACTCCTCCACCTCTTGTAGTGTGCACTAGCTTGTGGGCCTCAAAAGCTTTGCTCGGACAAACTTACACCACCAAATCAGGCCCAAGGCCCAAACAAACATTTTATCTATTTTACCCCCACAATATCTCCATTAATTTGATAATTTCTACGTTGATGACATTTTAAAAAAATTCTATCATATTTCCTTATATCTATCAATCACGTTTTCTTACTCTTTTTTTTTTTTTTCATTTTTTTCATCTTAACGTTGGTTAGAAATTATAATTTCAATAGGATTTAAACTCTATAATTATATCAAATGATACTCAACAAATATATATCATTTTTAATTTCAATAGGATTTAAATTCTCTTGCTTTGATTTTGGTTCTTGGAGCGCCTTCAAAACAAAAGGTATAAAAGTTTTTTTTACCAGGTTTAATGTTAACATATATGAGAGATATTTTGGTCAATTAGAAAAAGTTTGATGAAACATAAAAGGAAAAAGAACTAAAGAATGCATAATCCAAAAAAAATAAAAATAAAAATAAACAGTGACTATACTAGGCAGAGGATTTTGGAGATTGTTGTTTTTATTTTTGGAATTCTTTACGTTCATGTGTATATATGTATTGGGTTTAATTGAATTAGAATTATCTTTGAAACTTTGGTTTTGATTGAATAATGAAAATGACAAAAGAAATATGTTCCAATATTAGGAGTCTTCTGTATATGTGTTGTTGTAGTTTAAACTTAGCATTTGAATTGTTAAATTGTTAATTCGTAGTTTCATTGTCAATCTATTAATCATGAATAATAATATTGCTATTTGCAATCATCAAGATATGGTATCAATGGTGTAATCATTCCGAATGTTAAACTTTAGAGTTTGGATAGAGTCTATTTTATGATTTAAAAAAAAATTACAATTAAAAGACTTTTGAAGTTATATATTTTTTTAAAAAAATTTATTGGATATGTTGGATCTTAAATGACTTCTATTAAACTCTATCCTTTATGGCATCATTCAAAGAAAAAACTTATATAGATAGGTATTAGGATATTATTTGACCACCGCATACTCTTGGTGCGGTGGTCACTCCACAAGTATAAGTATTTGTGGAGTGTGAGGGGCAAGGGCCGGGGGTTCAAGTCTCCAGGAGGGAGCTTCACATACATATACACTTAGATTAGGTTAGAGTAGAATTCTATCTTGTATAAAAAAAAAAAATTATTTGGAACTATCATAATGGACTAACGTAATACACATGCATGGTATGGATCTAACTGTAACATTATATGCTATAAAATAAAAATTGGGTCCATGGTTATCTTCTCTTTGGAAAAAAAAAAAAAAAGGTTGAATTCTCATTAATTGTGATAGTTCACTTTTTGGTAAAATAGAAACCCTATTAACTAAGTTTTAAGAAATTTAAAATTCTATTTCAAAAAGTTTAAAAAACATTAGATTTTATTTTAATTATTTTAATAATTTTATATTGTAAAATGATAAAATTTATATATTACATACAATCATTATTTCGGTTATCTTTTAATTAATGGAGGATATGAAAATACAATTTGTAGATCTACTATTAAGATAACATAGATTAGATTGGTGGTGAATAGTAGATTTAATTGCAGTTGAGTATTGTGTGAAGAAATCACTATAGAATAGCTCACATTGGGATGTGTTATGTGGAACCAATGATATGAAAGAATTTTTTTTTTTTTCTAAACCATTATATTGAATAAAAAATTACTTATTTTAATTCATTTTCAAGTTATACATTAAAAAAAAAAAATCAAGTTATAAACCTTAAAGCAAAATAAATATTTTTAATTTTTATTTAACTATTCTTGTGCATCGCATGTGCTAGCGACTAGTAATAATAAAAAACAAAGGATTCTCACACATGAACTTAAATTGGATTTGTTGGTGAAATATTTCAAAAAAAACTCAAAATAATTAGTATTTGTAACCGAATGAGAATCAGATGTCCCATTATTGGAAATTATATATTTTAATTGAGCTGCTAAGTCGAATATATATAAAGCGAGCCTCTGTCTTATGGTAGCTTCATGCTTCATGGACACAGATGAACGAAAGCAGTAGTGGGGATGAAAGGCTTTCCTGCTGTAGCCTCTGGGCCAAGCTTGGCCCACTTAAGATTGGAAGCTTCTTCCTTTTTCGCTCTCATGCAATTTCTTGTAATATATTCACTTTTATCGGGAAATGCTTTCTTTCCTTCTTGTGTCTCATCCATCTTCTCGGCAACCAATAAAGATATCTGCAGCGCACCACCAACTTTTCCTCACAAAATTTTGTTATCTAGCTAAAGTAGGTAGAGAGAGAATAAGAAAGCATTCGTTTTTTTTTTTCCTCATCAAAGTAAGTTCTCATCATTGTACAGGTCCTACTTGAGAACCCACATGCCAATGAATACTTGTAAATTCATTTCCTTTTCAATTCCTGACACTAGTCTTTATTAAAGAAAAGGAGAAAATTACAATTATCTACACAATATCTCCTTACATGTATGGATATACTTTTATAGTAATTACTTATTTCATGGTTTGCAGCCTCCTCTGAAAACGGAGGACCCTCTATGTCTTAGCTATTTTGATTATAAGATACTTTAGCTTGGGAGCTGATTCTGCTGAAAAGAGGCTGGCTACCTGTTGGGACTATAGAATTATTCTTGCAATCGATCACCAATTAATGATTTGGTTTTTAACTTTGTGGCATTGAACTCCAATCAAATGGTCAATGTTTTCCCATTCGATCAGCAATGAGTTGGTTCTGAATCAGTTGAGCATTGACTAAGATATTGAACTATGACAGCATTATTACCTCTTTCTAGTTATTTTTTGTTCTTTTATTTTTGGAAGGGAGAGCATTCCAAAATAGAAAAAAAAAAAAAATTTGAAGTTACTATCAATTTTATTATGAAGGCATTATAGACCTGATAACAAACGTGACCAGTATCTGATATCTCTTCATTAACATAATAAATAAATATCCTTATTATTATTTCATGTTATGTTTATATTTAATATGTCATGCAGTTGACTACAAGATTTAGAATTAAGATCTGACTAATCTATGAGAAAAAGATGAAGTATCCAGTCACAAAAATGTAGAGGCTGCCGTATGACATTCGTATCTTTCCCATGTTTCTATATGGCTCTTGAATATGAATGAAGCTATCATATAATAAAAGGAAGTACATAAAAGATAAGACCAATTTCAACTAACAGTATTTCCACCACCTGCAGATTTCTAACCTACTTATATCATCTCATTGCATACTTGAAAGTAACCCAAAACCAAATGCTTATAAATTGTTGTACATGAATTAGTAAACGATGGGATATATTAATAAATGGTCAAAGGTCCCCTGTTTAGCAAATTTCTCATTAGGAAGCTGTAAGCATAGCCTCTAGTAACTAATATGATACACAAAAAGCTACATTGGTATAATAAAAGTGGCAAGATGCATGTACTGCAAGAGGCTTTAGAGCTTTAAAGAAGTACTATTTTATGTTGCTTTTCTCTCATAAATTGAGTGGCGAATTGTATGAACATTGTGATTGTGAGCTTCTGGGCATGAAATTCATAGTTGAGCTGTCATCATTAGTCAAAGCCATTTGAAGCTGACCACCTAATTTTAAAGCATCATCTTCCAAGTGAAGACGTTCTACTGCAACTCCAGTTTCTTGTATCTGAAATCCACAATGAGAGTTGTCTTCATTTACGTGCAAATCTTCTATTGGTGGCAAGTTCAATGAGAAACCAAAATCTCTCATATTGCCAATCTCATCAATTCCTTGATAACCAATAAGCTTATAACCTTGGCTGTTCACATTTTCCCCAGCAAGTGTTCGGCAAGCTTTGTCCAGTATTGTTTCCATATATTTTCCCTGTGCATCAATCCTCATCTGGAGGTGTTTCTGTACCTTTTTCCACAACACATATATGTAATGGGCCTAAAATATAAAATAATTCTCTTTGATCTTCAGAGCTAATGGAAAGTGTGCTATAAAACGAGTCGGTTTAAAATATTTTCTTTTCGTTTGTATTACCTCTAGCTGCTCATTCAATCTCCTTCGTACTTCCATCTGTGTTCTAAGCCCCTCAGTATGGTGTATGTTTCTGCAAGAATATTAGAAATCCACTGTATCATATAAAATTGCCATAAGTCCAGTTAAGCTGCATGGTAATAAATGTTATGAAGTAATACATTCATAAATAAAACTCAGCCGTACAGTCTAGTAAAGTCAATATAGTTGAAATGTGAATATAAAAATAGTCAAGTGAAAATACAAAGAAATATAAGATTTGAAATGAGGGTGTACAAAGTGTTACATTATTTAAAATTTTTAATGACATAACACTAGATACATTTTTAGATTTGTATTAGTAATCTGAATGAAGAAATATAATGAATCCTAATACGAACCGAGAAAATTTGCTAAAAGATAGAGGTAACTCCAGTTGATAAAAATATGAAGGATAGTAATTTGAGAGTTTTGTGCAAGGGTACTAAAGATGCAATATTGAGAAAGAATATGTTGATTCAAGTTGATGGAACTAAAAAAGAAAGTAAAAAGAAAGATTAATATTAATAGTAGTCAAATAACAAAGTAATGATTTAAGATAAAATACAATGACGAAAAAGAAATACATATGATTAATCTTAACTAGTTTGTTGATAATTTATAATCAACACCAATGTTGTGGGATTAAAACTTGGTTATCATTAATATTGTAATATATGTGGCCCAACTTTATTGTTGTGACCTTGGATGCATATTGTCACATGTTTAAAATTTAAATATGTGTGAGTTCCATCCATTTAAGATTGAGTAATTTTTCCACTAATTGGTTAAATTAAACCCACTAATCAGTCTAATTAAACCTTTCTAAAAAGTCAATGCTTTCCAAAACTTCCATTAACTTGGGACATGGAATTGTTAATTGAAGTATCCAAGTTGAGAATAAAAATCATGTCCTATTTTGTGCTCTACACATCAAAACTTGCCACATATTTTTTATCCTTCCTTTCAAAATAATCCGTATTTAATATAGATAAAGAAAAAAGAAAAGAAAAATCAAACTCATGATAAGTAGTGATTGATGAAACATAAAATGGAGCACCCATAATTGTTGAGGATTTCTATTCTTCAACTTGCAAGGTCTAAAACTGAGACTTGTGTATCATTCATTGTCAAGATAAAATCATATAATCAGAAGTATAAAGAAAATTGTAGAATCAAGCACCATTTTAAACAAAGATCACATAAAGACAAAGTACTTTTAAAGTATAATAGAACAAATAATGATTCTCTTTCACAACTTATTTCTTATCTTTTGTACCCTTTCAGTTATAACATTTTAAATGTTAACATACCTTTTTACATTATAAAATTTGTACATCAACGCATGCAATTGTGGTTATTATGTGTAAGTGTGTGTGTGTAAACAACAGTGTGAGTGAATATTCACATTTGTTAAAATACAAATTATCAATGCATTGGGAAGTTATTAAAACTAGCATGAACGAACAAAAACATCCAGAAAACAAAGGTAAGATCATGGGAACAATGGAGGGTGGTTATCTTATAAATGGAAAAAAATGAATGGGCAAGGTCTCATCAATTCACACTAATTAAAAGCACTTTAAAATTCAAATGAAAGAATAGCAGAACCAAGGATACAAGCAAAGTTAAAAGATGAACAGATTAAGTTAGTCACATATACTCATTGAAGTGGTGACCCATTATCCTGGATGTAGCAGCACCATCCCTCTGAAATTCTGATGCTGAAGCTGCCAAAGAAATTTTATCCAAAAATAGAAACTTATTTGGTAATCTATCCTGAAGAAATAGTTGGAACAAAATAAAGGGGGCAAAAATTACATCAACAACAAATAAAAGAGGAAAATCGTTCTCACCATCCCTAACAGCCTGATCATTAAGATCCTTATGTGGCTGCTTCCCAAGCCTGAATTTCTATTTAATTGAAATTAGAGGATGAGCTAAATTAAAGACCTTGACATGGAAAACTACATATAAAGGAGAAATAAAAACAAAGGATGTATAACTTATATTAATAGAGTACCTGAAGATGGCTCTTCAGGTGGTAAAGTGTGAGACCCTTGACACCCATAACTTTCATGATGGTCTTTGGTGTAGCCTCTGTAGATCCAGATAGAGAAGAGGGAAAGAACACATAGAGCACAATTTTAAAATGATGAGAGAAAGCAAATTGAAACTCAAAAAGAAACAATATTGATAAACTGCTACTAGTTCTGTTTGTTAGCATGAGAAAATGGTTGTGGACAAAGTGGAAAAAGGATAAGTACTATCTGGTCCTCCAAGCTGAGTAACAGCATCGACAAATCGCTCATGAAGCTCGGCAGTCCATCGGAGACGAGGCTTTGGATCAGTGGTAAGAACAAGCCCAGTGTCTCCTTGAACACAAATTTGCCTATCATGTGTTGAATTCATTATTGACTTCTTTGGAGAGAACATCAGCTCCTATGGAATACGTATAAGAGTGAAGAAGAAATCTAACACATGATAATATAGCTGGAAAATATAGGTGCGTATGTTTCAAGCAATGGTTTGGTTTCTCTAGTGGAAAAGTATGGATAGTCATATTTCTAGACCAGCAGAAAAATAAAAGTTATATGAGATAACAAAAGCCACCGACTATATATGCCCTTTGCCAAAAGAGACTTCCGAGGTGCTGTCAACTTTCTATTTGTGGACACTTTTACTAAATGAGAGATAAGCTGTTCTGTTAAATTGGCACCCTTATTGTCTTTTTATTTCACAATCAAAGGTATCATAAATACTCATTTGTTCAAAGAGTACTTCCATTAATCCCATATGGAGTTAGAAATGAGTGTAAGAGTAGCACCAATGGATGATTTCATATGCAATATTTAGAAGTTAGGTTACGTACTCATTTAGAAGTATAGGTTACGTACTTTTGAATTTTGTACTTCATGATAGTACATGTTTACTTTATTAATAACTAATGATAAGAGTCCCACAAGTTCAACATGAACACAATAAATAAGTTTGTATACGTAACCTATACTTCTTGCCTCGAGGCATATGCTCTAGCCTTCACTGTCACCTGTGGGCTCAAATGTGAGCTTTGCATATCATGCGGGTAGAAAAGGAGGGAAAGAGAATTAGAAAATCCAAAAGTACATCAAGATATGGAGATAAGTAAATGCTAGAAATAAAATGAATCAACATAACAGGCTTGATTTGTACTTCCACATTAACATCCTACATGTAGGCTAATGTAAGAACCGTGACCCATGTGATGATGTTTATCCTCTTAGATTGACAGATTTATGATAGAATTGCGACTTGATTACTTATGGGAAAAATCAAGAAACCTAAAAAAATACATCTTTATTAAATTTAGTATTCATAATTACATTGTTCTCATAAAATAAAAAGTGGTAATCACATGAATAGCTTTCGAGTTATAAACTAAAGAAAAACAAAGATTATGTTATTTTTATTTTTTATTTTTTATTTTTTGAGAAACACACGCACACACATATATATATAAGAGAATAGGATGAGATAAGGGAATACACTCACACACTAACATCAAAATTGCATACGGCAGTTATATTATTTCCTAGTTACAAACAAGAGATAATTACATGAAAGGAAATAGTAACGAAGCCAAGATTGAACTTTAAGGGGCAAAATTTATAAACATATATGTACTTGCGCTTGAACATATATACAATAATTAAAAGTTAAGGCCAATATAAAATATTAAAATTCATTCATGTATATATTAAATGAAAATCTTAACGTAAAAAAGCCTACAATACCGATGATAGGAATAAGAACAACCAAAATACAAGAAGATAAAGGGATAGAGTGAAAGCTCGGATTTGTGTTAATACACAAGAGCTGGTTTAGACCTCAAATAAAAATTACGGCTAGATTGATTTTACTCTAACTTAAACTAAGTGTGGAAACAAGAGTAAATGAAGCGCAATCAAACGATACTACTCTAGTGCATAAACATGAACAACAAACAATAATAGTAAAACGCAAGAGTAAGGGAAGAGAGATGCAAATACAAGATAACACACTGATGTGTTATCGAAGAGGAAAACGAAAAACTCGACGAAAAATCTCTCTGCCTCCCTCCAAGCGGTAATCAATCCACTAGAGAATAAAGTTGGAGTACACGAATAACAATAGACCCCCCAAGCCTAGTCTACCTAATGTACTTGAGTCCTTCAAGCTCCTACTACTAACGGACTTCATGGAGTCATGTCTTCTCTAGCTTTCCAGATCCCGCAATACGCCCGATTGCATCTGCCAAGCCTCACCGGCTTCTTTTGGCAAATCCCCAAAGCTTCCCAATCTCCAAAACACTCTCTACACTCTGAAAACGTGTGGGTTGTGTTTGGGTACAAATCTCCTCTCAAGGTATGACAATGGGAGTGGGAAGGAGAAGAGGCTACAATGATTTCTCACTAAGGATGAGTAGCTCTCTCTCTAAAAGATGGTTGTGTGTGTTGTAGAAAACCTATCTAGGGTTTTTCTCTCTAAATGGCCTCCTTACACATTTGTGGGTAATGAGGGTATATATAGTGTGGGTGAAGTATAAGAAAGTCACACTTAAAAATCCTCCAAGCAGAGAGTTTCGTGGGTATCTCGCGGGAAGGCCTTACCCGCGAGACTCTCGCGAAATCTTTCAGGCTGGCACAACTCTTCAACTTCTAGCATGTGCTTCTCACATGGCTCTTTCGCGGGTTAGCTACTAGCGAGACAGTCGCGAAATCCACTAATTCTTCATTTTATGCTCGATTCTTCACCAACTTAATACTAAACCCAATACAATAAAATTCCACAAAATACATGGAACAAATTAAAGTAAATACAACACTTTTTGTCATGGAATAAAGCCAACATAAAATATAGTTGTAAATCACAACTTTACAATCTTCCCCTTTGGCTATTCCGTGACAAAACACCCTATAATAGACTCTAGACATAAACATGAGTTTGGGAACAATGGAAAAACTTACTCACACCTAAATCTAGAAGCTATGAAGCATTTGGAACATATATACTTGTAACCTAAAACACTTGCACAAAGCGCATTAGACCCTCAAGGTAAATCAAGTGATAAAAGGACAAATATAATGTAACAAGTAAAATGCAATCAAGTAAACATGATATGAAACATATGAGCAACTTGATCATACTCCAAAACATTCATATGGAAATGATCATTCGAACATGCAATCATTAAAGCACAAAGACATAAGAATATATGCATGCCCAAGACACAACCAATGCAAAACACCAAAGTAATTGCATTAAGGATACAAGATCCAACAAGGGCACAAGAACACACAACCAATGCAAAATACAAAAGGTATTTGCATTAAGGATACAAAATCCAACAAGGGCACAAGTGTGTTCTAACACATAAACACGATGCAATGGGAGCAACAAAGCATAGATACTAAATGTAACTTAAAGCACCATAAAGCAGCGAGAAAACAAGCAAAAAGTAAAACAAAGACAAAACAAGGTTTTCTCAAAAAAAGAAATGTCTTCTCCCCCTTAGTATATGCATCTCCCCTATGGCTTTCTCCCCCTATGAATGTGCATGAGGTGGAATTTCTCCCCCTAAGAATGTGCACATGAGTCATATAGAAATGACAAAACACACCGGTATACTCTCCGGTATACACTCCCCCTTTTTGTCACGAATAGACAAATGAATCAAGAGGAAGGAGGGAAAGAAAAGAAGACATGAACAAGGATAAGATGCATGAGTGGTGCAAGATGTATGAGAAAATGAAGCTAAAAAAAAAAAAGAAAACATCTTAGGAAGATAATGCTACAAAGCATAAAGAAAACATGACATGCTAAGGATGTGGAACAAGATATAGACTAAGGCATGACATAGGCACAAGAACATGTTATATGAGATAAAAGATCTAAAAAGACTTAACTAGCATGAGTGAATGCAAAACATGTCAAGTGTTAGTGTGTGTGCAGCAAAGGTGCATCTAGTGTGCTTCTAGTGCGCATGTGAGATGCATGATCAATGAATAAATAAGCACTCACGGGGAAAAATGTATAAAACACACCACTAATGATCAAAACATGATAAACATGGAGAAACCTTAAAGTTGCTATTCTTTTTCATTTATTTATTTTTTTACTTATCTGAAGTTAAAATTATACATCAATGCTTGAAATGCCTAGTTGATTTTTCTAATTGCTCATACTTGTGACTAGGGAGCTGAGAATAGCATGCATAGTCGCACAAATGGAGCGTGAAGGAGGCATTAGTCCACGAATATCACCTCTGGCACAAGTAATTTTTTATTTTTTTTGAAGAAGAAGAATTTGTCTCAGTTTCTTTATTGAAAAAAATATATTTTTATTTCTTTTTCAAGTGAATCCATGCAGTTGTATTTCTTCATGATTAATGTTGCATCTAATTGTCTTAGCTTCCATGACCACTCACAATTATTTTTTTTTCAATAATTTTAATTTGAAAATTCTTGAGAAATGAACACAAACTTAATGCCCTATTTCACATTGTGAACCAGTTAACATATTTTTTTTCTTATCTTGTTTAGGTGCGGGATGCAGGCAATCTTTTGTCTAGGGCTGGCTTCGCCCTGCCAGGTGTTGATGCTGATGAATGCATTGTTAAATATCAAAGTGGTAAGAATTTTCTCATCCTCTTGTGATGTTTATTTAGCATAAAAATGTAACTTTTAAAACAAAAATTAATTGCTGGTTTACAAATTCAGTGGTCAATGAACTAGTGTTCACCAAAATACCCTCTATTGCATATGAATTACAAGCATCAAATGAGTTCATGGCTGGGTTTTTTGTTTATGTTGGTGGCTGTGTTTTTGTGTTAATGGTGGTGACTGTGTTTTTTGCTTAATGGTGGTGGTTGGGTTTTTGTGTTAATGGTGGTGGCTAAGTTTTTTGTTTAGTGGTGGTGGTGGGTTTTTGTGTTCATGGTGGTGGTTGTGTTTTTTGTTTATGGTGGCGGCTGGGTTTTTGTGTTAATGGCGGTGGCTATGTTTTTTGTTTAATGGTGGTGGTGGATCTTTTATTTTTATTTTTATTTTTTTTTATGGTGGTGGCTGTGGTTTTTGTTTAATGATGATGGTGGGTTTTTTGTTTACAATGGTGGCTGGGTTTTGTGTAAATGGTGGTAGCTAGTTTTTTTTTTTTTTTAAATGGTGTTGGCTGGATTTTTTATTTGTTGTGGTGGTTAGGTTTGTGTTTATAATGGTGGCCGGGTTTTTGTTTTGGATTTCACTTTGTTTGTTTTGTTTTAAATTGGGATTTTTTTTTGCATTCTTTATGATTTCTCCATGGTTTGTAATGCGGGTTTAGTTTTTACTTGATGAGAATGTTGTGGGTCTTCTTTCTTTGATAGTTTGGCTTCATATGAATTTTCATTATGACTATTTTGTCTAGTTTGTTATTGGGTTTTTTGTAGACATTTTTTGCATCGTCTTACTAATAATAATTTTTTTGTTGTTGTAGTACATCTTATTAGGGATATAGGTTTGCAGTCTAGTTTGTTATTGATGCATTTTCCTTTATACTTGTGCAGATATGGGATTGGTGGCAAAAAGATAGCTTTTGTGGGACTACTTGAACTTAAATAATTTTCTGTAAAGTTTGGAAGCAAAGACATCATTTGTATATAAATGATTGTAATTACTTTGTAAACATCTTTATTGCATTTTTAGTATGGATGTTTTTTTTTTTTTTGTGGATTTGGTTAGAAATGAATGGATGTTTTTTTTTTTTATTGATTTGGTTAGAAGTGAACAGGTTAATGTAATGAGAAGTTAATAAAAAAAAATTGGTGACGATAATTTCATTGCCATATCTAATTATAAGCAGAATTGGCGATAAAATAATTTGTCACCTGATCTATAGAAATTAAAAAAAAAAAAAAATCTGTGACGCAAAACTTCGTCACTAATCTATTGAAATTGGGAAAAAAAATACACTTGGTGACAAAATATTCCGTCACTAAAAATAAGGTTTAGTAACGAAACACTTTTGTCACCTATTATTTTTTATTGGTGACGAAAAAATTTCGTCACCTATCATTTTTTTATTGGTGACGAAACATTTTCGTCACCAATACATTCTGTAACGGAGCTTAGGTGACGAATGTTGTTTCGTCACCATATGTATTCGATGACGAAATAAGGACATATTGTGACGAAAGGTTTCGTCACCATAACCCACTTTTGTTGTAGTGAAAGTTTGGCACCCATCGGAGTCCAAAACAACGAGAAAATGTCATTTAAGCATTTTATCAAACACTTAGAGTGCACACACTACACATGTATGTTAAACAATGCATGAACATATGAAAATCTTTTCTAAATATATGTTATTTTTGCCACAAGGGGACAACATCCAAAGCAAATCATCATTTAAAACAAAGCCTAATAAAAAAGATTGACAAAAAATAAGTTTTCCAACTCCCATTTGAGAAAATCCCAACTATGCACATAACCCCCCCCCCCCCAAAAAAAAACGTAATCTAAGGATCAAAATCAATGAAAAGAGTTAAAGATTACCTTAGAGATGTTTTATGGAATGTGAAACGCTTGAATTTAGTTGGGTTTTGAGGTAGAAACATTAAAAATAGGGGTTTAGGAGAAGCTGGAAGGAGTTTGGAGAAGTTTAAAACAAATGACCCATGAAATGTCCTTTAAAAACTGATCTGGAAATTTTCATGGAAAGTTTCACTGGTTACATACTCGCGAAATTTCACTGGTATCTTGCTGGTATTTTGCTGGTAAGTTTTACTCGCAAAACAGCCATGAAATAGTCACGAAACTCTCTGTCCAAAGCTGAAAAACTTGAGAATTGGACCCTTTAACTCATGACTGAACTTACACATGAAATAAGTCAGGAAAACACCCAGAAAACATGTTTTTCACATTAAAACAACTTGAAAAACATGAGTGATACAAATCACTTCCAAAAGCAAACAAAAAGAACAAAAATCTTTTTAATTTAATCCACATAAGGTTGAGCACACACACACATCACATTTGAACATGTACAATCACACAAATGAAATACACATTCATTGAACATTAGACTTGTGTGTTGTGTGTGTGTATCAGATGTGGAATAGTCCTTAGTCTAGAGTAAAACTTCATTGATCAATTCAATCAAGTCATACACAACTAGTACTAAGTCAAGTGGACTATCTCAATTATAGAAATGAACATATATGATCTCCCACAAGAAAATGATTACATTTCTTTGAAGCTTTTCATTTGGCTTCTTTACAAATCATAACATTTGATCATTTTGAACAAAATACATCTCATTTTGAGATCGATGCCTGAACTTTTTGATATTTCAACTTTGTGAGTAAGCCTTTGGCTTTTTAAGGCACCATACATTTCAATACAAGTCGCTTTCCCTTTTTCCTAGTCAAATACTAGTTTGTGTGACGGCTTTTGCAGCTCAATATCTCTTCTCGAGATTTGACATTTGATAAGCTCTTTAAGCAAAAGACATAAAAACGTGGGAAAAGATATAGGCACAAGTCTATGCATGTATCAAGACCAACAAGACTATTGACTAATCATTCATAACAAGCTTGAAGATCGATTCACAACAATCACACATAAATTTCAAGATTTTTCCACAAAGATAAATGTGCATACAAAACAAGCTAGGCTCATAAATGCACTACGCCATTAATACAAAAGTATTAGGCCAAACTCACATGTGATATGTGCTCAAACATATACGATCAAATTTTTTGAATTTTCCACTTTTTATGTGTTTTTGGATTTTTACATACACAAAAACAAAAGCATAAAAGTAAGATTAAACGCAAAATACAACAAAAAATAATGCATATAAAGAAATGAATGATGCACAAGTGCATGACAATAAAGCATCTAATGCATGAAGGGTCCTACAAAGATTGAAAGAATTAAATCAAGGACCAAAAGAGTAAAAGCTCAACCATAGGAATCCTTCCTCATCCAAACAGAACGATTGTTTGGAATGAGAGTCTTATGAGAAATGAGACGAGGGTTGGAAGAATGAGAACCAGAGATGCACATAAACAAGGAGGTAAGAACATAAAAAACTATCTTCAACAACTTACCATTTTCCCCCATAACCGATCTAGATTTCATAGCACAACTTCCAAGAAGCTCAAGTTTCTCTTTTCTTTTGATTTTTTTGAGAGCTTGAAACTTAGAGCAAAGAGGTCTAAGATGACCAAAAGCACCACAATGGTGACAAACAATGGGTTTAGGTCCACTAGGCTTTTTAGGAAGGGATCTAGCAACATGGTTTTGTTCTCTATTCAACTTGGCACATTGAGATCTTATATGACCGATCACACTGCAATGGTGGCAAGTTGGAACAAACTTCGATCCATCCATAACCTTAGGTTGAGACCTAAACAGAGGCTTTGGCTTAAGAGTCTTTCTCTCCACTTTTTGGTTTCTTTTGTGTGTAGGAATGTACACTGATTTGCCCTTTGAGGTAGAACACACAATAGGCACAAAATCGGGTACCACAACATGATTACAACAATTATTTTCATCCTTTTTATGAATAGGTTCAGCAATCAAACACTTGGAATGCATTTTAAGAGATTCAATTTCACATTTTAACTCATCAACAAGTTTGTTAGACAAAACAAGTTTAGCATCCAAGTCCATATTCAAACATTCAACCTCTTTCAGCTTTTCAAGAGAATTTTCAGCAAGCTTCTTATACTTTTCAACTAATTTATTGGATTCATTGAGCTTAGCAATCAAATCATCCTTTCACAATGAAACTTGCTCAAATTCTAATGAAACTTCTTAGTTTCTTTCTTTAAGAGTTTGATGTTTGCAATATCAACAACACCACCAAAAGATTCATGTAACATGTCATCACAAGTATGAGGATTAACACTCATAGAAGCATTTTCACAAACACATGGCATGTTACAATCAACAACATCCATAGAAGCATACAAAACACTATCCATGGCAAAACACACAAAGGGGTCAAGGATCACACTTAGGTAATGAAACCAAAACAAGTGTACCCGCTCTGATACCAATTGAAAGCTCGGATTTGTGTTAATACACAAGAGCTTGTTTAGACCCTAAAAAAAAATTACAGTTAGATTGATTTTATTCTAACTTAAACTAAGTACAGAAACAAGAGTAAATGAAGCGCAATCAACTAATACTACTCTAGTGCATAAACATGAACAACAAACAATAAAAGTAAAGCACAAGAGTAAGGGAAGAGAGATGCAAACACAAGATAACACACTGATGTGTTATCGAAGAGGAAGCTGAAGAACTCAGCGAAAAACCTCTTAGCCGCCCTCCAAGCGGTAATCGATCCACTAGAGAATAAAGTTGGAGTACATGAATAACAAAAGACCCTCCAAACCTAGTCTACCTAATGTACTTGAGCCCTCCAAGCTCCTGCTACCAACATACTTCACGGAGTCATATCTTCTCTAGCTTTCCGAATCCCGCAATACGCCCGATTGCATTGGCCAAGCCTCACCGACTTCTTTGGGAAATTCCCAAAGCTCCCCAATCTCCAAAACACTCTCTACACTCTGAAAAGGTATAGGTTGTGTTTGGGTATGATAGGCCAAAAACGTATTGACCCCTTGTGATGGATTAAGATAATTAATTAACCAAGTTTATTAATTAATCAAATTAACATGCAAACGCATGGTAGAACAAACAAATCACCAATAAACTGAAGTGCAGCAGAAAATAAATTGACATGGTGATTTGTTTACGAATGGAGAAAACCTCCAAGGCAAAAACCACACTAGGTAATTTTAAGGTCACCACTCCCGAGAATCCACTATTATCACAACAAGCGGTTACAAGTAAAGGAATCCTAATATCTTATACCAACCTACAGTTGAATCTTTACCCTAATACCTAATTGGACTTGTTCTGTAGTGACAATTTCTCATTTTCAATGCATGGCTCCCAGTACGTGACTAACCAATCTGATGCGCAGATCCCAGTACGCGGCTTACTCCTTTGCACGAATCCCAGTACGTGACTAACTCTACAGCAACCCTTTGATTGTTGTAGTTGATATACAGAAGCTTCACATAGAAACACCAATAAGATCTTCAATATTGGTGTAAGAGACTTTGCTTGGTTACAAAACCCAAAGGCGTACAAGAAACGTAGCAAGAACTCTTTCTTACGTAGGAGGAGGCTAGGGTTTCAAAAAGAAAACCTTGTGAAGCTCTCTAGGGTTAGGTTTTTCTTTTTCCACCTCCTTTAAATAGGAGCTTAATGGGCTCTCCTATTCCAAATAGGTTTACACAAACCTTGGGCTTTCCTAGTCCAATAAGAATTATACAAACCCATAAACAAATAGCTTTTTAGAGTAAAAACGTTGCTAGCTATAATTTGAAACCTGTAAGCTTGATCGATCGAGACATCTGTCGAGCTTTAATGAATCCCGACAGATCAAGCTTTTGTCGAGGAGGTATCAAGACCTGCAGTTTGCACTTTTCTTGAGCAGTTCTTGAGTAATCTTCATATCTTCAATTTAACCACTTGTAATAATCATCTTGAACCTACTTAGATTTACCCAAATACAAGTAAAATGCGTTTTGTCAAAGGATATGCCAATTACGTAAAAATATGTCCCCAACAATTTTCCCCTTTGGCAATCCATGACAAAACCACAAGAGTAAATTGAATGTCCTAGAATACATTCTACTCAAGATTACAAAATAAATAAGTCTAGTCTAAAATATCTGAACCTTGGAAGTTGTTGCAAGAAAAAGGTGTGGAATCTTGACTTGACTTCAACTTGTCTTTCCTGAAATGCACTAAACAAAACACATTAAAGTACCATGTGGAAAACAATAACAAGTTAAATAAACAAGAAACATGTGTATAAAAAGAGAAAAGAAATAACACATGTGAGATAAAGAGTGAAACACATACATCATCACATATACCACTTGATAAGCATCATGTATGTAAAAATGGTTACAAAGCCAAAAGATACACAACACAAAAATATATCAATGTCAATGTGTATCAAACTAACTCTCCCCCTAAGTTAGTTACATCAAAAACTTTACTCCCTTTTAACATGAAGTTCTCCCCCAAAGTCTATTACTCCCCTTGAGCAATGACATTCAATTCTCAAATTTCTCCCCTTTTTTGACACGATTGTCAAAAAGCATAAAAAGCCAAAGGACTTGACCAGAGATAGACAGAAAATAGATATATAGGGAACGAGGAAAACAAGGAACCATAGACCTATAAGAAAAAGAAAGACAAGATGCTATGGACACAAAGGAAAAAAATGCAAAACAAAGAAAAATGAAATGCATGCAAGGGTATCTCGATCGATCGAGAGGCGTCGAGAAGCTATTGAGCATACCTTGATGGATCGAGAAAATATCGAGGATCTATCAAGCAGACAGGAGATATCTCGATCGATCCAGAAGCTATCGAAAAGCTATCGAGGAGAAAGGAGAAATCTTGATCGATCCACCTAGCTATCGAGTGTTGGAAAATCACGTGTTTGTATCGCATACAAAACATACGCAGCGGAAATTTAACGGATCTACTTCATACACAATCGATAACATGCACTATGTAAGTTTTAGAATTTAAGAACAAGAGAGCGTACCTTGATGCGGTGAAATTCAAAACCGAAGATCAGAAACACTTGGAAAGACTTTTAATCTTCACTCCAATTATACTTAATGCCCAAGATGTGTGGTCTCTCAATCAGTTTTCATCAAAGAGAGAATAGGAGAGTGTCTAACACTTACATACAAACCATTTCATTGATTGTATGAAAACTCATATGAAAAGGTATCATACAAACCTTAATGAAATTCTGTATGTTTCTCTTCTTATATAATACTGATTATCTAATTGGGCTAGCCTTTTGGGCCATTCCAATTGGGTTCTTGTGTGTGGCTTGGAGTGGGACCAATAAGACACTAGCTCCAATGAGCCTTAGGCTTTTCTGTCAACTCTTAACAAGTTCAAAGTTACCATTAACTATATTTAATATCACTATATAAATATAGTTGCACTCTAGGCCTTATCTATAAATTATATCTCAAGACTTTATTGTACATGCAACCCCTTCATAAAATATTCGTAGTAATACAAAGTCATGAATATAGACTGCCACTTTGAAGATTACTACATCTTAATTCTTGAGTACCCAATTTAATCCTTTAAGTTATTCATTATATATTTATGAAATTCAATTCCATAAATATATACTTTAGTAACTCCTTACTAAAGTGGTTGGGCCCAACTCTCTGAATAACCAAACTCATTAAACTTATCTCAAGGGAATATTTTGTATCTCCGTTCAGAGACTATGAATTCCATCTTGAGAATATATGGTCCATCAACACTAAATGTGGCTGCCCAACATACTGAGGTTTTGACCGTGACTAATAGATCTCACTCCTGATATATCAAAGCAACCTACATTTCATGATCAGGTCCATTCTTTTCTCACGATTAAGAGTTGATATAAAAAGAAGTCGAGATTTATTATTCATTTGACAGTCGTTAGAAGAATAATAAATCTCACAACGGTCTAGTTCAATATGTCTTAACTCTTAAAACTATCAACATACCAACTAGAAATCCTCATTTCATGATCAAGACAAATCATCTTAGTTCATATGTTATAGTCTTCGCAGATGAAACGCCCAATTTCATCACCGACTACGAACTACATTTTGAGTTTACAAGGAACTTGTGATTTACATCTTCTGTGACTAAATCACATAAATCACATACAATGCATCTCATGGACTATGATAATGTCCCATTAGTTCATTTATAGATAGTCTCATATAATAAAACAATTTAATTATTTATGACATGCCGATAAATTAGATTTTAGGGCATAAAACCCAACAATCTCCCACTTGCCCTCAAAGACAATTTATTTTATATCCGACACTTATCTCCCTTTAGAGTAATTCATAATCATGCTAAGGCAAGGTTTGGAAACAAGTTATAGCCAGATTTATTGCATAAATTATCTTTTCTGCTATTACTTCTCATGTACTCATATCTTTCTAATGAGATGATACTATTTACACTTAATGTGTATCTTCACCACCTAGAGTGAACACTTATCTTGAAATTCAACTTCATAATGTGTATCTTCACCACCTAGGATGAGCACATATCTTGAAGTCTAACTTTATGATGTGTATCTTCACCACCAAGGATGAACACATATCTTGAGATCCAACTTCATGAATCACAATCAAACTACAAATCAGTATTTGTACATCCAGTAACTATCAAAACTTCACTTCTGTGGACAAGCATATAATCCCTCATTCTCCTAAGATATTTGAGTATATGCTTTTACTCCCACTAAATTAAGTGATCTATGATTCAATTGATTTGCTTACCATGCCCACTGCAAAATAGATATTTAGCCTAGTATTTAGCATAGCATAAAGAATTCCTTTCAATTTAATATAAGGAACCGTCTTAATATGCTCTTCCTTTTATATGCCTTAGGACCATAGTCCTTTATAAAGGAACTTTAAAATTAAAAGGAAGGAATCCTTTCTTGAAGCATTACATGCTATACTTGGCTAGAATCTAATCTATTTAAGCAGCATGAGATAGATCCAACATCCTAATTTTTGAATTTTAACAAATTTAAATTCTTAGGATAACTAGTCTTTCCCAAGTACTTTATATCAATCTGGATTAGACAACAAAAACTCTATTAATGACAATAACTCTACATCGTTCTAAATGATTAGAATGTCATCAATATACATTAAGAAATTTATTATTCTATATAGCTTTACACACATAAGGCCTTTTAATACTTGATCAAAATCAAACAATTTGATTTCTTGATCATAGATGATATTTTATGATTTAGATGCTTGCTTTAATCTATAAATGAAATTTAAGCAACTTGCATACTAGACACTACTGGTTCTTTGTTATGTACAAGTCTAGTTACATCATATAGATGTCTTTCTCAAGATTGCTACTAAAAGAAGCTTTCTTGACATCCATTGTCATATTTCATTCAAATGAAATATAATGGATAAGAGAATCTAGATAGTGTCAAACTTGACTATTCGTGAAAAAATCTTTTCATAGTTGAACCATTTCTTTCTGAACAAATCTTTCCACCACTAGTCTTGACTTTGAAGGTTTGCATCTTCAATTCTATCAATCTCATTTTTCTTGTAGACCTATTTGAGAACAATAGGCTTAATGCCATTAGGCGCCTTTACAAGTTCTAGACTCTAAATAGAATATAATTCTATTTACATAACCTTGATCCAATAATCCATATGCATATCATCTATTGCCTCTACGTAGGACCGAGGATCAAATTCATATCATTGTGCAATGACTTCAAAAATTTATTCCAAAAGTATGAATTTATTTAATAATTGATAATCCTCCCACTACGATGTTGTATTGGTGTATTATCTATATATCTAGAATAATGCCTTATGGTGTATCTAATACAACCATTTCATTTCTAAATGTATTTTATAGTTGTTTTACAACAAATTATGACATTTATCTTCTAGATCAATCTATGATTTGCTTTAAGATTATTCACATAGTCATCATCAAGAACTTTGTATTTGTACTTTACAAACATCTTGTCTTCTTTATGACTACCAAAACAATCTTCTGCAATTCCTTTTGAATACCCATCATAAACACACATTTTTCTACCTTTTAGTTTCAATTTGTTAGTCTTCCTTCCTAGCACAAGTGTTGGACATCTCCAAAAATGGAAGTATCATATACTAGGTTTTCACCCAATCCACAATTAGACAAATGTCATAGGAACAAACTTTTGAAATCAATTTTAGAAAATGTATGGTAATTATTAGAGTATATCTTCAAAAGAAATAAGCAAACCAAAATACTAATTATGTACTTTACTATTTCTTAAAAGAGTCTTATTCCTGCTTCATGTATGTATTCACTTAAAAGAAGTCACTAAAATTATATTCCTTTACAATAAAGGAGCCCTAGATCATATTATCCTCTAAATAGAATTCATAGATTGAGAATATAACAAAATAATGGTTCTTAAAGCCCATCTTTCACCAATCTTGAATACCATTTAGATTAATAAGATGTAGATAAGTGCCAAAACATACAATACCAAAGGATGGAAACTTTCTTTTTAAAAAGTAAAACATGTAAATCTCCATTTAGAAAATAATCATGGACAAAGCTTAGCATTACCAAACCAGAAACACTTTCTTTGGGTCATACATTTTAGTCTAATTTCCTTTTGGCAACTACTATGGCAACTAGCTTGCCTAACTATTTGGTATTTTAATTCCTTTACTTACCACTCTTACCTTTCGGTCTAGGCTAAGAATTTGAATTAAATCATATTGATCCTAGCCTTAGCTTTTAGGATGTCTTTCGTTGCGTAGAACTCACCCATCAATTCAGATAATATATAAAAAAAAATATTTATTTTCAAAACAATCTGAATTAACCAAATGATTCTAACAAGATCTTGTGGATCATATCCAAATGAGATTAACATTTAATCTCTACATTCAAGAATTCCAAATCCTTTTAAAAATAAAACATTTTCATTAAATGATATAGAATTGGAACTCCTTAAGCTTTTCTTGGCACTCAATATGTTTCATACCAAAACTCTCATTTAGACTTAATATAAAGTCTAAGTCTAGTGCTAACTCTTGTATCTCATGCTGTAGCACAATTGAGATAGAAGCCAATGAAACATTATGGCATTTTAATGGAGACTATGATCATATCATAAGCTATCTTCCATTAATGCATCTTGTGTAGGAAATCATGACAATGCTGAATCAAAACATAAATATGTACTTCAGCTACTTTAAACATCATGTCCAAAATTACTTCTTAGTTGATATGATTCACTTAAAATAGTAGCTAGTGAACAAAATTATGGCAACTTTATTTTGAGACTATGAACTTAAATACTAGAACATTATATTTTGCATCCATAACAATATAGTATGAAACCCAAAAAACATACTATACTTGGTGCAACGACAACCTAATCCATGTCTATAATTCCTTGGTAGCAAGTTTATTATAAACACATTAATTGGTTGAGAACTATTCTCATTATTAGTGTTATCATGAAAACTCTTATTATACACTAATAATATACCGTATTACCTTCAGGCTCTAAGTAATAATGACATAGCTCCTTTGGGAGGTTAACATTACACTTAGTCTAGTGTACACCATTATCTAGAATCATGTGTAGCCACATTTCATCCCCCTTTATAGTGTTTAAACTTGTAGTACTATGAAGCAAAACACCCTCCTTAGGGATCGCGAGGCATTTACACCAAGACGAGGTGCTTGTTCACACTACTTAAAACGAGTAAGTTCAATCTTGTAGTACCATGAAGTAAACACCCTCCTTTGGGATCGCGAGGCATATACGCCAAGACGAGGTGCTTACCCCACACTTCTATGAACCGATAATGGAGGCCGTGAGATCCAACCCTTGTATCTCTCTCCCACTAGAAATTTTGAAACAAGTGGATTGTTTTGAAATCATTGTGATCTAAACAAAATTTTAACCCTACACATCAAATGTGTTTAATTGTTTAAATTCAAAGTGATGTTACTAAGTCAAGTGACAATAGCGTAACGAACTTTCGCGTAATCACAAAAAAGTTTAACCTTGTAATCCATGAAGTAAATACCCTCTGCATGGAATGCAAGACTCAAAATCAAGACAAGGTATCTATTCACATTACAATAAACTTATCAAAAGGGTTATATCAACACTCCCACTCGTTATTTGGATTTTTCTTAAATAATTGTGATCCCATCACAACTAATAACCTTGCACTTGTTGAAGACTCTAATCTAATTAGAATCACTAACTAAAATGGAAGTCCTAAACTATTTAGGATTCCTTAACACTAATGAATCAAAAATTAGTTATATAGAACTCTATCCTCAATTTACTAAATAAAGTATTCTAATCTCATTAGAAACTATATAACTTTAATTAGAATTTTAATCTCATTAAAAACCTCTAATTAAAATAAATTAAGGGCTTTCAATCATACAATAATTCTAATCTCATTAAAATGTTTCTTAAAAGACAAGTCTTAAACTATTTAAGACTAAGAGTTCTATTTAACTCATATCTTTGATCTCATTAGGTCTTTTAGTTAGAAACATGTGTAATCTAATCACACATAGCCCTACTCTTTCTACATGTAAAAAAAATAGGTGTCAGAATTTTTGGCTACTCATTTTGGCGACTCGCCCAGTCGCGAGACTCTAGTCGCGAGTTTTGGCTACTCATTTTGGTGACTCGACCAGTCGTGAGTTCATCCAGAAGCTCTCACGACTCACTCGCGACTCGCCAGTCGCGAAAATGCCCAGAAATAGCCATTTTCCTTTTAACCGTTTTTTACGTTTTCAAAGAACAAAACACATTCTTAATGATCTAAAACGATGAGATTAAGATTAAAACTTGAATTTAATTGATGTTAAAGTGTTAAAAATCAATTTTACTTGGTTAAAATCAAACTTAAACAATATCATAACATCAAAATCAGTTTTAATCAAACAATAGTTTCAAAACTAAAATATGAAAAAAAATGACTGCATAATCTTCACAACTATGAAAATAGTTTTCTTGAATTCTAAAACTCACTAAACATGTTATACATATTTGAAAATGAAGACCACTCTGATACCAATTGTTGGAAAATCACGTGTTTGTATCGCATACAAAACATACGCAGCGGAAATTTAACGGATCTACTTCATACACAATCGATAACATGCACTATGTAAGTTTTAGAATTTAAGAACAAGAAAGCATACCTTGGTGCGGTAAAATTCAAAACCGAAGATCAGAAGCACTTGGGAAGACTTTTAATCTTCACTCCAATTCCAATTAACGCCGAAGATGTGTGGTCTCTCAAACAGTTTTCATCAAAGAGAGAATAGGAGAGTGTCCAACACTCACATACAAACCATTTCATTCCTTTTATGAAAACTCTTATGAAAATGTCTCATAAAAACCTTAATGAAATTCTGTATGTTTCTATCCTTATATATAACTGATTATCTAATTGGGCTAACCTTTTGGGCCATTCCAATTGGTCTCTTGTGTGTGGCTTGGAGTGGGACCAAAAGGGACCAATAAGACACTAGCTCCAATAGGCCTTGGGCTTTTCTGTCAACTCTTGACAAGTCCAAAGTTACCATTAACTATATTTAATACCACTATATAAATATGTTGCACTTTAGGCCTTATCTATAAATTATATTCCAAGACTTTATTGTACATGCAACCCCTTCATAAAATATTCGTAGTAATACAAAGTCATGAATATAGATTGCCACTTTGAAGATTACTACATCTTAATCCTTGAGTATCCGGTTTAATCCTTTAAGTTATTCATTATGTATTTATGAAATCCAATTCTATAAATATATACTTTAGTAACTCCTTACTAAAGTGGTTGGGCCCAACTCTCTGAATAACCAAACCCATTAAACTTATCTCAAGGGAATATTTTGTATCTCCGTTAAAAGACTATGAATTCCATCTTGAGAATATATGTTCCATCAACACTAAATGTGGCTGCCCAACATACTGAGGTTTTGACTGTGACTAATAGATCTCACTCCTGATATATCAAAGCAACCTACATCTCATGATTAAGTTCATTATTCTCTCAGGATTAAGAGTTCATGTAAAAAGAAATTGTGAGATTTATTATTCATTTGACAGTCGTTAGGAGAATAATAAATCTCACAGCGGTCTAGTTCAATATGTCTTAACTCTTAAAACATATCAACATACCAACTAGAAATTCTTCTTTCTATGATCAAGACAAATCATCTTAGTTGATATGTTATAGTCTTTGCAGATGAAACGCCCAATTTCATCACCAACTATGAACTACATTTTGAGTTTACAAGGAATTTGTGATTTACATCTTCTGTGAGTAAATCACATAAATCACATACAATGCATCTCATAGACTATGATAATGTCCCATTAGTTCATTTATAGATAATCTCATATAATTAAACAATTTAATTATTTATGACATGCCAATAAATTGGATTTAGGGCATAAACCCCAACATTGAGAGGTCTCAAGATTGCAAAGATGCAACATAGGAGCTCGAAAGATAAGCCAGGTGTCGAGAAGGTATTGAGATGGCTTAAAAACAGTTTTTCAAAAAAAAAGAAGGGAAAAACGTAAATATGAATGCAATCAACCATGCAACACAGCCAAAAAACCAACCAACATTTTAACCTGTCAAAATCATCTCTCAACCAACAAAAAGTTAAGAATATTGCTCCAAAAACACACACACACTAAACAAGTCTAACCAATTTTATATTTCAAAAACAAGTTAAGACAGTTTAGTGAACATACATCAACACATGTAAACCTTGTAATGGCCAAATCACATTGTAGCTGCACGTATCAAGAGTAGCAAAGAATATTGCGTGTTGTGTGTGACAAACATTGCAATATTACATAAGTGCCTCAATGTTATAATAATTTGAGATATGAGAAAATCACTTTAACTCACACACAATCATAACTCTTTGATGGGGACTATCACCTTTGAGGTACATCCTATAACTCCCACATCTCCTAGAAAACACGCTTGCAATCATATTTAAAGCATTTTTGTTCTTTTTGCTTTTAGTTCTTTGCATATTTTCTTTTATTAAGCAAACCATGCATGAGTATACAAAGGAGAGAAAAGAAATACCCAATTATGTTAAGTTTTTTGACATTGCACTTTTGCTATGCCGAAGCATACAGATGTCATATCATGATTGACAGGTAACAGTGGTGAAATGGTTATTAATGCCTTTTTCTTAGGATTTTCTAGTCCTTCCCGTCAAAAAGAGTGATACGAGTGTTAAGTACAAGAGATCACTTAACCTTACTCATCACAAACAAAGAGCCACAAAACTCACTTGCTTAGTTGTGCATAGAGATGCTCATTTAAGCTACAAGAGATACAAAGTTTAGAAAACTCTATTTCAATGGTCATTTTAAGGTTTACAAGAATCGATGTACACAAACACACTATTTTTGTATTTTTCTGATTTTTTTCCCTTTTTATTTTGAAAACAAAACTAAATAAAAACTAAACAACCAAACAAAAATAGTCAAATAACATGAAAGTATGAAAGAAAGATGCAAATGCATGAAAGCATGATTCCAAAAAAACAGATAAGAAATCAAGCAAAGAGAGTCCTACTATAGATAGAATGAATTAAAGCAAAGGACAAACAGAAAAGACAATTAAGTCTTAGGATCCTTTATCACCCACACAACACGAGTCTTTGGCCGTGAAGATGAAAAGGCACGTGTCCTAGTATGACTACTAAAGGACATAGAGGAATTAGAATTACCCTTAAATTGAGTCAAAAAGCTCAAAGTTTTAATAACTCACCATGAATAGGTACGATGAGACCTATTGGACACTCGCTTATGAGGAAACAAATTGAAACAATTAGGACGAGTGTGACCAGAACCACCACAATGGTGACAAACATGAGTAGTTTTAGAACTACTCGGCACCCTAGAAGGAGGACTAACATTAGAAGTTGACAGAGACCTCAACTTAGGACAATTTGGCCAAATATGACCAACAATATGACAATGATGACAAGTGGGGACAAATTTAGAATTTTTATTCAACCTAGGAGGAGTTTTAAACAAAGGTTTAGAAACTTCAGCGTTAACATCAGATTGTTTACCTTTGTCTATCTTAGCAATATTAGCCTTCAACTCTTCATTATTCCTTTTAAATGGGGGAATACAAAAAAAAAAAAAATTTCTTTTGAGTTAGGCTCAACAACAAGTTTGGCACTAGTTAATTTTTCAATTTCAGTTTTAAATTCAACTAGTTGTCTTCCAAATTCTTAATTTTGTCCACCTGAGATGAAATTTGATTTTTAAAATTCTCATTAAAATTATTGGCTTCATCTAATTTTGCAATCAAATCATCTTTTTCAAGTTTGACCTTTTTAAATTTTGTAGAACATTCAAGAGATTTCATACAAAACTTATAAAGCTTGCAATAGGCATCTTGAATATCATCATCATCATTCAACACAAAATCATGCAAATCAAAAAAAAAAAAAAATCAAGAGTTTCAATGACAATAGGGGCCAATGGATCACACATAAAGATTAAACCCTAATCAGAGTGTACCTGCTCTGATACCACTTGATAGGCCAAAAACGAATTGACCCCTTGTGATGGATTAAGATGATTAATTAGCCAAGTTTATTAATTAATCAAATTGACATGCAAACGCGTGGTAGCACAAACAAATCACCAATAAACTAAAGTGCAGCAGAAAATAAATTGACACGGTGATTTGTTTACGAATGGGGAAAACCTCCAAGGCAAAAACCCCACCGGGTGATTTTAAGGTCACCACTCCCGAGAATCCACTATTATCACAACAAGCGGTTACAAGTAAAGGAATCCCAGTACCTTATACTAACCTACAGCTGAACCCTTACCCCAATACCCAATTGGACTTGTTCTGTAGTGACAATCTCTCATTTTCAATGCACGGCTCCTAGTACGTGACTAACCAATTTGATGCGCGGATCCCAGTATGGGCTTACTCCTTTGCACGAATCCCAGTACGTGACTAACTCCACAGCAACCCTTTGATTGTTGTATTTGATTTGTAGCAGCTTCACATAGAAACACCAATAAGATCTTCAATGTTGGTGCAAGAGACTTTGCTTGGTTACAAAACCCAAAGGCGTACAAGAAACGCAGCAAGAACTCTTTCTTATGTAGGAGGAGGCTAGGGTTTCAAAAAAAAAACCTTATGAAGCTCTCTAGGGTTAGGTATTTCTTTTTCCACCTCCTTTAAATAGGAGCTTAATGGGCTCTCCTATTCCAAATAGGTTTACACAAACCTTGGGCTTTCCTAGTCCAATAAGAATTATACAAACCCATAAACAAATAGCTTTTTAGAGTAAAAACGTTGCTGGCTATAATCTGAAATGCGTAAGCTCGATCAATCGAGACATCTGTCGAGCTTTAATGAATCTCGACAAATCAAGCTTCTGTCAAAGAGGTATCGAGACCTGCATTTTGCACTTTTCTGAAGCAGTTCTTGAGTAATCTTTATGTCTTCAATTTAACTACTTGTAATGATCATCTTGAATCTACTTAGATTTACCCAAATACAAGTAAAGTGCGTTTTGTCAAAGGATATGCAAATTACATAAAAATATGTCCTTAATAAGGTACAAATCTCCTCTCAAGGTATGACAATGGGAGAGGGAAGGAAAAGAGGCTACAATGATTTCTCACTAAGGATGGGTAGCTATCTCTCTAAAAGATGGGTGTGTATGTGGTAGAAAGCTTATTTAGGGTTTTCCTCTCTGAATGGTCTCCTTATACATTTGTGGGTAATGAGGATATATATAGTGTGGGTGAAGGGTAAGAAAGTCACACTTAAAAATCCTCCAGGCAGAGAGTTTCGCGGGTATCTCACTGGAAGGTTTACCCGCGAGACACTCGCGAAATCCTCTAGGCTAGCATGACTCTTCAACTTCTAGCATGTGCTTCTCATGTGGCTCTTTCGCGGGTTAGCTACTAGCGAGACAATTGCGAAATCCACTAATTCTTCATTTTATGCTTGATTCTTCACTAACTTAATACTAAACCCAATACAATAAAATCCCACAAAATGCAAGGAACAAATTAAACCAAATACAACACTTTTTGTCATGGAATAAATCCAACATAAAACATAGTTGTAAATCACAACTTTACATAGAGAAAGATTAACATTAAGGTAGAAAGTAGTAGAGAGATGAAAAGGTAGAGAGATGGGGAAAGGTTAGAGAAAGTGTAACAATATATTGAAAAATTAATAATAAGAAGAAGAATTAAAAATTAGAGAGAGATGATGTTTTGATTGTTCAATAATAAATTTTTAATTCACTTTAAATGCGCAAATGTTAAAAAAATTATAAAAAATTGGAAAAAAAGGATAATGACATGGTCAATGATGTGGCGACAGCTGGAGCGTAGTAATAATAAACATGAGTTGATCAAAATTTCTTCAAAATGCTTCCATTAGGTTACATAACGTATTGCTCATCTTCTCAACTTGATGGAATACAAGTTTGTTCAAAACCTGTTAAGACATATGTGGTTCACTTGATAAGAACATATGTCATTCTTTTATGTAGTTGGCTAATCCTTTGACAAAACGCACTTTACTTTTAATTGGGTAGATCTATGATGTTTTTGATACTTCAAGAAACAAGATTTCAAGATCAAGTGTTAAGCCATGCAAGTCTGTCCAAGAAACAAGCTGAGAAGTGCTCTTCATGAAAGCTCGACAACTAGCTTGACAGCTGCATCGATTGAGCTTTAAAAAGTTATTCCAGCCCCGTGGCTCGACAGCACCTCGACACCTCTAGTCGTCGAGATTTAAGAAAAACAGTTTTTCAGCACTGTTTTGATTCTAATCCGTGGACATGTCTTTGGGCCTTCTTTTCTCATAACCCTAGACATATAAAAGGATTATTTTAAGGGCCGTCAAAGTAAGCACAAGTTGCACAAGCATTGAGCAAAGTTTGTTCAAGCAATTTGTGACCGGAAACAAAAGTTTTCCCTAGTTCATCTCTTTGTGAAGAAACTGCTTTGTTTTCGCACCATAGGGTTTTGTAACCAAGCATCTTCTTGTTCTTCATTGTGATGATGAACTGAAGAACTTTGCACCCAACATCTTTCTCAAGTTGGTGATTGAAATCACGTACTGGGAGCCGTGCATTGAAAAGGAGTGATTGTCACTACAAAACAAGTCCAATTGGGTATTGGGGTAATGGTTCAACTGAAGGTTGGTATAAGGCGTTGAGAAATTTAGACCCCGGTTGATACAATTAACAATTTTTAAATTCAAGTTTTTAATTAGATTTATTATGCATAAAACTTGTTAAAACAAACAAACATCAATATCATGTCAAAACTAAGTACAGGGAAAAAATAAATAAGACAAGATATGATGACCAGGAAAACCAATGAAACCAACCAGTTTCACAGTAAAAAACTTGGAGAGAAACCTTCCCGAAAAGCAATCCACTATAGTAAAGAGAAGTTTCATATCTAGTACAAAACCTTTGTCCCTAGACTCTACAATCCCCGTAGATGAACTCACAGCAGAAACCTTCTACCGCTTCAGAACCTCCGAACTCTTCAATATATGAACGCCACCCTTTGATGCACGGATCCCAGTACGCGACTCACTCCTTTACACGAATCCCAGTACGTGACTCACTCACCAACTTGAGAAAGAAGAATGCTGGCTGCAAAGTTCTTCACTTCATTAACAATAAAGATCAAGAAGCACTTGGTTACAAAACCCTAAGACGCAGTAGCTTCTTTCTAGAGAGAATAAGGCTTCGGTCACCTTTTACATATATCGTCCTTGTATTCTCTTATGTGACGGCCTCTAAAATAAGCCTTATATATGCCTAGGGTTGTGAGAAAAGAAATCTTACACAAATACAAAAGCCTGGCCCAAAAATCAGATCTGAAAATTCTGATTTCCGTAACCTCAATAGATAGCCTCGATAGATAGCATCTGTTGAGCCTCATTAAATCTCGATAGATAGCTATCTGTCAAGAAGCTATCGAGCAGCTGTCCACCAGGTGTCTAGCAGGTGTCCAGCAGCTATCCGCAGGTGTCCAGCTTTAGTAAACACCTTTTTTTCACTTGTTTCTTGGTCCAATCTTCATGGCTTTAATACTAGACTTGAACAACATGTTCTTTGAAGTATTAAACACATCCTAGATCAATCCAAATACAAGTAAAGTGCGTTTTGTCAAAGGATTAGCTAACTACATAAAATATGTCCTTAACAATCTCCCCCTTTGACATTCCGTGACAAAACCACAACAAACAAATGAACATATAAGAGAAGTCATAAATCACTTAACTCATACTTACTTGTTGAATACAATAAAATCTACCCTAACACAAACTCTTGAAAAAATTTGCAAGAAGAGAGTTCATGGCATAGAAGACTTTGACAACTTGTATTTCTAAAACACTTTAAACAAAACTCATCAAGGCATCTTAGTGTGAGACAGAAATAATAGATTGCATACAAATAAAGAAACATGTGTATAAAGAGAGAAAAAAAACAACACATGTAGAGGTAAGTGAAGAAAACATAAATCATCACATATATATCAAAGATAAGGACAATGTATGTAAACATGGTCACAAGACCTAAAGTACAAGAACAAGAAGCTAAAAGTAGCTCCTACAACAACAAGGAGGTAAACACTCTCCCTAACAAGATGAAACACATCTCCCCCTTACAAAGGAATGTATTTCTCCCCCTAACTTGTAGAATCTTAAAAAGAACCCACAAATTCTCCAATTTCTCCCCCTTTTTATCACGATTGACAATGGGTAAAAGAAGCTAGAAAGCTTCACTCAAGAAACATAAAGATGATCAAACATGATCAAGGGGATACAAAGAATCCATAAATATGCATGAATGTAATGAAAAAATATGCTATGGATGACAAGATAAAATAAACATGCAAAACATGGAAAGAAAAAAAACGCATGCAGAGGATCTCGATTGATCGAGAGGTATTGAGGAGCTATCGAGCAGGCCTCGATGGATTGAATAACTATCGAGAAGCTATCGAGGAGACAGAAACTTCCTCGATCGATCCACATAGATATCAAGAGGTGTCGAGATTGCGATAAGATACAACTAAAGAGCTTGACAGATAAGCCAGGTATCGAGAGGTGTCGAAAAGGTGTCGAGATGGCTTAAAAACAATTTTTCAAGAAAATAAACAAAGATATGAATGCAATCAAACATGCAACTCAGCCAATGACCCAACCAACATTTTAACCTCTCAAAACATCTCTCAACCAACAAAGAGTTAAGGATATGACTCCCAAAAAAAAAACACACACACACACACACACACACACACACACACTAAACAAGTCTAACCGATTTTATATTTCAAAAATAAGTTAAGACAGTTTAGTGAGCATACATCAACACATGTAAACTTTATGATGGCCAAATCACATTGTACCTGCACATGTATCAAAAGTAGCAAAGAATGTTGCATGTTGTGTGTGTAAAACATCGCAAGATTGCATAAGTGTCTTTATGTTATGACGATTTGAGATATGAGAAAATCACTTTAACTCACACACAATCATAACTGTTTGATGGAGACTATCACCTTTGAGGTACATCTTATAACTCCCACATCTCCTAGAAAACACGCTTGTAATCATATTTAAAGCATTTTTGATCTTTTTGCTTTTATTGTCATTGCATATTTTCTTTTTATTAAGCAAATCATGCATGGGTATAAAAAGGAGAGAAAAAAAATACCCAATTATGTTAAGCTTTTGACATTGCACTTTTGCTATGCCGAGCATACAGATGTCATTGACATTTCACTTTTGCTATGCCGAAGCATACAAATGTCATATTATGATTATCGAGTAACAGTGGTGAGATGGTTCTTTATGCCTTTCCCTTAGGATTTTCTACTCCTACTCGTCAAAAAGAGTGATACGAGTGTTAAGTTCTAGAGATCACTTAACCTTACTCATCACAAACAAAGAGCCACAAAGCTCACCTGCTTAGTTGTGCATAAGAATGCTCATCTAAGCTACAAGAGGTACAAAGTTTAGAGAACTCTGTTTCAAATGCCATTTTAAGGTTCACAAGAACCGATGTACACATACACACTGTTTTTGTATTTTTCAATTTTTCATTTTTTTTTATTTTGAAAACAAACAAACAAAAACATGTTAAACAAAGCAAAACAATGCATAAAAGAAAGATGTATATGCATGAAAGCAAGAAAGGAAAAAAATGCAGATGCATGAAAGCATGATTCCAAAAGTAGATAAGAAATCAAGTAAAGAGAGTCTAACTTTAAATAGAAAGAATTAAAGTAGAGGACAAACAGAAAATATAATTAAGTCTTAGGCTCCTTTCTCACCCACACAGCACGAGTCTTTGACCGTGAAGATGAAAAGGCACGTGTCCTAGTATGACTACTAAAGGACATAGAAGAACTAAATTCTCCTGAAATTGAGTTAAAAAACTCAAGACTTTTAATAACTCTCCAAACGAAGGTGTAGGTCCTTGAGAGGAAACCTGTGACCGTTTAGACAATTGCTTATGAGGATACAACTTAAAGCAATTAGAACGAATGTGTCCAGAAATACCATAGTGGTGACAAACATGAGATCTAACAAAGGATTTAGAATTAGTCATCATAGTTTTGGATTTCATACCTTTATTACCTTTCTCGGATTGAGGCACAATGACAATCCTTGATCCAGAAGCCGTCGAAGATGAGGGGCCAGAGGAGACAGCATATCCTAAGCCAGTCTTATTAGAACTAGGCTTTTGAGCACTCAAGACCTCTTCAGGCTTTGCACTAGACATCCTCTCTATTTGAGTTCTAGCTTGACTAAGCTCAACCTCAAGATTCTTGACCTTCTCTTCTAATAAGGTGTTCTCCATAATGAGAGTCTCAACTAACCTTGTAGTCTCATCCAGTTTGACTAACATATCCACCTTTTCAGTTTTTACCTCATTAAGCTCTTTTCTATAAAGATGAGAAGTCTTTTCAGATTTTATGAATTTAGTGCATAGCTTATTATAGGCTTCTTGAAGGGTCATCTTCTTGGACACTTCATCATCAACAGAATCCTCACTGTCACTAGCACTCTTCACAATCACCTTATCGGTTGAGGCAGCAAAGGCCATAATGTGACTACATTCATCCACATACTCATCAGAAGAGTCATTCTCAGTGTCACTCCAAGTAGCAACCAACCCTTTATCTTCTGACTTCTTGGTCTTTTCCTTCATAAGGTAGTTTGGGCACTCTATCCTCATATGACCAAAACCCTTGCCCTTATGGCATTGGATGAGAGGCTTCTCATTCTTACCATTCCTAGAGAATTTATATTTCCTAGGAGGTTTGCCCTTATCCTTTTTCTTAAACTGGAGAAGCTTGATAATCTCATCAGTTATAAAGGTTAGATCCTCATCCTTATCCTCATCTTCATCTTCATCTTCAGATTCAGAGTCCTCAATCTCTTCCTCTATACCCTCAAGAGCCAAGTTTTTACTCTTTTCACCTTTTTCCATTGAGCCTAATCCCATCTCATAGGTTTGAAGGTTCCCTACAAGCTTAGTCAAAGGAATTTGATCAATGTCTTTTGCTTCTTCAATGGCAGTGATCTTGGCATGGAATCTTTCGGGTAAGGACCTAAGGATTTTTCTAACAATTTTGGATTCTGCTATGGACTCTCCAAGGTTGAAGGCAGAATTCACAATATCCTTGAGTTTAGCATAAAACTCATCAAAGGTCTCATCCTCTTCCATCCTTATTTCTTCAAAGCTACTGGTGAGTCTTTGAAGCTTCACAGTTTTTATTGCCTTGGTACCTTCATAGGTGGTCTCTAGAATGGTCCATGCTTCCTTGGCAACTTCCGTGGATGATATTTTCTTGAATTCCTCATTGGTCACCCCACAAAACAAAGCATTCAAGGCCCTATTGTTGAAATTTGCCGCTATGATTGTTGCATCATCCCAATCCATCGGCGATTCATTTGGCATAATCCAACCAACTTCAACAGCTTGCCATATCTGCTCACCTAAAGCCTGCAAAAAGACTTTCATACGAACTTTCCAGTACGTATAATTAGTACCATCAAATAAAGGAGGAATCAAAAGAGATTGTCCATGATCCATGACAACGGGGGTCAAGGATCACACTCAGGAAATTAATCCAATCAAAGTGTACCCGTTCTGATACCACTTGTTGAAAAATTTAGACCCCGGTTGATACAATTAACAAGTTTTAAACTCAAGTTGTTAATTAGATTTATTATGCATAAAACTTGTTAAAACAAACAAACATCAATATCATGTCAAAACTAAGTGCAGCGGAAAAAAAAATAAGACAAGATATGATGACACAAGAAAACCAATGAAAACAACCAGTTTCACAGTAAAAAACCTAGGGGGAAACCTTCCCGAATAGCAATCCACTATAGTAAAGAGAAGTTTCAGATCTAGTACAAAACCTTTGTCCCTAGACTCTACAATCCCCGTAGATGAACTCACAGCAGAAACCTTAAACTGCTTCAAAACCTCCGAACTCTTCAATATATGAATGCCACCCTTTGATGAACGGATCCCAGTATGTGACTCACTCCTTTGCACGAATCCCAGTATGTGACTCACTCACCAACTTGAGAAAGAAGAATGTTGGCTGCAAAGTTCTTTACTCCATTAACAATGAAGATCAAGAAGCACTTGGTTACAAAACCCTAAGGCGCAAAGAAGTAGTAGCTTCTTTCTAGAGAGAATAAGGCTTCGGTCACCTTTTACATATATCCTCCTTGTATTCTCTTATGTGACGGCCTCTAAAATAAGCCTTATATATGCCTAGGGTTGTGAGAAAAGAAACCCTACACAAATACAAAAGTCTGGCCCAAAAATTAGATCTAAAAATTCTGATTTCTGCAACCTCTATAGATAGCATCTGTCAAGCCTCATTAAACCTCGATAGATAACTATCTGTCAAGAAGCTGTCGAGCAGCTATCCACCAGGTGTCCAGCAGCTATCCGCAGGTGTCCAGCTTTAGTAAACACCTTTTCTTCACTTGTTTCTTGGTCCAATCTTTATGGCTTTAATACTAGAATTGAACAATATGTTCTTTGAAGTATTAAACACATCCTAGATCAATCCAAATACAAGTTAAGTGCGTTTTGTCAAAGGATTAGCCAACTACATAAAATATGTCCTTAACAATTTCCCCCTTTGGCAATCCGTGACAAAACCACAACAAACAAATGAACATATAAGAAAAGTCATAAATCACTCAACTCATACTCACTTGTTGAATAGAATAAAATCTACCCTAACACAAACTCTTGAAAAACTTTGCAAGAAGAGAGTTCATGGCATGGAAGACTTTGACAACCTGTATTTCTGAAACACTTTAAAAAAAACTCAACACATTCTAAGCCTTCTTTCACTTAGGTTCACTTTTCAAACCTCTTAACCATACATATATTACTCTTATCCCCAAAAATCCCTTCCCTGATGATGTTACACATTTTAGGCATATTAGTCTATGTAATGTGGTTTATAAATTTATTTCCATGCTTTTAGTTTATAGACTTAAGCCTTTCATGGATAGTGTCATAACTCCTTATCAGAATGCCTTCATTTGAGGAAGAAACATCACTGACAATATTCTTATTGCTCATGAAATCCTTGATATCCTTAAGAAGAAGAAAGGTAGGAAAAATTGCTTTGGTGTATTAAAGATAGACATGAGCTAAGCTTACAATAGGATGAATTGAAATTTCTTGAAAGCAGTGTTAATTGCCATGAAATTTAATCCAAAATGGATAACATGGATCATGGAGTGTGTAACTTCAGTCCATTACACTTTATTAGTTAATGGCAATTTGACAAAGTCTTTCAAACCTTCTAAAGGTCTTAGAAAATGCGATCCTCTTTCCCCATACCTTTTTCTCATGTGTGCCAATATATTATTTGTATCCCTTTTACAAGCAAAAATGTCCAATTTGATCAAAGGGGTCAAAGTCGGTAGAAATGGGTGTGCTTTCACTCATCTTTTGTTTGCTGATGACTCCTTACTTTTTTTTTTTTTTTTTTTAGAAAAGTTAAAAATTCTATAGAAAACATACAAAGAATCTTAGATTGGTACTACTCCATATCAGGTTAAAGTATCAATCTGTCAAAATTTGATCTCTTTTGCTCTCTAAACATGCCTAGAGATGACTAGGAGTCCCTTGCCAGGTCACATCAAGTGAACTTGGTACAAAACCCTAGCAAATATCTTGGTCTTAATTTCAAATGGAGGAGTAACAGGGTGGCTGATTTTCAATTTCTAGGTGATAAACTCAATTCCAAGTTGCAAGGGTGGAAGGCAAAATTGTTATCCCAAGCTAGACTCTGTCCTGCAAACCCTCCCTCTCTACACATTTTCTTGTTTTAAGTACTAGAAACCATTTGCAACAAGATGGACTCTATAATTATAGCTTTCTGGTGGGATCATGAACAAGGAGTGAGAAAACTACATTTGCTCAACTAGGATAAAATATGCCAACCCAAGAGTAGGGAGGACTAGGACTTAAGAAATTTAAATTAATGAACCAAGCCATGCATGCAAAACAGTTTTGGAGGATTAGCCATAATCCATAATCTCTACTTGCAAGAACTTTCAAGGCAAAATACTTCCCTAGATGTTCCATACAGGATTGAACACCTAAACCCCATCAACCCTGGTTTTTGAGTATCATCAAACAAGAGAATCCCAAACTCAGAGAAGGAAGAGGGTGTATTGGTAAAGGATATGATGTTTTACTCAGACATCAAGATTGGTTCAAAAGTCCAACACAAAATCTGAATAACTCTAGATTGCACACAAGCACAGTGGCAGATCTTATAGATCAAAACACCAACAATTGGAAACCGGATTTGATCTAAGCCATTTATCCATATCCCCAATGGTCTGAAATATTGAAAATACCTTTATCTAAGATAGGTTCAGTAAGTGATAACCTCCTCTGGAAACACTCAACAATGGAGAATTCAAAGTCAAAACTACTTACAACTTCTTGAAGATTCCTATTCCTCTTTCCCAAACCAGTCCAGGCACACTCATATCCAAACAGGGGTTTGGAAACTCATTTAGAAGAACAAAGTACCTCTGAAAATCTACAATTTTGGGTGGAAACTCATGCGTGATAGTCTACCTTCTTTCCTTACATTAAAAAAATAGGGGAATCCTAACCCATAGCAGCTGCCCTTTATGCAACACGGGGGATGAATCCATATCACATCTTTTTTTGCATTGTCCTTTTGCTAGAGCTTGTTGTTCACACATCTGAACTTCTCAATAGCTCAATGTAGTGATGGGTTGAAAACATGCTAATTAGACATTAAATAATAGAGGCTGAATCCATGGGATATATGCAAGCCATCGTTACTACTTTATGGACCATTTGGAATCACAGAAACATTGTAGTCCATGAAGGTAAAGACCCAAATCCTATGGAAGTGGTTTTAATAGCTCAAACTTTGTCTTGCAAGTACAAGGAATCCTTTATCAATCAAAATTCAATCCAATAGCAGGACAATGGCAATTCATCATAAAAATTGTAGGGATAAGGAGGAAAAAAGCTAGAAGGAGTGCTTTGGCATATGTAGCTAAGAATATGCAAGGAGATATCATGTTTTGTGGGGTAGCTAGCAGCATATCAAGCTTAGCTTATGGGGTTGCACAAGAAGCTATGGTGGAGGCAGCCCTTAAAGCTAGAAACCATGAATTCCTAAGTAGTAGTAGAAGTCTAGCCCAAATAATTGACAAGAAGAAGATTCCAGATTGGCAAGAGAAGACCATGATTGCTGATCTAAGATTTTTGCAACAAAATGGACTGACCTTTAATTTATACTTAGTCTCCAAAGTTATTTTGATTCGGTTTGGTTTGTAGTCAATACGGCAACCAGAATGCCAATATCTCTTTTAAACCTTTTTTTTTTAAAATCTCTGTTTGAATGGTATCAAAGAAAAAAGGAACCTTACTCTCAGAAAAAAAAAAAAAATAGTAAAAATAAAAAGAAAGAGAAGAAAATTTTAGTCTCCATAAACTCCTTCCATCCAGAAGTTTATATTGATAGTTATTTTTAAGTAATTGTTCACAAATAGATTCCTAATGGGATGACTTTTCCCCCTGTTACTCTTACTAGTGTATAGCCCCATGCATATGCACAGGTACAATTAAAAACACTCGTAATCATATATTTTGTTTTAGAAGAGATTCAAATTATACTTAGTGTTAGCTTACACTCCTTTTAAACCATACATTTCTAAAATTTGTAATGGTTTCTCATTAAACACACACACACACACACATATATAATATATGATTTAGAATTTAATTGGATTTAGACTTTTTGGTTTTTTCACCCAATAATTCACTTACTACAAAAATTAAAAAAATAAAGAACACGTGGCAGAAAATTATATTCCATTTAAAATTCAATTTAAAATCTAATTGGATTTGAACTCTTCAATTTTTACACTCAATAATTCACTTGGCCCAAAATTAAAAATTAAATGGAACACGTAGCGCAAAATAGAGAATCCAATTAAATTCTAATTGAATTTTCTCTGAATTTTGGTTAATAATATATATATTTATTACATTAAAAAAGTAAAATAAATCCAAATATTTAATAATTAAATAATTTTGCTACATAGAGCACATTAATTCTCTTAATACTTAGTAAGGATAAATTTTTTTTCCTTTTTTTTAGAGAAGTAAATGATATGTAACTATTCTAAAAAACAAAAACAAAAACAAAAAAACTTAACAATAAATAAATAACCAAAACAAAAAAATGGAAAATATTTCATGTCTATGGTTTGAACTTTTGAACCCTCCCCGCCCATTATTTACTTATGAAAAGAAATGTGAAACTACAGCTTCCTGCTTTAGTTTCGTATCGGTAAACAAAAAGTGTAGGTTTTGTATTGCCTCGAAGCATGAGAACTTATTCCATTTTTTAAATATTGTGATATGACGTTCTTCATGACTGCCATGTAAGTTTTGTTGCATGTTTACACCTTACACGCTAGTCAAGCAAGTTCGAAGATTGCCCAACTTTACATTTGACACACATAAACATTGAATCCAATAGTTAAGTTTCATTATGATTCTGCTTTATTTTCCATTTGATGTAAAAAAAATTGTGGCAATAATGTCTAATAATAAATATATCTTTCTGAATTCCTCGTCTTTCTCATCTGGTTTTGGGAGGACCAAAATCTGCAAGGTAATCGACAGAGTGGATCTGACGGAGCTATTATCGGCAGGTTGAGAGGATGGGGGACCTATCTTTTCCTAAAGCTATTTAATTGTAAAGGAGGGTGGACAAGGACCTCTTTTGTGGAATAGAAGGTTGTCTCTACGCATTGCCTTTGTCATTCACATCCAAACGAAAAAGAAGGCGAAAATGGGCAGATGCCCATTTCATACAAAAAAAAGGGCAAATGTCCAATTTTTCAAACTAATTAGGGAAATATCTCTCTTTTGAAACTCGATTTTCTCAAAATTGGGTTTTTTTAAAAAAAATTTTGAAGCCCTATAGCGACATTTTAAGGAGCCTATAGTGACATTTTAAGGAGCCTATAGTGACATTTTAAGGACCTATAACGGCGTTTTGTAACTTGACTTCCATGAAATCAAGTTACATGCAAGTTTTTTTTATACCTATAACTCAGCTTCATGGAGCTCAAGTTACAAAACGCCGGTATAGGTCCTTAAAAACATCACTATAGGCTCCTTAAAACGTCATTATAGGGCTTAACTCGATTTTGAGAAAATCGAGTTTCAAAAGAGGGGCATTTCCCTAATTAGTTTGAGAAATGGGGCAACGTGCTGATTTTTTTTTTTCATGAAAAGGGCAAAAGCTCATTTTGACCCGAAAAAGAATATACTGAATTGTTAAAAGAGTCAATCCCATCTTCCAAATTGTGATAAGTGTTGTAGGAAAGCGCCTCTGGATAGCATTCCCACTTTAATTTTGATAGTGAAAAAATTGTAGCTTTAAAAATGACTCCAAAAAATAAATATTAGGAATGAAGCAAACCTAAATGAACAAATAGGCACAAACAAAAGAACATTAAGAATTTACTGAAGGAAAAATTCTGGTTTTGCATCTCATGCAAAACCCACAGTGAAAGCGACGAACTAGGGTCTATTTCATTCATGATTGATAACGTGCACTACATAAATTTCAGAATTTAAGAACAAATAGCGTACCTTGGTGTGGAGAAATTCAAAACAAAGATTAGAAGCACTTGGGAACACTTTTGATCTTCACTCCAATTCCACTTTACGCCCAAGATGTGTGGTCTCTCAATCAGTTTTTCAAAGGGAGAATGAAAGTGTGTCTCACACTCTCTCACACACCGTGTCTTTTTCTTTTCTAATCTCTTCTAATAAAAATTCTGGTTGTTTCTCCCTTTATAACTAACTGATTATCTAATTGGGCTGGCCTATTGGGCCTTTCCAATTGGGCTTTAGTGTGTGGCTTGGAGTGGGACCAAAAGGGATCAATAAGACACTAGCTCCAATGGGCCTTGGGTTTTTCCGTCAACTCTTGACAAGTCCAAAGTTACCATTAATTATATTTAATACCACTATATAAATATAATTGCACTCTAGGGCTTATTAATAAATTATATCCCAAGACTTTATTATACACGTAACTCCTTCATAAAATATTCGTAGTAACACAAAGTCATAAATGTAGACTGCCACTTTGTAAATTACTACATCTTATCCTTGAGTACCCGTTTAATTCTTTAAAGTTATTCATTATATTTATGAAATCCAATTTCACAAATATATACTTTAGTAATTTCTTACTAAAGTGGTTAGGCCTAATTCTCTGAATAACTGAAACCATTAAACTTATCTCAAGGGAATATTTTATATCTCCATCAAGAGACTATGAATTCCATATTAAGAATATATGTTCCATCAACACTAAATATGGCTGCCCAACATACTGAGGTTTTGACCGTCACTTCAGGTCTCACTCCTGATATATCAAAGCAACCTACACTTCATGATCAGGTCCATTATTCTCTCAGGATTAAGAGTTCATGCAAATAGAAGTCGTGAGATTTATTATTCATTTGACAGTCGTTAGGAGAATAATAAATCTCACAGCGGTCCTGTTCAATATGTTTTAACTCTTAAAACATATCAACATATCAACTAGAAGTTTCCACTTCCATGATCAAGACAAATCATCTTAGTTGACACGTTATAGTCTTCGCAGATGAAATGCCCAATTTCATCACCGACTACGAACTATAAATTCTGAGTTTACAAAGAACTTGTGATTTACATCTTCTGTGACTTTTCACATAAATCACATACAATGCATCTCATGGACTATATGATAATGTCTCATATTCATGTTACCATTATTTTAGATAATAATAAAATAACTTTATCAAACACAATATTAAGTCATACATCATGTCATACAATACACAATGTCATACATAATATCATACATAGCATCATACAATAGGATTTAAGGGCACAAATCCTAACAATCTCCCACTTGCCCTGAAGACTATTGTGCACTAATCTAACTCTCATTCCCTCCAAATGTGACTCGAAAGTCCTTTGAGGTAAGACTTTGGTAAAAGGATCTGCTAGATTATTTGCACTTTCAATCTTTGCTACCACAACATCTCCACGAGCAACAATGTCTCGAATGATGTGGTACTTCCTCTCAATGTGCTTTCCTTTCTTGTGATTCCTTGGATCTTTGGATTGTGCAACCGCTCCACTATTGTCGCAAAACAATGTGATGGGAAGTTGCTCCATTCTTACAACACCAAGATCAGAAAGGAATTTCTTGAGCCAAACAGCCTCTTTTGCTGCTTCACAAGTAGCAACGTACTCGGCTTCCATGGTGGAGTCCGCAATACAAGATTGCTTAACGCTCCTCCAACTTATGGCTCCACCTCCCAAGGTGAAAACACATCCTGAAGTGGATTTTCTGAAATCTAGATCCGATTGAAAATCTGAATCTGTATAGCCAATGGGAATCAAATCCTCACTATGGTAAACAAGCATATAATCTCTCGTTCTCCTAAGATACTTGAGAATATGCTTTACAGCTTGCCAATGTTTTGGTCCTGGATTTGATTGATATTGGCTGACCATACCAACTGAATAACAAATATCTGGTCTAGTACAAAGCATGGCATACATGAGACTTCTCACTGCAGAAGCATAAGGAACTTGTCTCATCATATTTTCTTCCTCTTGAGTCTTAGGCCTTTGGTCATCAGACAGAAGAACTCCATGTCTAAAAGGAAGCAATCCTTTCTTGGAGTTTTGCATGCTAAACTGTTCTAGGACCTTATCTATATATCCAGCTTGTGATAAGCCTAACATCTTATTCTTGCGATCTCGCCAAAGCTTGATCCCTAGAATAAAGTTAGCCTCACCCAAGTCCTTCATATAAAATTGGCTTGACAACCAAACTTTAACCGATGACATTACCCTTACATCATTCCAATGAGTAGAATATCATCAACATAAAGCACTAGGAACATTACTACTTTGTCTCGATGTCTTTTGTACACACATGGTTCATCAAAATTTTGTTCAAAACCAAATGACTTGATTGCTTGATCAAATCTGATGTTCCATGACCTAGATGCTTGTTTAAGTTCATAAATGGACCTATTCAACTTGCATACCATATGCTCTTGGTTCTTTGCTATGAAACATTCTGGTTGCAACATGTATATTTCTTCTTCAAGATTGCCATTAAGAAAAGCAGTCTTGACATCCATTTGCCAAATCTCATAATCATAATGAGCAGCAATGGATAAGAGAATTCTGATAGATTTAAGCATGGCTACTGGCGAAAAAGTTTCATCATAATCAATACCTTCTTTTTGTGTATACCCTTTCGCCACTAGTCTTGCTTTAAAGGTTTCAACCTTTCCATCTATCCCTCTCTTCCTCTTGTAAACCCATTTGCAACCAATAGGTTTAATGCCGTTAGGGGCCTTTACAAGATCCCATACATGATTGGAATCCATAGAATCCAATTCAGATTTCATAGCTTGGACCCAATGATGTGCATCTATATCACTCATTGCTTCATCATAAGTGTAAGGATCCGATTCAGCCTCTTCTGAGATAACTTCATAAGTTTCTCCCAAACCTATGAATCTTATAGGAGGCCGAATAATTCTCCCACTACGACAAGACACCTGTGTACTAGACATCTCATGAGTAGTATCTTGTGGTGTATCTAATACAGTCACATTATCCCTAGTTTCATCCATTGGTTGTTCAACTACAAGTTCATTCATTTCAGCCAAGACAACTCTACTTCTCGGAGTAAAATTATTCATATAGTCATTTTCCAAGAATTTGGCATTTGTGCTAACAAACACTTTATTATCCTTATGACTATAGAATAAACCTCCAACTGTTCCTTTTGGATACCCTACAAAGAATACCACTTCTGTTTTAGACTGTAACTTGTCAGACTTTGCTTTCAACACATGTGCTGGACAACCCCAAATGTGGAGATGTCTCATACTAGGCTTACGCCCATTCCACAACTCTACAGGTGTTTTAGGAATAGACTTCGAAGGTACTAAATTCAGAAGATACATTGTAGTATTTAAGGCATATCCCCAAAAAGAAATTGGTAGAGTCGAATAACTCAACATGGACCTAACCATATCTAAAAGAGTCCTATTCCTTCTTTCTGCTACACCATTTTGTTGTGGAGTTCTAGGTGCAGTCAATTGGGATATAATTCCATTTTCAGTCAAGTAATCCTTGAAATCACCAAGAAGGTATTCGCCACCTCGATCAGATCGAATGGCCTTTATGTGTTTACCCAATTGATTTTCAACTTCAGCCCTAAACTCTTTGAACTTTTCAAAGGTTTCGGACTTCCGTTTCATTAGGTACACATAACCAAATCTAGAGTAATCATCAGTGAAAGTAATGAAATACTCATAGCCACCTCTTGCTTGAATTGACATAGGACCACATACATCTGAATGTACTAGTTCTAGCAAATCTTGGGCTCTTCTACCCTTTGCATTAAAAGGTCATTTGGTCATTTTACCTTCCAAACAAGATTCGCAAACTGGAAAACCATCAAAGTCCATGGGCTGTAAAAGTCCATCTTTGATTAGTCTTTGAATCCTACTTGAATTAATATGACCTAAACGCAAGTGCCATAGATATGCATCACTAGTAGAAGGAAACTTTCTCTTTAATGATTTCACATGAGAGTTACTATCTAATTCAGAATTGTATAATTCATGCTTATCAGGAGTTAAAATATAAAGACCATCCACAATATTGCCAGAACAGATAAACACTTTATCCTTCTTTATTACAACATTGTCTTTCAGGATAATACAATATCCATGTTTACCTAAGTAAGTTGCAGAAATTAAGTTCCTACGAACATTAGGTACATACAAACAGTCTTCCAATATTAAAACTCTAGACTTAAAACACAAATTAAACACTCCAACAGCTTCAACCGGAATCTTGCTCCCATCAGCCAAAGTAAGAAATAGTTCTCCCTCATTCAACTTTCTGGTCTCCTGGAACCCCTGCAAAGAATTGCAGATATGATTAGTACAACCTGAATCCACACACCAGGAATCTGTTGGATTCTGTACCAAACATATTTCAAGAAGAAATGAACTTTTCATACCTTTATTCTTGGCAGCCTTGAATGTTGGACAATTCCTCTTCCAATGTCCTTTCTCACCACAATGGAAACACTTTCCTTTGGTTTTCTTTCCTTTGTTGGCAACCCCTAAGGCAATTTGTTTACCATCTTTCTTAGTGAAGTCCTTCTTCTTCTTCTTCTTCTTACCCTTGCCTTTCGACTTAGGTTGAGAAGTAGAAGCTTCACCCACATTGGCTTCAACACTAGAAGTACCAAGGATGCCTTCTGCCGCCACTAACTCATTCATTAATTCAGACAAAGAATAAATCTTTTTGTTCATGTTATAATTGAGTCTGAATTCCTTGAATGATTCTGATAGTGACTGGAGTATCATATCCACTTGGGATTCTCCATCAATGTCGGCACCTAAAACTTCTAATGTGTTCAAATTAGCAATCATCCTAAGACAATGCTCTCTCACTGAACTTCCTGCAGCCATTTTGGTATTATAAATTTGCCTCATGGTTTCTTGCCTTGCAGAACGGCCTTGCTCACCAAACATCTCCTTCAGACTATGCATTATGTCCGAAGCAAGTTCTACATCCTGCATTTGATGCTGTAGAACATTTGAGATGGATGCTAGGATGTAGCACTTGGCCATCTCATTAGATTTCTGCCAACGATCATATCGCTGTTTTTCCTCAAGAGGAGCATCTAATGAAGGAAAGTTAGGACATGGTTGAGTAAGCACATATTTGTGCTCTTCAGCAGTAAGAACAATGTCCAAATTTCTTTTCCAATCAACATAGTTGGATCCAGTCAGTTTGTTTTGGTTAAGAATAGAAATAAGTGGGCTAAATGATGCCATGACAAAATCTGAAAATAATAAACATGAATATAATAAGTAAATTGGACATTATCAATTTAGCATAAAAGCATATAATATGGAACCTTAATAAAACCATAAAATAATATATGCAACGACAACCCAATCTCATATTCAATATCCCTCAGTATAGAGTGAATATAAAATACTATGATTGATTGAGAACTATTCTCATTATTAGTGCTATCATGATAACTCTTATCAAACACTAATAATATGCCGTTTTACATTTAGCCTCTAAGTAATAATAGTAAGAACTCAGCATAGAGGATACTAAAATACTTAGTCTGGTATATGCCATTGTCTAGAATCATGTGTAACCACATCTTATCCCTTTAACAGGCTTATTTTGTAGTACCATGATAAAACACCCTCCGCATGGAATGCAAAGCTCGAAGCTAAGACAAGGTGATTATCAAACCACTATAAACCAAGAAATTCAATCTTGTAGGACCATGAAATAAATACTCTCCGCATGGAATGCTAAGCTCGAGGCAAAGACAAAGTATCTATTTCACACTACTATGAACAAACAATGGAGGCCGTGAGATCCAACCCTTGAATCTCTCTCCCACTAGATATTTTAAATTAAGGTTTTTAAAATCAAGAATGATAATAATGCTAGACACATAAAAAAAATAATCCTAATCTCATTAGGAATAAATTTCATTAAACTAGCATTAACGTATATAAATATACATAACGTAATAAAAACCTTTATTATATATAAAAATTTATATTATATTATAAATAATATAATATACAAATTAATATATATAATATATAATTATTACTTTATATATATATATATATATATATATTATATTATATTATATATACATATAATTGTCAGAGAAGGCTAGAATCCTTATGGATTCACCTTTTCTAAGGTATTCAGAATGACCAAGCCATGCGTGAAGTCAACCCGTGCAATAAATTCAAACCATGCAATGGAATTCAAAAGGTGCAAGAAAAAATCAAGGAGTGCATTGACCAAACGGTTACAAAACAATTGCATTCAATCCGTGGGCCATCATATTGTCTTATATGCTTGCAAGTTGGCATCCAAAACTCCCACTCCAAGCCAAAAAAATGCAACAATGTCCTTGGTGTGCATGTGTCATCAAAATCCGTATAGACCAATAATATGGAAATGTCAAACATGCAAAAAAACATGCAAGCCATACGTGGAAGACCAAATGGTGCAATCCTTTCCTGTCCAAGTAGTGCATTGAGCATGACAGTTATTTTGACAATGAATAACTGTCTCCAAGCCACGACAAAAACAATGCACCATTAACAAGATCTCGCACTATTCAATTCCACTTGCAATATATATATACGGATTTCATGAAAATTAAAAAACCATGACACAACACCATAACTTGATGCAGAAAATTGAAAGACAATGATGACGATTTTCTTAAATTTTAAAATCCAATCACACGCAATACAATCATGATATGAAAACTTGGCTCTGATACCAATTGAAGGAAAAATTCTGGTTTTGCATCTCATGCAAAACCCACAGCGGAAGCGACGAACTAGGGTCTATTTCATTCATGATTGATAACGTGCACTACATAAATTTCAGAATTTAAGAACAAGATAGCGTACCTTGGTGTGGAGAAATTCAAAACAAAGATTAGAAGCACTTGGGAACACTTTTAATCTTCACTCCAATTCCACTTAACGCCCAAGATGTGTGGTCTCTCAATCAGTTTTTCAAAGGGAGAATGAAAGTGTGTCTCACACTCTCTCACACACCGTGTCTTTTTCTTTTCTAATCTCTTCTAATAAAAATTCTGGTTGTTTCTCCCTTTATAACTAACTGATTATCTAATTGGGCTAGCCTATTGGGCCTTTTCAATTGGGCTTTAGTGTGTGGCTTGGAGTGGGACCAAAATGGACCAATAAGACACTAGCTCCAATGGGCCTTGGGTTTTTCCGTCAACTCTTGACAAGTCCAAAGTTACCATTAATTATATTTAATACCACTATATAAATATAATTGCACTCTAGGCCTTATTAATAAATTATATCCCAAGACTTTATTATACACGTAACCCCTTCATAAAATATTCGTAATAACACAAAGTCATAAATGTAGACTGCCACTTTGTAAATTACTACATCTTATCCTTGAGTACCCGGTTTAATTCTTTAAAGTTATTCATTATATATTTATGAAATCCAATTTCACAAATATATACTTTAGTAATTTCTTACTAAAGTGGTTAGGCCTAACTCTCTGAATAACTGAAACCATTAAACTTATCTCAATGGAATATTTTATATTTCCATCAAGAGACTATGAATTCCATATTAAGAATATATGTTCCATCAACACTAAATGTGACTGCCCAACATACTGAGGTTTTGACCGTCACTTCAGGTCTCACTCCTGATATATCAAAGCAACCTACACTTCATGATCAGGTCCATTATTCTCTCAGGATTAAGAGTTCATGCAAATAGAAGTCGTGAGATTTATTATTCATTTGACAGTCGTTAGGAGAATAATAAATCTCACAGCGGTCCTGTTCAATATGTTTAACTCTTAAAACATACAACATATTAACTAGAAGTTTCCACTTCCATGATCAAGACAAATCATCTTAGTTGACACGTTATAGTCTTCGCAGATGAAATGCCCAATTTCATCACCGACTACGAACTATAAATTCTGAGTTTACAAAGAACTTGTGATTTACATCTTCTGTGACTTTTCACATAAATCACATACAATGCATCTCATGGACTATATGATAATGTCCCATATTCATGTTACCATTATTTTAGATAATAATAAAATAACTTTATCAAACACAATATGAAGTCATACATCATGTCATACAATACACAATGTCATACATAATATCATACATAGCATCATACAATAGGATTTAAGGGCACAAATCCTAACATTTACATGATTCGGTTCTTGGCTTACGTCTACAAGCAACGATGAAGAAATTCCACTAATTAATTAAATATGGAGATACACAAGTTGTTGTATTGATACACTCACAATAATCCAAACCCCAGTACACCCAAATAGCTTTCTCGAAAATACAAAGAATAGAGAATGTTAGGTTCTAAAGATTTAGGATTAAATGTTTAGAGTCCTAATTTGTATATGTTGGCAAACTGAGAACAAAAACATGTCTAGAATAGGTGTTAGACATTGCTCAAATTGTTTCAAGTCAAGTATCAAGAATATTCAAGCTGTAGGAAAAAGAAGTAAATTTCAATGAAGCTCAATCGATCAAGATCAAGCTCTAATGATCGAAAATCAAAGAAAAATAATTTCTGCAAAATTTAAATCAGACCCAAGCCTGCGAAAACGTTTAGGGTTTCAGTCCAACATTCCTAAGTATAAAAGGAAAATCCAAACTACGTTTTGAAGACTCTTGGAAGACTTGTGAGTTACTCCTGTGAGATCTGAAAGGATCTATGCCTTTTAACTCTTCAAGTGTCGACTGAAACAAGATCTACAATCAAGTGCTGGTGGAATCTAAAAGTGGTGATCTAAAACCTTTGAGTGGGATCTCAAAGTTATAAGCATGGGAGCTTATGTGCTGCAAATCCAAGAGAGAAGAGTCTGTGGATTCAGAGCTTGTATGTGGTTGTGTCAGTAAGTTACTATTGGAGGTAGCAATAGATTTTGGATTAAATATTATTGTAAAAACTTCAATTCTCTATTAGTGGATTTGTTTACCTTGAGGATAGTTAGGTCAAATTATCCTCAAGTTTTTACCTTGAAGTGGTTTGTTTCATTGGTTTTCCTAGGTGATCATATTTGTGTGCTATTTACTTTTCTGCTATTTGCATGATATGATCTTTTACTGTTTAACCTAGATCTCATAATTAACCTAAGTAAACACTTGGCTAATTCATTAGGTTAAACTAATCTGGTTTTAAGGGGTCTAAACAAATAAACAAGTGGTATCAGAGCGAGTTAACTCTTTATTAGATAGTTTACCCTGAGTTGATCCTTGACCCCTACTGTCATAGATTCTTTTATCTTTCCTTTACATTCAATTAGATTGAAAATTGAATCTTTTTCATATTGGACAAAGTCGTTTTTTTAAATGTGCTAACCCTATTCTTAAATTTCTTGGTATAACTACATGTTGCAATAACTATGTCTATTGTACTAGTTTAATTGCCTCAAAAGTATGTGATACTTGTTTGTGGTATTTGGATAGTGGTTGTTCCAAGCACATGACAAGTAACAAATCTTTGTTCAAGACTCTTTTTGAAGGAAAGATTGGAACTGTCACATTTGGAGATGGAAGCAAATCAGTCATCCAAGGTATTGGAACTGTAGACATCCAAGGATTGCTGGTGTTTGAAGATGTTTGGTATGTAGATGGATTAAAGGCTAATTTGTTGAGTATCAATCAGATTTGGGATAATGGACTAAACGTATTATTCACCAAGTATGAATGTGAAATATTTGATGGTGGTGGTGATTGCATTTGTGTTGGAATAAGGACTGCTAATAATTGCTATGGCATAACTCCAAGCATCAGTCACAAGTGCTATAGTGTAAAAATAAATCATGTGGACTTATGGCATCAACGGTTAGGACATGCAAGTCAAAAACAAATTGGAAAAAATCTTTTAAGTGTGAAGCGATTCTAGGTTTACCAAAATTTGAGAAGATTGAGAAAAGTATATGTGGACTATGTCAAATTGGTAAACAAGTGAAACCCAAACATCCGTCCATAAGTGAAGTTCAGACATCCAAACCGTTAGAGTTGCTACACATTAATCTAATAGGTCCTGCCAGAGTCCAAAGTCTAGGGGGGATGAAGTACATTCTGGTTGTTGTAGATGACTTCTCTCGATACACTTAGGTGATTCTTTTGAGAGAAAAATTTGAAGCTCCAAACAAGATGATACATCTATGCAAGAAGTTGCAAATTGAGATGAATGCTATGATTGCTTGCATTAGAAGTGATCATGGAAGAGTGTTTGAAAACTCCAAGCTTGCATCTTTTTGAAATGATCAAGGTGTTGGAAAAACACATGAAAATATGTATTTGTATCTCATACAAAACATGCACAGCGGAAAATTAATGGATCTACTTCGTTCTCAATTGATAACATGTACTATGTAAGTTTCAGAATTAAAGAACAAGAAAGCGTACCTTGGTGTGTTGAAATTCAAAACCAAAGATTCTAAGTACTTGGGAACACTTTTAATCTTCACTCTAATTCCACTAACACCCAAAAAGTGTGGTCTCTCAATTAGTTTCCAAGGAGAGAATAGGAGAGTGTCCAACACTCATATACAAACCATTTCATTTCGTGTATGTTCTTAATGAAAAAAAATCATGAAAAGACTTATGAAAGCCTTAATAAAATTCTATATGTTTCTCTCCTTATATATAACTGATTATCTGATTGGGCTAGCCTTTTGGGCCAATGTGTGTGAAGGAAAAAATCTGGTTTTGTATCTCATACAAAACACATAGTGGAAACAACAAATAAGGATCTATTTCATTCATGATTGATAACGTGCACAATGTAAATTTCAGAATTTAAGAACAAGATAGCGTACCTTGGTGTGGAGAAATTCAAAACAAAGATTAGAAGTACTTGGGAACACTTTTAATCTTCACTCCAATTCCACTTTACGCCCAAGATGTGTGGTCTCTCAATCAGTTTTTCAAAGAGAGAATGAAAGTGTGTCTCACACTCTTTCACACACACCGTTTCTTATTTTTTCTTTCTAACTTCTAAAAATTCTGTATGTTTCTCCCTTTATAACTAACTGATTATCTAATTGGGGTGGCCTATTAGGCCTTTCCAATTGGGCTTTAGTGTGTGGCTTGGAGTGTGACCAAAAGGGACCAATAAGACACTAGCTCCAATGGGCCTTGGCCTTTTTCGTCAACTCTTGACAAGCCCAAAGTAACCATTAATTATATTTAATACCACTATATAAATATAATTGTACTCTAGGCCTTATTAATAAATTATATCCCAGACTTTATTATGCATGCAACTCCTTCATTAAAATATTCGTAGTAATCCAAAGTCATGAATATAGACTGCCACTTTGAAGATTACTACATCTTAATCCTTGAGTACCCGGTTTAATCCTTTATGTTATTTGTCATATATTTATGAAATCCAATTTCATAAATATATACTTTAGTAACTCCTTACTAAAGTGGTTGGGCCCAACACTCTGAATAACTAAACCCATTAAACTTATCTCAAGGGAATATTTTGTATCTCCATTAAGAGACTATGAATTCCATTTTGAGAATATATGTTCCATCAACACTAAATGTGGATGCCCAACATACTGAGGTTTTGACCGTAACTAATAGATCTCACTCCTGATATATCAAAGCAACAACATCTCATGATCAGGTCTATTATTCTCTCAGGATTTAGAGTTGATGTAAATAGAAGTCGTGAGATTTATTATTCATTTGACAGTCGTTAGGAGAATAATAAATCTCACAGCAGTCCAGTTCAATATGTCTTAATTCTTAAAATATATCAACATACCAACTAGAAGTCTCCACTTCCATGATCAAGACAAATCATCTTAGTTGATATGTTATAGTCTTCGCAGATGAAACGCCCAATTTCATCACCGACTACGAACTAAACTTCTGAATTTACAAAGAACTTGTGATTTATATCTTCTGTGACTTTTCACATAAATCACATACAATACATCTCATGGACTATGATAATGTCTTAGTTCATTTATAGATAATCTCATATAATTAAACAATTTAATTATTAAATACATGCCAATAAATTGGGTTTTAGGGCATAAACCCCAACAGTGTGTGGCTTGGAGTGGGACCAAAAAGGTAACAAATAAGACATTAGCTCCAATGAGCCTTGGGCTTTTCTGTCAACTCTTGACAAGTCCAAAATTACCATTAATTATATTCAATACCACTATATGAATATAATTGCACTCTAAGCCTTATGAATAAATTATATCTCAAGACTTTATTGTACATGCAACCCCGTCTTAAAATATTTGTAGTAATACAAAGTCATGAATGTTGACTGCCACTTTGAAGATTACTACATCTTAATCCTTGAGTACCCAGTTTAATCCTTTAAGTTATTCATTATATATTTATGAAATTCAATTCCATAAATATATTCTTTAGTAATTATTTACTAAAGTGGTTGGGCCCAACTCTCTGAATAACCAAACCAATTAAACTTTGCTTACTATACCCACCGTAAAATAGATATTTAGCCTGGCATGTAGCATAGTATAAAGACTTCCTATCTATTTGATATAAGGGACCGTCTTAATATGATTTAAGCAGTTTGAGATAGACTCAACATCCTAATTTCTGAATTATAACAAAGTTTAATTCTTAGGATGTGACCAGTCTTTCCTAAGTACTTTATATCAAACAGGACTAGACAACCAAAAACACATTGATGACAATAAATCAACATCATTCTAAATGATTAGAATGTCATCAACATACATTAAGAAATTTATTATTCTATATAGCTATACACACATAAGGCCTTTTAATATTTGATCAAAATCAAACAATTTGATTTCTTGATCAAAGATAATATTTTATGATTTAGATGCTTGCTTTAATCCTTAAATGGAATTTAAGGAACTTGCAATCTAAATACTACCGTTTCTTTGCTATGTACAAGTCTAGTTACATCATATAGATGTTTTCCTCAAGATTGCTACTAAAAGAAGCTTTCTTGATATCCATTGCCATATTTCATCCAAATGAAATATAATGGATAAGAAAATCTAGATAAAGTCAAACTTGACTATTGGTGAAAAAATCTTTTCATAGTCGAACCATTTCGTTCTGAATAAATATTTTCACCATTAGTCTTGACTTTGAAGGTTCGCACCTTCAAATCTATCAATCTCAACTTGTAGACCTATTTGAGAACAATAGGCTTAATGCCATTAGGCTCCTCTACAAGTTCTAAACTTTAAATAGAATCTAATTCTATTTACATAACCTTGATCCAGTAATCCATATTTATATCATCTATTGCCTCAACGTAGGACCGAGGATCAAATTTATATCCTTGTGGAATGACTTCAAAAGTTTATTCCAAAAGTATGAATTTATTTGATAATTGATAATCCTCCCACTACGATATTGTATTGGTGTATTAGCTATATATCTAGAACAATTCCTTGTGATGTATCTAATACAACCATCTCATTTCTAAATGTATTTCATAGTTGTCTTACAACAAATTCTGACATTTTTCTTCTAGAACGATTCTATGTATAGCTTTAAGATTATTCACATAGTCATCATCAAGAATTTTGTATTTGTACTTTACAAACATCTTATCTTCTTTATGACTACCAAAACAATCTTTTGAAATTCATTTTGGATACCCAACATAAACACACATTTTTCTACCTTTGATTTCATTTTGTTAGACTTCCTTTCTAGCACAAGTGCTGGACATCCCCAAAAGTGGAAGTATCATATACTAGGTTTTTACCTAATCCACAATTTGACAAATGTCTTAGGAACAAACTTTTGAAATCAATTTTAGAAAATGTATAGTAATACATAGAGTATATCTCCAAAAGAAATAAGGAAATTGAAATACTTATCATGTACTTTACTATTTCTAAAAGAGTCTTATTCCTCCTTTATGTATGCACTGACTTAAAGAAGTCATTGATATTATATTCCTTTACAATAAAGGAACCCTAGATCATATTATCCTCTAAATAGAATTCATAGATTGAAAATTTAACAAATAATGGTTCTAAAAGCCCATCTTTCACCAATCTTGAATATCATTTAGATTAATAAGATTTAGACATAAGTGCCAAAAACATACAATACCAAAGGATGAAAACTTTCTCTTTAAAAAGTAAAACATGTAAATCTCCATCTAGAAAACAATTATGGACAAAACTTAGCTTTACCAAAACGGAAATACTTTCCTTTTGGTCATACTTTTGAGTCTAATTTCCTTTTGGCAACTACTAGGGCAAATAGCTTGCCCAACTGTTTGGTATTTTAATTCCTCTTCTTACCACCTTTTCCTTTTGGTCTAGGCTAAGAATTTGATTAAATCATATTGATCCTAGCCTTAGCTTTTAGGATGTCTTCCGTTGTGTAGAACTCACTCATCAATTCAGATAATATAAAAGAAATTTATTTTCAAAACAATCTGAATTGGTCAAATGATTCTAACATGGACTTATGGATCATATCTATATGAGATTAACATTTAATCTCTACATCAAAGAATTTCAATTCATTTTAAAATGAAAATATTTTCATAAAATGATATAGAATTGGAACTACTTAAGCTTTTCTTGGCACTCAATATGACTTATATAAAATATCGTCTAGTAGCACGATATTTCATACCAAACATCTCATTTAGTCTTAATACAAAGTCTAAGTCTAGTACTAACTCTTGCATCTCATGCTGTAGCACATTTGAGATAAAAGTCAATGTAATATATTAGCATTTCAATGGAGATTATGATCATATCATAAGCCATTTTCCATCAATGCATTATGCATAGGAAATTATGATAATGCTGAATTGAAACATATATATGTACTTCAACTCCTTAAGCACCAAGTCCAAAATTATATCTTAGTTAATGTGATTCAATAAAAAAAATAGTTAGAGAACAAAAATTTATGGCAACCTCAATTCGAGACTATGAACATAATTACAGGGACATTATATTTTGCATCCATAACCATATAGTATAAAACCCGAAAAACATACTATACTAGGTGCAACGACAACCTAATCCCGCAATTAATATTCCTCAGCATAGAGTGAATACCAACCACTACGATCAGGCGAGAATTACTCTCATTATTAATGCTATCATGGTAACTCTTACCAAACAAAATAATTTGCCGCTATTTCTTTGGTCTCTAAGTGATAATAGCAAGAACTCAGCATAGAGGATACTATCAAACTTAGTCTAGTGTACACCATTGCCTAGAATCATGTGTAACCACATTTCATCCCCTTAAACAGGTTTATTATGTAGTGCCATGATACAAAACACCCTTCGCATGGAATGCAAAACTCGAGGCTAAGACAAGGTGTTTGATCAAACTACTATAAACCAAGAAATTCAATCCTGTAGTACCATGAAATAAATACTCTCCGCATGGAATGCTAAGCTCAAAGCAAAGACAAAGTATATATTTCACACTACTATGAACCAACAATGGAGGCCATGAGATCCAACCCTTGTATCTCTCTCCCACTAGAAATTTTAAAACAAGTGGATTGTCCTAAAAACATTGTGATCTAATCACAAATTTAACCCTACACATCAAATGTGTTTAATTGTTTAAATTCGATGTGATGTTACTAAGTCACGTCACTTTAGTGTAACGAACATTCGCTTAATCTCAAAGAAGTTTAACCTTGTAATCCGTGAAGTAAATACCCTCCGCATGGAATGCAAGACTCGAAGTCAAGACAAGGTATTTATTCACATTACAATAAGCTTAACAAAAGGGTTATTTAAGCACTCCCACTCGTTATTTGGGTTTTTCTTAAATAATTGTGATCCTATCACAACTAATAACCTTGCACTTGTTCAAGACTCTAATCTCATTAGAATTACTAACTAAAATGGAAGTTCTAAACTATTTAGGATTCCTTAAACATTAAAGAATCAAAAATTAGTTATATAGAACTCTCTCCTTAATTTACTAAATAAAAGATTCTAATCTCATTAGAAACTATATAAATTTTTAATTAGAATTTTAATCTCATTAAAACCCTCTAATTAAAATAAATTAAGGACTTTTAATCATAAAACAATTTAGGACTAAGAGTTCTATTTAACTAACATCTTTGATCTTAGTAGGTCTTTTAGTTAGATAATGATTAATAAATATCCTTAACTTTTAAGGACTATAAAATTAATCATATAGCCTTGCTTTTATTAAAGTTTTAACACTTAGTCAAAAACAAGTGAAAATTTAAAAATTCAGTGTCTTTGATTAGTCTAAAGGAATTCTCGATCGATCGAGACTCGCAAAACTGATTTTTTTCCAGAATTTTTAGGTAACCGTTTTTGACATCTTTATTGTTCTGCCATCAAAAACACTTTTTGATTTTATCAACGAAGATTTACAGATCAAGAACCATAATAATGCTAGACACGTGAAAAAAATATAATCCTAATCTCATTAGGAATAAATTTCATTAAACTAGCATTAACGTATATAAATATATATATAACGCAATAAAAATCTTTATTATATATAAAAATCTATATTATATTATATATTATATAATATACAAATTAATATATATAATATATAATTATTACATTATATATATATATATATATATATATATATATTTACATATGCCATTGACTTGTCTTTTTCTTAAGTCACGGTGGGCCATCAAGAAAATATACTCCAAGACAATTCATGAAAGAAGGCTTTGATTCATTGCAAGTGTGCCAATCCGTATCATGCAATCTAAATAAACCAAAACACATTTCATGCAATAAAGGACAAAACATGCAACAAGACAAAGTCAAAAATACACCAATTGAACTTCCCATGCAATCCATGCAATAAGTCCAAAACCAAGCCATGTAAAGCATATTCAAACCATGCATTAAACTCCATTTACGTGCTTGATGGTTATTGAACAATAAAGGCACGACTTCACACAAATAACTACCCTTGTAATGGTAGTTACACAAATAACTACCCGTGTCTTCATTGCAATGGTCAAGAGAATTTTTTTTTTTTTTTTTACACCAATGCAATCCGTACATAACATTACAATCAATATGTCAACGCAATGTGTCAATGCATTAACACTCAACCGTATTCTTCCATTAATGGTTATTGAATCAATGATCAATCCGTGCACATGTAGAACAATATATCACATATATTTATCAATGCACACAAGATTTATGAAACAATATCTTTATGCAGAAATTAAAAAACACAAAGATAACGGTTTTCTTAAATTCTAAAATTCAATCACACGCTATACAATTATGATATGAAAACCTGGCTCTGATACCAACTGAAGGAAAAATTCTGGTTTTGTATCTCATACAAAACACACAGTGGAAGCAACAAATAAGGATCTATTTCATTCATGATTGATAACGTGCACAATGTAAATTTCAGAATTTAAGAACAAGATAGCGTACCTTGGTGTGGAGAAATTCAAAACAAAGATTAGAAGTACTTGGGAACACTTTTAATCTTCACTCCAATTCCACTTTACGCCCAAGATGTGTGGTCTCTCAATCAGTTTTTCAAAGGGAAAATGAAAGTGTGTCTCACACTCTTTCACACACACCGTTTCTTATTTTTTCTTTCTAACTTCTAAAAATTCTGTATGTTTCTCCCTTTATAACTAACTGATTATCTAATTGGGCTGGCCTATTAGGCCTTTCCAATTGGGCTTTAGTGTGTGGCTTGGAGTGTGACCAAAAGGGACCAATAAGACACTAGCTCCAATGGGCCTTGGGCTTTTCCGTCAACTCTTGACAAGCCCTAAGTTACCATTAATTATATTTGATACCACTATATAAATATAATTTCACTCTAGGCCTTATTAATAAATTATATCCCAAGACTTTATTATGCATGCAACCCCTTCATTAAAATATTCGTAGTAATCCAAAGTCATGAATATAGACTGCCACTTTGAAGATTACTACATCTTAATCCTTGAGTACCCGGTTTAATCCTTTATGTTATTTGTCATATATTTATGAAATTCAATTTCATAAATATATACTTTAGTAACTCCTTACTAAAGTGGTTGGGCCCAACACTCTGAATAACTAAACCCATTAAACTTATCTCAAGGGAATATTTTGTATCTCCATTAAGAGACTATGAATTCCATCTTGAGAATATATGTTCCATCAACACTAAATGCGGATGCCCAACATACTGAGGTTTTGACCGTAACTAATAGATCTCACTCCTGATATATCAAAGCAACAACATCTCATGATCAGGTCCATTATTCTCTCAGGATTTAGAATTGATGTAAATAGAAGTCGTGAGATTTATTATTCATTTGACAGTCGTTAGGAGAATAATAAATCTCACAGCAGTCCAGTTCAATATGTCTTAATTCTTAAAACATATCAACATACCAACTAGAAGTCTCCACTTCCATGATCAAGACAAATCATCTTAGTTGATATGTTATAGTCTTCGCAGATGAAACACCCAATTTCATCACCGACTACGAACTAAACTTCTGAGTTTACAAAGAACTTGTGATTTATATCTTCTGTGACTTTTCACATAAATCACATACAATGCATCTCATGGACTATGATAATGTCTTAGTTCATTTATAGATAATCTCATATAATTAAATAATTTAATTATTAAATACATGCCAATAAATTGGGTTTTAGGGCATAAACCCCAACAGTGTGTGGCTTGGAGTGGGACCAAAAAGGTAACAAATAAGACATTAGCTCCAATGAGCCTTGGGCTTTTCTGTCAACTCTTGACAAGTCTAAAATTACCATTAATTATATTCAATACCACTATATGAATATAATTGCACTCTAGGCCTTATGAATAAATTATATCTCAAGACTTTATTGTACATGCAACCCCTTCTTAAAATATTTGTAGTAATACAAAGTCATGAATGTTGACTGCCACTTTGAAGATTACTACATCTTAATCCTTGGGTACCCAGTTTAATCCTTTAAGTTATTCATTATATATTTATGAAATTCAATTCCATAAATATATTCTTTAGTAATTCTTTACTAAAGTGGTTGGGCCCAACTCTCTGAATAACCAAACCAATTAAACTTATCTCAAGAGAATATTTTGTATCTCCGTTAAGAGACTATGAATTCCATCTTGAGAATATATGTTCCATCAACACTAAATGTAGCTGCCCAATATACTAAGGTTTTGACCGTGACTATTAGATCTCACTCCTAATATATCAAAGCAACCTACATCTCATGATCAAGTCCATTATTCTCTCAGGATTAAGAGTTGATGTAAATATATGTCGTAAGATTTGTTATTCATTTGACAGTCGTTAGGAGAATAATAAATCTCACAAAGGGTCCAGTTCAATATGTCTTAACTCTTAAAACATATCAATATACCAACTAGAAATCTCCATTTCCATGATCAAGACAAATCATCTTAGTCGATACGTTATAGTCTTCGCAGATGAAATGCTCAATTTCATCACCGACTACGAACTACATTTTGAGTTTACAAGGAACTTGTGATTTACATCTTCTGTGACTAAATCACATACAATGCATCTCATGGAATAAGATAATGTCTCATTAGTTCATTTGTAAATATTCTCATGTAGTTAAACAATTTAATTATTTATGACATGCCAATAAATTGGATTTTGGGGCATAAACCCTAACACAAGGAACTAACCAAGAGTTCTCAGCACCCAAGACACCTCAGCAGAATGGAGTTGTGGAAAGAAAGAATAGAGTGATCCAAGAAATGGCTAGAGTCACGCTGAATAACAAAAGTATGGCAAAGTCATTCTGGGGAGAAGCTGTAAACACTGCATGTCATACACAAAACAAGGTGTATTTTCGATTAGATACTAAGAAGACTCCATATGAACTTTGGAGAGTGAAAAGCCTATTGCAAAATATTTCAGAATATTTGGTAGTGAGTGCTACATCCTTCGAGATTGTGAGAATCTTGAAAAGTTTGGTGCAAAAAGTGATAAGGGGATCTTTCTTAGATACTCTATAGAAAGCAGAGCATATAGAGTGTACAATCTTAGGACCAAAACATTAATGGAACCTGCCAACGTTGTGATTAATGATGAACAATGTGCTAAAGATCATTTTGAAATGATTCAAAGTATCTAGGATAAACCCATAGAAGTTGAAGATGTTCTACCTAAGGAGTATGTTAGTAAACCTGTTGACCAAGAATTACAAATTTTGAATGACACTGTGTCAGAACCAAGAACCCCAGTTCATGAAAGGATACAAGCCCATCAACTTCTTTGGTGAAAGGCCCATCTGCAAGGGTTAAGCTGAATCACTCTACCACTAACATCTTGAGAAGCCTAAATAACAACATGCGTCTAAGGTCAAAGGCATTGAATGTTATCACACATTCATGTTATTTGTCTCAAGTAGAACCCAATTAGATAAAGCTCTAGAAGTTGCTGATTGGATAAACTCCATGCATGAAGAACTTCATCAATTCATTCGAAATGATGTGTGAGAATTGGTTCCTAGACCAAAGGATGTCAATGTGATAGGTACATAATGGATCTTCAAGAACAAGTCTGATGAACATGGAACTGTCATAAAAAAATAGACCTGGACTTGTTGCTCAAGGATACACTCAAGTAGAAGGAGTAGACTTTGATGAAACCTTTGTACCTGTTGCCAAACTTGAGTATATTAGAATACTTTTGGCTATTGCATGTCACTTCAACTTCAAACTCTATTAAATAGATGTAAAAAGTGCATTTTTGAATGGAATGTTACAAGAAGAAGTATAGGTAGAGCAACCCAAAGGCTTTATGGATCCTTATAGACCAAATGATGTCAACAAATTGAAGAGAGCACTGTATGGTCTTAAACAAGCTCCTCTATCTTGGTATGACAGACTAACTTTTTATCTTATAGAGAATGGTTTTAAAAGAGGAAATGATAATAGTACTCTTTTCATTCGAATTGATAAGAAACATTTAGTTGTGGCACAAGTCTATGTGGATGATATAATTTTTGGCTCTACTAATGACACTTTTACTAAATCTTTGCAGATGAAATGAAGAAAATGTTTGAAATGAGCATGGTGGGTTAACTTACCTACTTCTTGGGATTGCAAGTGAAGCAAACCGACAAAGGAATCTACATCAACCAAGCTAAGTATGCAAGAAATCTTGTCAAGATATTTGGACCTGAGAATGCTACTCATGCTAGAACACCAATGGCCACCAACATAAAACTAGGGATTGATCCATCAGGTCAACCTATTGACATTACCTTATATAGAAGCATGCTTGGTTGTTTATTATACTTAACTACTAGTCGTCCTAATATATCTTTTAGTGTTGGTGCGTGTATTAGATTTCAAGCTAATCCTAAAATGTCACATTTAACTGTTGTTAAAAGAACATTTAGGTATGTGAGTGGGACTAGTGATTTTAGTTTGTTCTATAGCAAAGAATCAAATGTTTCTCTTGCTGGATATTCTGATGTTTATTAGGCTGGTAATGCTAATGATAGGAAAAGCAATATTGGTGGGTGTTTCTATGTTGGAACTAACTTAGTTGCTTGGATGAGTAAAAAGAAAAATTTTGTCTCTCTGTCAACTGCAGAAGAAGATTAGATTGTTGCTGGAAATATTTGCTCAGCTTCTTTGGATAAAAAGGCTTTTGGGTGATTATGAATTGTCACAGGATACTATGGTTGTGTATTGTGATAACTCTAGTGCTATTGACATCTCTACGAATCCGGTACAACATTCTAAGACCAAGAATATAGAGATTAGATATCACTTTATTAGGGATCCTGTTGAAAGGAAAATTGTTGCTTTTGAGTATATCCTTACTAAACGTCAGAATGCTGACATTTTTACCAAACCTCTTGATAGGACCAAGTTTGAGTGTTATCACATGTCCTTAGTTTCTGTTTGGATATCCATGATCCTTGTGCTTAATCTTTCTATTCCTTGTGACCAAAATGTTTTTTTCGTTAGGATTTTCCTTTGCATTACATTTATGCATTTCATTTTAGGTTTATTTAGGATGTTTTTAAGTTTTTTTTTTTTTAAATAAAAAAATAGAAAACCATTTTTTTTTTTTTTTTGTGGATTACACATCATCAAGTGTGTAATTGAGGTTGGCCTAGGAAATCTGCATTTCATGACTGTGTACCTTATTTAATGTTGATGAGCTATTTTTCTACACTTTGCTAGTTTGTGCTATGTAGTGCTTAATTTGTGTGACTTGTATATGGTTTTTAAACATATGATCTTGATTTTGACATCACATTCTTTTGATTGTACGGACTAAAAAATTCTACGAGAAAGGCATAAATAACCATTTCACCACTATTACTCACCAATCATGAAAAACTGTGTGCAATTTATAAAAGCCGTGCTTGGTAAGGTGTAGCACTTGCACATCATGACTAAACAAGGTGTTTTTTTATTAAAAAAAAAGGAAAAAGAAAAAGAAAAGCAAAAAGGAAAATAAAATGTTTTTACATGATTGCAAGCATGTTTTCTAGGAGATGTGGCTATTATATGATGTAACTCTTTAGGTGATAGTCACTTTCAAATTAATGTGATTGATGATGTAGAAATTTTTGTTTAAATATTATTTACATATCACCTTTTATGTATCTCATACACTTACTAGTTGCACACATTACATGCAAATCTCTATTAAACACTGTACTTGAGATTGTTTGTTAATTAATGTGGCCATCCAAAATTATGCTTCTTGTAATGTTAATACTCTTTTGGTAGTTTGGGTAAATATTTTAGAGGAGAAAATTTTTGAATCTTGATAAAAATTGATTTGGTTGAAGAGAAATTGGTTTTGGAAAACATTTGGAATCACTGACATGCATTTCATATCATAAAATCTTGTTTTAAAAGTGTTTCTAGAGAAAATTTCCAGGTTTTTTGAATTTTATGATCTTTCAAGTCTCGATAGATCAAATATTTTTTTCGATTGATCGAAAAAATATAGTTTTTAGGCCAAAACTCGCCGCCTGATTTGACTCCTACTTCGATTCCTCTCGATTAGTCGAACCTGTTTTTAAAGCTTTTTTGATTCCTAGCTTAATTCCTCCCAACCAATCGAAAATCATTTTTTCTTAAAAATAAAAAGGAATCAGAACACTATTCTTCCTTTTTTTTTTCTTCCTCTTCAATCCCTCTCGATTCCTTCTTAGTCATTTATTTTTGTCTTTTCTGAGTCAAAGCTTCAAGGGTTTTCTTCCTTAACATCTGGTACGACCTTTTTACCTTTCCTTTTTTATTATATTACATGCATACATGCATTTTCATCAAATTTTCCAAAAATTTTGAACCAATGGAATTTTGGGGGGGGGGGGGGGGGGTTGTGTTTTTGATTATTTTAATCTAATTTGTTGGATGGGTTTTTGTTCATGCATCATATAAACCTGTTTCCCTCACTCTAATTTCAAAATTTTCATGGTTTGTGCAAAATTTCGAAATTAGGGTTTATGTGTTCTTGAGAAATTTGGGGATTTTGTTCAATTGGGTAAATTTGATTGAAATCAGCTTGTGATATTGTTTAATTGAGTAATTATGACATGTGTTATACCTGTTGTGATGTTCAATTGATCAATATATGTATTTTTGGAAAATTAAGGTTTCAAGATTAGGGATTTTGCATAATTTCTAATTTTCTTGGTCAATTTTCAAAATTGGGATAAAATTGAATTGTTTTGTACATTAGATCATGCATCATATAGTTTTTGAAAATTCTCTCAATATTGTGCTCTAACTTTATCTGATGCAGTCTGTCCTTGGTTTTGAATTTTTTTTTTTTTTTGGTTTTTCCTTTTCTTTAAATCTTAGATATGGCTCCTAAGGTTGGTAGAAAGTTTAAAACCAAAGCTTATAAAACCACAAGATCCTCCTCTACTCCTACTCCAGTTGATAGGGTTAGGTTTCCTACAACTAGGAATTTGGAATTTTTTGATAGATTAACCAAGTATAGGTCTATTTGGGGAGAAAGATAGATTATCTGATGAATTAGATCCTTCTATTCATAGGAATCTAGTGTCTAAGAGCTGGTTATCTTTGTGTGATGTTCTCATCCCCCTTTCGTTACCTTAATTAGAGAATTCTACTCAAATCTCTCTGTTCATTTTAAGGATTCAAGTGGTCATTACTTGACTACCTAGATTAGAGATGAAGAGTTTAAGATAACTAAGCAAATAGTATCTAGAGCTCTTGGTGTACCTCTAATACGTAAATCTACATATCTATACACTGAGTCTCCTCCTATAGATGATGTGATGTCTTTACTATGTGGAAGATTAGTTACTTGGGGATTTGAACCAAGGATAAACTCCAGTGAGTTTACTAAGCTTAACTTCTTTTCTTTTGGATAGCCTATCACAACATCTTCCCTATCTCTCACATTCACACCATTCCTTTAGATAGACGTGCCTTTCTATATGTTTTTATTATAGATTAGTCTATATGCTTTCCTTCTTTATTCATTCAAACCATTGTGGAGGTCTTTAAGAGTAAATCTAAAGCACACAAGTTGTTCTTTCCAGTATTCATATATAGGGTCTTGACCCATCTAGAGTTAGATTAATTTCCTGCTTTAGAGTTAGTTCATATCACTGCCCCTATAGGACCCACTTTTCTTAGTCAGAGACAAGCTCAGCTGAAGAATGTTGAACCAAGCAGTGGAACTTCAAAGCGACCTAGATTGGAAGCTTCTACTGCTACTCCTGCTATTAGTGATCATCCTGCTACTGTGGACCATACTGAGGACATTCATGTAGATCCTACTATTGTGTGGATCCTGTTGTTGGTGCTAAGATTAATGATCCTACTGTTACTCCTCCTCTCTCACTCCTAGCCAGGATAGAGAATTTTCTGACTACTTAGGTAGCTCATGGATAGCTTATTGATGAGCTACTCACTAAGGTTGCTGCCTTGAGAGCTGACTTTGCTAAGTATAGGAGTGCATTTCCACCTCCTCCACCCTTTGATCCTTGATGTTTGCCTTTGGCAATGCGTAACAAAAAGGGGGAGTGGGTTTTGATATTTTGCTCTTGTACTTAGGGGAAGAGTTAGAGAGAGTTTTTGTACTTAGGGGGAGTAGTGATGTATTTATCATTTTTTATGATGTGATGTATTTTTTTTTTTGGGTATATTTTCTTTTATTGTTCTTATTTCATAAACATTGATGGTTTGTTTTTGACTATGATAGTTTCATTTATAATTACTCATTTGATATATCTGTCTATCTTTTATTTTTGTGAATTTAAGTTTGGTGTTTAGATTTTGGATTTATCTGTCTATCTTTTATGGTCAGTCTTTCAGGAGTTTACATGTTAATTCTTTCTCAATTACTGTCTATTATAGCAATTAATAGTTAATGGACTGTGATAGAATTATATTAGGGCTACACTTTGTAAATTGGGCTAGTTCTTGAGTTGAGCAATTCATATATATATGTGTGTGTGTGTGTGTGTGTGTGTTTTGTCATGGATTTCCAAAGGGGGAAATTGTTAGGTTCTAAAGATTTAGGATTAAATGTTTAGAGTCCTAATTTGTATATGTTGGCAAGCCAAGAACAAAAAATGTTTAGAATAGACATTTCTTAAAGTGTTTCAAGTCAAGTCTCAAGAATATTCAAGTTGTAGGAAAAAGAAGTAATTTTCAGTGAAGCTCAATCGATCGAAGATCAAGCTTGAACGATAAAAAATCACAGAATAATAATTTATGCAAAACTTAAATCAAGCCCAAGCTCGCAAAAATGTTTAGGGTTTTAGTCCAAAATTCCTAAGTATAAAAGGAAAACCCGAACTACGTTTTGAAAACTCTTGGAAGACTTGTGAGTTACTCCTGTGAAATCTAAGAGGTTTTGTGCCTTCTAACTCTATAAGTGTCTACCGGAACAAGATTTACAATCAAGTATTGGTGGGATCTAGTTGCTGCAAGATCAACAAGTGGTGATCTGAAACCTTTGAGTGGGATCTCTAAGTCATAAGCGTGAGAGCTTGTGTGCTGCAAATCCAAGAGAGAAGAGTCTATGGATTCAAAGCTTGCATGTAGTTGTGTCAGTAAGTTACTATTGGAGGTAGCAATAGATTTACAGTTAAATCTTATTGTAAAAACTTCAATTCTCTATTAGTGGATTTGTTTAACTTGGGGATGGCTAGGTCAAACCCTCCCCAGGTTTTTACCTTGAAACGGTTCGTTTTATTGGTTTTTCTAGGTGGTCATATCTGTGTGTTATTTACTTTTCTGCTATTTGCATGATATGATCTTTAACTCTTTAACATAGATATCATAATTAACCTAAGTAAACACTTGGCTAATTCATTAGGTTAAACTAATCTGGTTTTAAGGGGTCTAAACAAACAAACAGAGAAACCTTGAACTCTATTCTAAGCTAGAGAACTCTCACAAATATATAGTGGTCAAACTCTCTATTTCACACATACAATTGCCGCAACACGCCTCCTATTTATACTAGAGTAAGTCAGCTAGGTGTAAACGGATAAAAAGACTATTTTGAAAATCTAAACAAACTTTGTAGATAAAAAAAAAATGTATATATATATATATATATCAAACTTAAAAAATTAAATGAAACAACTCACTTTAAGCGTGAAAAGTGAAATTTAGTCTTTTTTTTTTTTTTTTTTTAGGAGGAAGTGAAATTTAGGATTAATTTTTTATATTAAACTCTAGTATTTTTATTCCACGTGATAGAAACCCATGGCTCATGACTCAGGGAGGGTCCACATGGGTTATTGGATAGATGGGAGTTTGTGTTTGAATTTAAATGGGAGATTATCATGATAAGGGTTATCAGTTTAAGTCCTTAACGAGTAAGACTCCTCTCAAATTTATTTATAAACCCCCTACATTAATCAAACAAAATAATTGAAAGGAAATTAGTGAGACATAAAACACATGGAAATTTTCTATGAAGTGCTCCTCAGTCTAGTGTCATCTCTCAAGGGTCACTATCAACAAGCACCCTAGAACTTGGAGTGTGGAAAATATGTATATACTCTAGTAGTATTTGCACTAGCAATAAGGTGTTCCAAAACTCGTGAGGTCTTGTAGGAGTGTGTTAAGTAATAAAAGAGAATCGGGTTATGGTATTTGATTTCCTACGAGGTAAGTAAGTCCAAAACCATAGTTAACTTTGGTTTTAGATCCATGCTAGGATATTTGTAGTGTTTGCAAAATTTCATGTCAAAAGTTTTGGCTACAAGTAAACTGATATTGGATCAAGTCATTGTGGTTCAAGATTAGAAGAAGTTCAAAGTGCTATAGCAAGAATCTGTTAGGATTAGTGCCCTTAAATCCTATTGTATGATGCTATGTATGTTATTATGTATGACATTTTGTATGAATTAATGTTGTGATTAATAAAGTTGTTTTATTATTATCTAAAATAATGGTAACATGAATATTGAGACATTACCATATAGTCCATGAGATAGATAGTATGTGATTTATGTGAAAAGTCACAGAAGATATAAATCACAAGTTATTTGTAAACTCAGAATTGTAGTTCGTAGTAGGTGATGAAATTGGGCATTTCATCTGTGAAGATTATAACATATCAACTAAGATGATTTGTCTTGATCATGGAAATGGAGATTTCTAGTTAATATGTTAATATGTTTTAAGAGTTAAAACATATTGAACTGAACTGGTGTGAGATTTATTATTCTCCTAAAGACTGTCAAATGAATAATAAACTCACGACTTATATTTACATAAGCTCTTAATCCTTAGAGGATAATGGATCTGATCATGAAGTGTAGGTTGCTTTGATATATCAAGAGTGAGATCTAAAGTTACGGTTAAAACCTCAGTATGTTGGGCAACCACATTTAGTGTTGATGGAACATATGTTCTCAAGATGGAATTCATAGTCTCTTAACGGAGATACAAAATATTCTCTGAGATAAGTTTAATGGGTTTGTTGTTCAGAATGTTAGGTCTAACTACTTTAGTAAATAGTTACTAGAGTATACATTTATGAAATTAGATTTCATACATATATGATGAATAACTTAAAGGATTAAACCAGTCACTCAAGGATAAGATGTAGTAATATACGAATTGGCAGTCTACATTCATGACTGTGTGTTACTACAAATATTTTATGAAGGAGTTCCATGTACAACAAAGTCTTGGGATATAATTTATAAATAAAGCCTAGAGTGCAAATATATTTATATAGTGGTATTAAATATAATTAATAGTAACTTTGGACTTGTTAAGAGTTGACAGAAAAGCCCAAGGCCCATTAGAGCTAGTGTCTTATTGGTCCCTTTTGGTCCCACTCGAAACCACACACTTAAGCCCAATTGGAAATACCCAAAAGGCTAGCCCAATTAGATAATCAGTTAGATACAAAGGGAGAAACATATAGAATTTTCTGTAGAGAATTGTAAGAACACAATTGTGAAGTGGTGTGTATGTAAGTATTAGACACTTTGACATTCTCCCTTTGTAAACTGATTGAGAAACCACACATCTTGGGCATTAGTGGAATTGGAGTGAAGATTGAAAGTATTCCCAAGTGCTTCTGATCTTTGGTTTTGAAATTCACCTCTCCAAGGTACACTCTCTTGTTCTCAAATTCTGAAACTTACATAGTGCATGTTAACATTTATGAATGAAGTAGATCCGTTGTTGTTTTCCGCTGTGCATATTTTGTATGCTATACAAACATTTTATTTTCCATTAGAATCTTGGATAAGCAAGATTCCTCCCCATACTTAATTCTTAAGATTAAATTGCAATTTACAGTTTGGGGTAATTTTGATTGTGCCCACTAAAGATTCAACATTTTTATCTGTACCCCCTAAGGTGACATATTGTTTGGATTTAAGTTCTTCCTTTAATGTGGTGTGATGATAATTATGTTAAGTGCCAACTAGTGAGCACACTCCTTAGAACCCGCGCATGTTGCCGCGTTGGTTCACTTTCTCTTATCTCTTTTCATCCTTTACCGTTGGTGGGATGAACTTCGAAAGACTTTGGCCCAAATGGAGCGTACTCATCTTCCCACTTATCACCAACTGGGGTGAAAGGGACAAAAGAACCAAGTAAAGTGTGTGCAAACAAGTATTGAATAAGCCTTTATTAAGAATAAGACACATTAGAATCAAACTCTCTATCCCTTGTGGAGTCGCCACTGTTGGCGCAACAATTTCTTCCTTAGGAAAGGGGAGTTGCCACTGTTGGCGCAAAAATTTCTTCCCCAGTGGAGTCACCACTTAGATTAGGTCTAGGAACCATAAATATGACGTCCTTATGTGAAAGAACTAATCTTACTACCAGAGTATGGGTTCGGAGTTTAGGTATGAGGATGGGAAGGTGTTAGGCACCCAACCCCACCCTACTGATGGGTCAGCTTCCAATCATTGTGTCTTAGTTCTTAATCTCATTAAAGGCTCATTTAATATTGTTATTTATACTCACTCACACACACACACACACACACACACACACTAGCATACATCTAGCAATCAACATGGCATTTCATCCCAAAAACCTTAACATACATCTATCATTGCAACTCACATCAAGCTTAGCATACATCTATCATGTGTATCATATTATCTCATCCAAGGCAACAAACAACAAGATTTCACAAGGGCAGAAACATAGATGTGGCAACATTAAAGAAACATGTGATTGCATTCTAGACATCAAGAACACATCATCCAACCAAGGATGTTCAACTCATCATTGGGGCAGGAGACCAAAATTTATTAAGGAGTACAAAAAGAGGTGTCTATAGGGTAATAAAAAAAGGTTTCATCAAGTAACTTTGGAAAAGTGTATTGGGTAACACATAGAGGTCTTTGCATCTGTTGGGGTTTATACCCTAAAATCCAATTTATTGGCACATCATAAATAATTAAATTGTTTAATTATATGAGACTATTATAAATGAACTAATGGGACATTATCTTAGTCCATGAGATGCATTGTATATGATTTATGTGATTTAGTCATAGAAGATGTAAATCACAAGTTCCTTGTAAACTCAAAATGTAGTTCGTAGTTGGTGATGAAATTGGGTGTTTCATCTGCGAAGACTATAACATATCAACTAAGAAAATTTGTTTTGATCATGGAAATGGAGATTTCTAGTTGGTGTGTTGATATGTTTTAAGAATTAAGACATATTGAACTGGATCGCTGTGAGATTTATTATTCTCCTAATGACTGTCAAATGAATAATAAACTCACGACTTCTATTTACATGAACTTTTAATCCTGAGAGAATAATGGACCTGATCATGAGATATAGGTTGCTTTGATATATTAGGAGTGAGATCTATTAGTTACGGTCAAAACCTCAGTATGTTGGGCAGCCACATTTAGTATTGATGGAACATATATTTTCAAGATGGAATTCATAGTCTTTTAACGTAGATACAAAATATTCTCTTGAGATAAATTTAATGGGTTTTGTTATTCAGAGAGTTGGGCCCAACCACTTTAGTAAGGAGTTACTAAAGTATATATTTATGAAATCGGATTTCATAAATATATAATGAATAACATAAAGGATTAAACCGGGTACTCAATGATTAAGATGTAGTAATCTTCAAAGTGGCAGTCTATATTCATGACTTTGTATTACTACGAATATTTTATGAAGGGGTTGCATGTACATTAAAGTCTTGTGATATAATTTATAGATAAGGCTTAGAGTGCAACTATATTTATATAGTGGTATTAAATATAGTTAATGGTAACTTTGGACTTGTTAAGAGTTGATAGAAAAGCCCAAGGCCCATTGGAGCTAGTGTCTTATTGGTCCCTTTTGGTCCCACTCCAAGCCACACACAAGAGTCCAATTGGAATGGCCCAAAAGGCTTTCCCAATTAGATAATCAATTATATATAAGGAGAGAAACATACAAAATTTAATTAAGGTTTTCATGAGACCTTTTCATAAGAGTTTTTATACAAGGAATGAAATGATTTGTATGTAATTGTTGGACACTCTCCTATTCTCTCCTTGGAAACTGATTGAAAGACCACATATCTTGGGCATTAAGTAGAATTGGAGTGAAGATTAAAAGTGTTCCCAAGTGCTTCTGATATTTTGTTTTGAATTTCACCGCTCCAAGGTACGCTTTCTTGTTCTCTAATTCTAAAACTTACATAGTGCATGTTATCGATTGTGTATGAAGTAGATCCGTTAAATTTCCATTACGTATGTTTTGTATGCGATACAGACATGTGATTTTCCAACAGCATCGAGTAACACGAAGGTTTGTGTCGAGAAGCACAAAGGGTCTTTTTATCGAGTAACACAAAGAAGTGTGTCGGGTAACACAAAAAGATTTCGTTGAGTAATTTTGGAAAAGTGTGTCAAGTAACACAAAACTTTCTTCGCATCAGGTAACACAAAGACTGAAAGCTCTCTCTCTCACGAAGAAAAAGATGAACTTGCATGTAGCAAGAAGAAGGTCAAGGATGTCAACCATGCGGGGTTCAATGAGGGTCCAAGCTCAGGCCCTTCTTCTCCGAGCCAAGCCATGGGCTCTTGGAAACAAGGGTTGTCCTTTAAAGATAAGTTAGTCAGGGAAATCCCAGGGGCTTTCACTTAAGCTTTTAACTTTGGGGATGAAATAGAGGATGATGCTAGTGTTGATGCTGACTCAGATGAAGATGTGGAGACACTCAAACAAGGTATAGTGGCTGTCAAGTTTTCCAAGGAATTTAAGCAGCATATTAGAAGGCCATGGGCAAGAGTCCTCATTGTTAAGGTGTATGGTAGGGCTGTTGGGCTCAGCTTCCTTCAATCCAAACTTCTTGCTTTGTGGAAACTAGCAGGAAGACTGGATTGTGTGGACTTAGGACATGGTTTTTTTCTCACTAGGTTGTCTCTGAAAGAAGACTTTGAGAATGTTTTGCGAAAGGGGCTGTGCTTTATGGGAGACCATTTTTTGTCTATTAGGCCATGGGAGCCAAATTTCAAGCCAGCTTCAGCAAATGTTTCTTCTATTGCAGTTTGGATTAGACTTAATGAATTACTTATTGAATATTATAACGTGGAGGCTCTACAACACATTGGAAGAGCAATCGGTAATGTTCTAAGGGTGGATACGTTCACTACAACTGAGACCAGAGGTAGGTTTGCTAGATTATGCGACAAGAGATACCGCCCAGGGTGGTGCATACAGAAGTCGAAACGGGCATGGGAGTAGTGTCACATGAAAATTTTGATGATAATAGTCCAAATTCTGGCATGGGACCTACTGGTCAAGTGCATGATGTTGAGTAGGAGGTAGTGCGCGATGGTACGTGTGGTCTGTGGGTTATGGTGGCTCGCAAAAGGAATGGTACAAGAGTTCAGAAATATAGGGGGTCCCCACCCGACCCAAAGGAATGGTAAGCTTGGATTTCCTAATGGTGTTTTTGATCTAGAGACAGCAAGCATGCAAAAGGGTGGTAGGCCGAATCCTTTGATGGGCCATTAAAGGAGAATAAAAGGAAGCTGTACCCACCAAGGGTGCTAGAGAAGGCCTAAGTAGAGGTTGCAATTAAGAATATAGTGAAAGATAATAAGTACTAAGCCTAATCCAGTTCGACTCGGACCCAAGAGCCTAAACTGATAAGTTATAGGTCCACCCGAGTTCCTTCAGCACAAAGTCCACCCATTCAGAGTTTAGTGAAGGGAAAAAAAGCCTTAGCGCATCAAAGGGTTCCACAAATTTCTTCACTCAGTGCCGTGGACAGAAGGGTAGGTAGTGTCTACCTCGATGAGCAACTGAAAGGTAACGAAGAGAAACACTTGAAGGGAGGAGGGATTTGCGATGGTGAATCATGCGAGAGAGCTTCTAACGGGTTCCAATTTACTGCCGCTTCTTTGTCAGAGATGGGTAATAGTGTTGGAAAGGGTGATAGTTGGGATTTCCAAAGGAACTCTAGTGGAGAGAGGGGCTTACCCGATTCTAGCCATGGGGTGGTTCAACTTGGATTTGAAGACAGTGGCGTCGGGAGAAGCAACATTCCTATGGTGGGGAAGCCTACCTTAGATTTCTCCAATGTGTGTGTTTTATAGTGTGATTCCAATAGAGGACTTATTGGAGAGGAGAATGCTAGAGAAAATCTCCACCAAGTTGGTGTAAGTCCTCAGGCCGATGGTGTGCTTTAAACCACATGTAATAGCTCAAGGAATGGAGAAAGGAGTCTCAATGCGGACCAGATGGATCTTGAGGGAGCCGGCAAAGTTGATGCCGCCTGTTGATGATTGCCCAATTCCTATCTGTTAGGACATATATGGTTCAATTGTTAAGAACATATGTCATTATTTTATGTAATTGGCTAATCCTTTAACAAAAAACACACTTTACTTGTAATTGGGTAGATCTAGAGTGTTAAAGCCATGCAAGTCTGTCCAAGAAACAAGCTGAGAAGTGCTTTTCATTAAATCTTGACAGCTGGCTCGACAACTGCATCTATCGAGCTTTAAGAAGTTGTTCTAGCCCTGTGGCTCGATAGCTGCTTGACAACACCTCGACACCTCTAGCTATCAAGATTAAGGAAAAACAGTTTTTCAGTACTGTTTTGATTCTGATCCATGGACAAGTTGCACAAGCATTGAGCAAAGTAAGCACAAGTTGCACAAGCATTGAGCAAAGTCTGTTTAAGCAATTTGTAACCGGAGACAAAGTTTGCCCTAGTTCATCTCTTTGTGAAGAAGCTACTGTGTCTTTGCACCATAGGGTTTTGTAACCAAGCATCTTCTCGTTCTTCATTTTGAGGATGAACTGAAGAACTTTGCAGCCAATATCTTTCTCAAGTTGGTGACTGAAGTCGCGTATTGGGATCCGCGCAAATTAGTTAGTCACGCACTAGGAGCCGTGCATTGAAAAGGAGAGATTGTCACTACAGAACAAGTCCAATTGGGTATTAGGGTAAGGGTTCAACTATAGGTTGGTATAAGGTACTGGGATTCCTTTACTTGTAATCACTTGTTACGATAATAGTGGATTCTTGAGAGTGGTGACCTTAAAATCACCCGGTGGGGTTTCTGCCTTGGAGGTTTTGCCCATTCATAAACAAATCACCATGTCAATTTATTTTCCGCTGCATTTTAGTTTATTGGTGATTTGTTTGTGCTACCACATGTTTGCATGTTAATTTGATTAATTAATAAACTTGGCTAATTAATCAACTTAATCCATCACAAGGGGTTAATACGTTTTTGGCCTATCAAGTGGTATCAACTAGGCACACTCTGATTAGGGTTTAATCCTTGTGTGTGATGCATTGATCCTTGTTGTCATGGTTGTCACTAGTTTGAAGAGATCTATGTTTTCAAATACATCTTCTTTTTCTAATCTCTGTCTGTTTGAGCATTTCAGAAAATACAAGTCTAAAAGTTATTTGAAATCTCTTATAATGATCATTGGAAAGGATCTCTGCATGACCAAGAGAAAACTAGACTGTCTCAGAATAAGAATGTGCACAGGAGTTTAGCTGAGAAGAGTAAAAATCAAAGGCTTAACTCGTAAGAGACAAATACAAGAAAGCACCATTCCCACTGAGCTGTCATCTAAGTATGAAGTGTGCTTAATGATGAAGTCCGCATTTAAAGTCATGGACATTTGCTTGTGGTACCTCGACAGCGGTTGCTCAAGACACATGACTGGAGACCGATCCTTCTTCAAGGTTTTTGAGTCTAAGAAAGGTGGCAATGTCACTTTTGGTGATGGGAGCAAATCACAGATCAAAGGGAAGGGAATTATCTCTCTACCTGGATTGCGAGACATTGCAAATGTTCCGTATGTAGAAGGTCTAAGGGTGAACCTGTTGAGTATAAGTCAAATATGTGATCAAGACTTCATGGTACTTTTCTCCAAGGGAAAGTGTCTTGTCACGGATGAGTCAGGAGAGAAACTCATAAGTGGCATTCGCACTCTAGACAACTACTATGGATTAGTTCTTGATGCTGATATTGTGTGCAACGGATGGGACATGCTAGTTATAAACATCTCTCTATTGTATCTAAGCATAAATCAGTTTTAAGGATACCAAAGCTTAGTAGAATAAGCAATGTGGTGTGTGGACCATGTCAGTTTGGGAAACAAACAAAAGCTAAGCATCAAGGCACTCAAACATCAGCTACATCTAAACCATTGGAGCTGTTACATCTGGACCTTATGGGTCCAACTAGAACCGAGTCTCTTGGTGGTAAGAGATACATCATGGTTGTGGTGGACGACTTTACTCAGTACACTTGGGTCATCCTCCTACGATCCAAGTCTGATGCTTCTGAGCACATTGAAGCTTTATGCACAAGACTGCAGAATGAAAAGAACCTGAAAATTGATCGAATTTGAAGCGACCATGGTAAAGAATTTGAGAACTCATATATGGAGTCCTTTTGTACAAGATCAGGTATATCTTAAGAATTCTTTGCTCCTATTACTCCTCAACAGAATGGTGTAGTAGAAAGGAAGAACAAGGTTATTCAGGAGATGGCTAGAGCCATGTTGCACAATAAGAATGTGGCCAGAAATTTGTGGGGAGAAGTCGTTAACACTGCATGACATACTGTTAATAAGGTGTATTTCAGACCTGGCACCAAGAAGACCCCATATGAATTATGGAAAGGAAGGAAGCCAAATGTGAAGTATTTCAGAATATTTGGAAGTACTTGTTTCATTCTTAAGGATAGAGAGAATGTGGGAAAATTTGGGATACTCTTCTACAAGTAAGGCTTATCGGGTATACAACAAAAGAACTATGAAGGTAATGGAGACAGTGAATGTTGTCATTGATGAGTTTGCAGATCCCAGTACTGAGAAAAGCTTTGAGGAACTTCCCAAAGAAATTCTTCCTCCTGAGTCAAAAGAAGTTCAAGAAATCACTGAACAAGATCCAATATCTCTAAGTACTCCATGTACTCCAAGTGTCTTGGAAGAGTCCTCGAATATACCCACTTCACCAAATTATGAACCCCATGAGGAGAAAGGTCCTTCCTCTAGGATTAAGATAAATCATCCTCTAGAAGATATTATGGGAAATATGAATGAACTCACATTAAGGAAACGAACAGTTGATAAATGTGTTGCTAACTTTGTGTCTTATTCTTGTTATTTGTCACAGGTTGAACCAACTGAAGTTGAGGAAGCTCTTCAAGATGAAAGTTGGGTTGAAGCAATGCACGATGAACTACTTCAGTTTTAGAGAAATGATGTCTAGACTTTAGTACCCAGACTGGAGGGTGAGCACATCATCGGTACAAAGTGGATATTCCGCAATAAGACTGATGAAGAAGGCAATGTGATTCGTAACAAGGCTCGGCTTGTAGCTCAAGGATACTTACAAATGGAAGGAGTAGACTATGATGAAAAATTTGACCCAGTTGCTCGTATGGAGTTCATAAGAATTCTCCTTGCCTTAGCTTGTCAGTTAAAATTCAAGCTTTATCAAATGGACGTAAAGATTGCTTTCTTGAATGGGCTACTTAAAGAAGATGTATATGTGGCTTAACCAAAAGGCTTCATTGATCCACAGTTTCTGAATCACGTGTCGTATCTCAAGAAGGCACTTTATGGGCTGAAGCAAGCACCTAAAGCTTGGTATGATCAACTCACACAATATTTGGTGTCACATGGGTTCACAAAAGGAAAGGCTTATCAGACTCTTCATCAAGAAGAAAGATGGCGAGCTGATTGTTGCTCAATTCTACGTGGATGACATCATATTTGGATCGACTAAGGATGAACTTGCTCATGACTTCTCAAAACTCATGCAAGCCGAGTTCGAGATGAGCATGATTGGAGAGCTAACTCACTTCTTAGGATTGCAGATTCGTCAACAAGATTCAGGTATAGTTCTATCTCAATCTAAATATGCTAAGAATCTTGTGAAAAAGTTTGGTTTAGAATCTGCTAGTTCTGTTAGAACCCCTATGAGCTCAAATGTTAAACTCACTGTTGACTTGTTAGGTAAAAGTGTCGACTCTTCTCTTTATAGAAGCATGATAGGTAGTCTTCTTTACCTCACTGCTAGTAGACCTGACATTAGTTATAGTGTTGGAGTGTGCACTCGATAACAGGCTAATCCCAAAGAGTCTCATATGACTGCTTTAAAAAGAATCATAAAGTATGTCAAAACCACCGCTGATTTTGGTGTGTGGTATAGCAAGGATACTAACGATGTCTTAGCTGGGTACTCTGATGCAGATTGGCCAAGGAATGCTAATTATAGAAAGAGTACATCGGGGGGCTGTTTTTATGTGGGTAATAATCTTGTCTCCTAGATGAGCAAAAAGCAGAACTCTATCTCTTTATCCACTGCTGAAGCTGAGTACATTGCTGCTGGTAGCTGCTGCACCCAACTCTTATGGATGCAAAAACTCCTCCATGATTATGGTATTTGTCAAGACCATCTCACCATCTATTGTGACAATACCAGTGCCATCAACATCTCTAAGAATCCAGTTCAACATTCTCGAACTAAACACATAGAGATTCGACACCACTTCATTAGGGAGCTTGTCGAAGATGGTAGTCTTACTCTTGAGCTTATTCACACCAATGATCAAAAGGTTGACCTTTTCACCAAGCCTCTAGACAGCAAACGTTTTGAATTCCTTCGTCAAAACATTGGTGTTATCTCCATAGATTGATCTTCTTCCCTCCTTTCTCTTTCTCATGCATTTGCATCTAGTTTTTATGCATTGCTTTGTTTTACTTTACATGTTTTTAATTATCAGTTTTTCAGTTTTTGTTATTTTGTTTTGTTTCAAATAAAAATTAAAAAAAAAATTGAAAAATTCAGAAAAATACAAAAATAGTGTGTGTTTGTGTACATTGGTTCTTATGAGCCTTAAAATGGCATTTGAAACAGAGTTTTCTAAACTTTGTATCTCTTGTAACTTAGATGAGCATTCTTATGCACAACTAAGCAAGTGAGCTTTGTGGCTCTTTGTTTGTGATGAGTAAGGTTAAGTGATCTCTTGTACTTAACACTCGTATCACTCTTTTTGACGGGAAAGACTAGAAAATCCTAAGAGAAATGCATAAATAACCATCTCACCACTGTTACCTGCCAATCATGATATGACATCTGTATGCTTCGGCATAGCAAAAGTGCAATGTCAAAAAGCTTAACATAATTGTGTATTTCTTTTCTCTCCTTTGTATACCCATGCATAGTTTGCTTAATAAAAGAAAATATGCAAAGAAATAAAAGCAAAAAGAACAAAAATGCTTTAAATATGATTGCAAGCGTGTTTTCTAGGAGATGTGGGAGTTATAGGATGTACCTCAAAGGTGATAGTCCCCATCAAACAGTTATGATTGTGTGTGAGTTAAAGTAATTTTCTCATATCTCAAATCATCATAACCTTGAGACATTCATGCAATCGTGTGATGTTTTTCACACACAACACGCAATATTCTTTGCTACTCTTGATACATGTAGGTACAATGTGATTTGGCCATCACAAGGTTTACATGTGTTGATGTATGCTCACTAAACTACCTTAACTTGTTTTTGAAATATAAAATTGGTTAAACTTGTTTAGTGTGTGTGTGTGTTTTTGGGAGCTAAATGCTTAACTCTTTGTTGATTAAGAGATGTTTTGAGAGGTTAAAATGTTGGTTGGGTCATTGGCTAAGTTGCATGCTTGATTGCATTCATATCTTGTTTTTCTCCTCTTTGAAAAACTATTTTTAAGCCTTCTCAATACCTTCTCGACACCTCTCGATACCTGGCTTATTTGTCGAGATTTTCAGTTGCATCTTATAGTAATCTCGACAACTCCTCGATAGCTTTTGGATCGATCGAGAAACCTCCTGACCTCTCGATAGCTCCTCGATAGCTTCTGGATCAATCGAGAAACCTCCTGACCTCTCGATAGCTCCTCGATAGCTTCTGGATCAATCGAGAAACCTCCTGACCTCTCGATAGATTCCCGACAGCTGGTGGATCGGTCGAGCTCCTTACTCGTATTTGATGTTTTGTTCCTCAACACCTCCTCGATAGCTACATCTGTCGACATCTTGTTCTCAACACCTACCTCGACACCTATCTCAACACCTCTTGACACCTCTATCTGTTGAGATTTACTGAGGTTCTATATAAAGGTTCTCATGCGATTTGGACTTCATGCTCTCAATCTCTCTCAATCTGTCCAAACCTATTAATCTCCCAAACACTTTCTTCTCTCTCAAAACCTTCAACCCACGTGATTTTTGCCCTCTCTTGCTTCAAATCACTTGGTATGATCTCTCTTTCTCTCTTTCCTCATGATCTTTTCATGCATTTGTTAGGATTTATGTCCTTAAATCCTATTGTACGATGCTTTGTATGTTATTTTATTATGTATGACATTATGTATAACTTAATGCTGTGTTTAATGAAGTCATTTTGCTATTATCTAAAATAATGGTAACATGAATATTGGGACATTATCATATAGTCCATGAGATGTATAGTATGTGATTTATGTGAAAAGTCACAGAAGATATAAATCACAAGTTCTTTGTAAACTTAGAATTTTAGTTCGTAGTCAGTGATGAAATTGGGCATTTCATCTGCAAAGACTATAACATATCAACTAATATGATTTGTATTGATCATGGAAATGAAGATTTCTAGTTGATATGTTTTAAGAATTAAAACATATTGAACAGGACCGTGTGAAATTTATTATTCTTTCAACAACTGTCAAATGAATAATAAACTCACGACTTATATTTTCATGAACTCTTAATCCTGAGAGAATAATAGACTTGATCATCAGGTGTAGGTTGCTTTGATATATCAGGAGTGAGATCTAGAGTTACGGTTAAAACCTCAGTATGTTGGGCAACCACATTTATTGTTGATGGAACATATATTCTTAAGATGGAATTCATAGTTTCTTAACGGAGAGACAAAATATTCACTTGAGATAAGTTTAATGGGTTTGTTATTCAGAATGTTAGGCCTAACTACTTTAGTAAATAGTTACTAGAGTATTTTATGAGATTGGATTTCATAAATATATGATGAATAACTTAAAAGATTAAACCGGGTACTCAAGGATAAGATGTAGTAATTTACAAAGTGACAGTCAACATTCATAACTTTGTGTTACTACGAATATTTTATGAAGGGGTTGCATGTACAATAAAGTCTTGGGATATAATTTATAGATAAGGCCTAGAGTGCAACTATATTTATATAGTGGTATTAAATATAGTTAATGGTAACTTTGGACTTATTGGTTCCTTTTGGTCCCACTCCAAGCCGTACACTTAAGCCCAATTAGAAAGGCCCAAAAGGCCAGCCCAATTAGATAATCGGTTAGACACAAAGGGAAAAACATACAGAATTTTCTATGGAGAATTTTGTAAGAACACTATTGTGAAGTGGTGTATGTGAGTATTAGATACATTGACATTCTCCCTATGGAACTGATTGAGAGACCACACATCTTGGGCGTTAGTGGAATTGGAGTGAAGATTGAAAGTGTTCCCAAGAGATTTTGATCTTCATTTTTGAAATTCACCGCTCCAAGGTACACTTTCTTGTTCTTAAGTTCTGAAACTTATTTAGTACATGTTAACTTTTATGAATGAAGTATATCCGTTATTTTTCCGCTGCGCGCATGCATATTTCCATCAAATGGTATCAAAGCGGTCTTCATTTCGTATCTGTTTAACATGTTTTGAGTTTTAGAATTATCGACAATAGTTTCATGTTGTTAGAAATTTGTTTTCTGCATGGTTCTTAAAATTATTGTTTGATAAGAACTGTTTTTGATGTTATGATGATGTTTAATTTTTAGTTTAAGTATGTTAATCTGAACTTTAAGGCTATAACATCAATGAAATTCAGTTTTGATATCAATTTCTGTTCATTATGATCGTATGTTGGTTGTTTTGTACATGAAAACGTAGAAAAACCGTCTTAGAAAATATTCTGGAAAATTTAAAATTCGCGATGCTCGATCGATCAAGAATCTGTCGAGCATCTATCGAGCTTATAGAAGATCTCTCGATCGATCGAGGATCTATTGAGATTCATAGAACTTATTCTCGATCGATCGAGAATCTGTCGAGAATCGATTGAGCAACCAGAACTTTTCTTGATTGATCGAGGTACATCCTCGATCGATCGAGGACTGTTGATTCAGAATTTTTCCTAAGTGTTTTTACATATATAAGGCAATGTGTAATTAGTTTATGCATGTTTTAAATTTCAAAACCTTTATCTTAAAACATCTAGTGGAAGAGAGATACAAGAGTTGGATCTCACGGCCTCCATTGTTGGTTCATAGTAGTGTGAAATATATGCTTTGTCTTTGCCTTGAGCTTAGCATTCCATGCGGAGAGTATTTATTTCATGGTCCTACAAGATTGGATTTCTTGGTTTATAGTGGTTTGATTAAATTCCTTGTCTTAGCTTCGAGCTTTACATTCCATGCGGAGGGTGTTTGTATCATGGTACTACAAAATAAGCCTGTTAAAGGGGTGAAATGTGGCTATACATGATTCTAGACAATGGAATATATTAGACTAAGTATTATAGTATCCTCTATGCTGAGTTCTTATTATTATTACTTAGAGGCTAAATGTAAAACGGCATATTATTAGTGTTTGATAAGAGTTATCATGATAGCACTAATAATGAGAATAGTTCTCAATCAATCATAGTATTTAATATCCACTCTATGTTGAGGAGTATTGAATATGGGATTGGGTTGTCGTTGCATCTATTATGTTATGGTTTTATTAAGGTTCCATACTATATGCTTATATGCTAAATTGATAATGTCTAGTTTACTTATTATATTCATGTTTATTATTTTCAAATTTGAACATGGCATCATTTAGCCTACTTGTTTCTATTCTTAATCAAAACAAACTGACTGGATCCAATTATATTAACTGGAAAAGAAATTTGGACATTGTTTTAATAGCTGAAGAGCACAAATATGTGCTCACTCGACCATGTCCTAGCTTTCCTTCATTAGATGCTCCTCTTGAGGAAAAACAGTGATATGATTGTTGGCAGAAATCTAAGGAAATGGCCAAGTGCTATATCCTAGCATCCATCTCAAATGTTCTACAGCATCAAATGCAGGATGTAGAACTAGCTTTAGACATAATGCATAGTCTGAAGGAGATGTTTGGTGAGCAAGGCCGTTTAGCAAGGCAAGAAACCATGAGGCAAATTTATAATACCAAAATGGCTGAAGTACTTCAGTTAGAGAGTATTGTCTTACAATGATCTCTAATCTAAATACATTAGAGGTTTTAGGTGCCGACATTGATGGAGAATCCCAAGTGGATATGATACTCCAGTCACTACCGGAATCATTCAAGGAATTTAGACTGAATTATAATATGAACAAAAAGATTTATTCTCTGTCTGAATTAATGAATGAGTTAGTGGTGGTAGAAGGCATCCTTGGTACTTCTAGTGTTGAAGCCAATGTTTGTGAAGCTTCTACTTCTCAACCTAAGTCGAAAGGCAAAGGTAAGAAGAAGAAGGACTTCACTAAACAAGAGGGTAAGCAAATTGCCTTGGGAGTTGCCGACAAAGAAAAGAAGCTCAAAGGAAAGTGTTTCCATTGTGGTGAGAAAGGACATTGGAAAAGAAATTGTCCAAAGTTTAAGGCTGCCAAGAACAAGGGTATGACAACTTCCTTTCTTCTTGAAATATGTTTGGTACAAAATCCCATGGATTCCTAGTGTGTGGATTCAGGTTGTACTAATCATATCTGCAATTCTTTGCAGGGGTTTCTGGAGACCAGAAAGCAAAATGAAGGAGAATTGTTTCTTACCTTAGCAAATGGGAGTAGAGTTCTAGTTGTAGCTGTTGGTGTTGTTAATTTGTGCTTTGAGTCTAGGGTTTTAATATTGGAAGACTGTCTATTTGTACCTAATGTTCGTAGGAATTTAATTTCTGCAACTTATTTAGGTAAACATGGGTATTGTATTATCTTGAAAGACAATGTTGTAATAAAGAAGGATAAAATGTTTATCTGTTCTGGCAATATTGTAGATGGACTTCATATTGTAACTCCTGATAAGCATGAATTATATAATTCTGAATTAGATAATAATTCACATGTGAAATCATTATAAAGAAAGTTTCCTTCTACTAGTGAAGCATATCTTTGGCACTTGCGTTTGGGTCATATTAATTCAAACAGAATTCAAAGACTTATCAAAGATGGACTCTTGGGGCCCATGGACTTTGATAAATTTCCAGTTTGTGAATCTTGTTTGGAAGGTAAAATGACCAAACGACCTTTTAATGCAAAAGGTAGAAGAGCTTAAGATTTGCTAGAACTAGTACATTCAGATGTATATGGTCCTATGTCAATCCAGGCAAGAGGTGGTTATGTGTATTTCATCACCTTTACTGATGATTACTCTAGATTTGGTTATGTGTACCTAATGAAATGGAAGTCCAAAGCTTTTGACAAGTTCAAAGAGTTTAGGGTTGAAGTTGAGAATCAATTGGGTAAATGCCTAAAGGCCATTCAATCTGATCGAGGTGGTGAATACCTTCTTGGTGATTTTAAGGATTACTTAACTGAAAATGGGATTATATCCCAGTTGACTGCACCTGGAACTCCGCAACAAAATGGTGTAGCAGAAAGAAGGAATAGGACTCTTTTAGATATGGTTAGATTTATGATGAGTTATTCAACTCTACCAATTTTTTTAGGGATATGCCTTATGTACTGCAATGTATCTTCAGAATTTAGTACCTTCAAAGTTTGTTCTTAAAACACCTGTAGAGTTGTGGAATGGGCGTAAGCCTAGTATGCGACATCTCCATATTTGGGGTTGTCCAGCACATGTGTTAAAAGGAAAGTTTGACAAGTTACAGTCTATAACAGAAGTGGTTTTCTTTGTAGGGTATTCAAAAGGAACAGTTGGAGGTTTATTCTATAGTCACAAGGATAATAAAGTGTTTGTTAGCATAAATGCCAAATTCTTGAAAAATGACTATATGAATAATTTTACTCCTAGAAGTAGAGTTGTCTTGGTTGAAATGAATGAACCTGTAGTTAAACAACCAATGGATGAAACTAGGGATGATGTCGATGTATTGGATACACTACAAGATACTATTCATGAGATGTCTAGTACACAAGAGCCTTGTCGTAGTGGGAAAATTGTTCGGCCTCTTGTAAGATTCATAGGTTTAGGAGAAACTTATGAAGATATCTCTAAAGAGGCTGAATCGGATCCCTACACTTATGATGAAGCAATGAATGATATAGATGCACATCATTGGGTCCAAGCTATGAAATCTGAATTGGATTCTATGTATTCCAATCAAGTTTGGGATCTTGTAAAGGCGCCTAACGGTATTAAACCTGTTGGTTGCAAATGGGTTTACAAGAGGAAGAGAGGGATAGATGGAAAGGTTAAAACCTTTAAAGCAAGACTAGTGGTGAAAGAGTATACACAAAAAGAAGGCATTGACTATGATGAAACATTTTCACTAGTAGCCATGCTTAAGTCTATCAGAATTCTCTTATCCATTGCGGCTCATTATGATTATGAGATTTGGAAAATGGATGTCAAGACTGCATTTCTTAATGGCAATCTTGAAGAAGAAATCTATATGTTGCAACCAGAAGGTTTCATAGCAAAGAACCAAGAGCATATGGTATGCAAGTTGAAAAGGTCCATTTATGGACTTAAGCAAGCATCTAGGTCATGGAACATCAAATTTGATCAGGCAATCAAATCATTTGGTTTTGAACAAAATCTTGATGAACCATGTGTGTACAAAAGACATCAAGACCAAGTAGTAATGTTCCTAGTGCTTTATGTAGATGACATTCTACTAATTGGAAATGATGTAGGGGTAATGTCATCAGTTAAACTTTAGTTGTCAAGCCAATTTGATATAAAGGACTTGGGCGTAGCTAACTACATTCTAGGGATCAAGCTTTGGCGAGATCGCAAGAATAAGATGTTAGGTTTGTCATAAGTTGGATATATAGATAAGGTTCTAGAATGGTTTAGCATGCGAAACTCCAAGAAAGGATTAGCATGCGAAACTCCAAGAAAGGATTACTTCCTTTTAAACATGGAGTTCCTTTGTCTGATGACCAAAGGCCTAAGACTCAAGAGGAAGAAAACATGATGAGACAAGCTCCCTATGCTTCTGCTGTGGGAAGTTTCATGTATGCCATGCTTTGTATTAGACCGAATATTTGTCATTCAGTTGGCATGGTCAGCCAATATCAATCAAATCCAGGACCTAAACATTAGCAAGCTGTAAAGCATATTCTCAAGTATCTAAGCAGAACGAGGGATTATATGCTTGTTTACCGTTGTGAGGATTTCATTCCCATTGGCTATACAAATTAGTATTTTCAGTCGGATCTAGATTTCAGAAAATCCACGTTGGGATGTGTTTTCACCTTGGGAGGTGGAGCAATAAGTTGGAGGAGTGTTAAGCAATCTTGTATTGCTAACTCTACCAGGGAAGCCGAGTACGTTACTGCTTGTGAGGCAGTAAAGGAGGCTATTTGGCTCAAGAAATTCCTTTCTAATCTTGGTGTTGTGAGAATTGAGCAAGTTCCTATTACATTGTTCTGCGACCATAATGGAGCAGTTGCTCAATCCAAGGATCCAAGGAATCACAAGAAAGGAAAACACATACAAAGAAAGTATCACATCATTCGAGACTTTTTTGCTCGTGCAGATGTCATAGTAGCAAAGATTGATGGAGCAAAGAATCTAGCGGATCCTTTTACCAAAGCCATGCCCCAAAGGACTTTCGAGTCGCATTTGGAAGAGATGGGGGTTAGATTAGTGCACAATAATCTTTAGGCCAAGTGGGAGATTGTTAGGATTTGTGTCCTTAATCTTATTATATGATGCTTTGTATGTTATTTTATTATGTATGACTTAATGTTGTGTTTAATGAAGTTGTTTTGCTATTATCTAAAATAATGGTAACATGAATATTGAGACATTATCATATAGTCCATGAGATGCTTAGTATGTGATTTATGTGAAAAGTCACAAAAGATATAAATCACAAGTTCTTTGTAAACTCAAAATTTTAGTTCGTAGTTGGTGATGAAATTGGGCATTTCATCTGCGAAGACTATAACATATCAACTAAGATAATTTGTCTTGATCATGAAAATGGAGATTTCTAATTGATATGTTTATATGTTTTAAGAATTAAAACATATTGAACAGGACCGTGTGAGATTATTATTCTTCCAACGACTGTCAAATAAATAATAAAACTCACGATTTATATTTGCATGAACTCTTAATCCTAAGAGAATAATGGACTTGATCATGAGGTGTAGGTTGCTTTGATATATCAAGAGTGAGATATAGAGTTACGGTCAAAACCTCAATATGTTGGGCAACCACATTTAATATTGATGGAATATATATTCTCAAGATGGAATTCATAGTCTCTTAACGGAGATGTAAAATATTCCCTTGAGATAAGTTTAATGGTTTAGTTATTCAGAATGTTAGACCTAACTATTTTAGTAAATAGTTACTAGAGTATATATTTATGAGATTGGATTTCATAAATATTTGATGAATAACTTAAAAGATTAAACTGAGTACTCAAGGATAAGATGTAGTAATTTACAAAGTGGCAGTCTACATTCATGACTTTGTGTTACTACGAATATTTTATGAAAGGGTTGCATGTACAATAAAGTCTTGGGATATAATTTATAGATAAGGCCTAGAGTGCAACTATATTTATATAATGGTATTAAATATAGTTAATGGTAACTTTGGACTTGTCAAGAGTTGACTGAAAAGCCCAAGGCCCATTGGAGCTAGTGTCTTATTGGTCCCTTTTGGTCCCACTCCAATCCGTACACTTAAGCCCAATTGGAAAGGCTCAAAAGGCTAGTCCAATTAGATAATTGGTTAGACACAAAGGGAAAAACATACAGAATTTTCTGTGGAGAATTTTGTAAGAACACTATTGTGAAGTGGTGTATGTGAGTATTAGATACTTTGACATTCTCCCTTTGGAACTGATTGAGAGACCACACATCTTGGGTGTTAGTGGAATTGGAGTGAAGATTGAAAGTGTTCCTAAGCAATTTTGATCTTCAGTTTTGAAATTCACCGCTCCAAGGTACACTCTTTTGTTCTTAAGTTTTGAAACTAATTTAGTACATGTTAACTTTTATGAATGAAGTAGATCCATTATTTTTCCGTTGCGCACATACATATTTCCATTAGCATTCATACTTAGGTTTTGAGTTTTTGTAAAAAATTTGGGATTTTGTTTTTCAAAATTGTTAAGTTTTTGTGAAAATTTGGGATGGGTTTTTGCCTAAATGAGTTTCAAATCTCATACATTGCATCTCATAAGCATTATAATTATATTATCATGCATTTAGATGTGTGCAATTTGATTGTATGCTGGTAGGATTGGATTGGGCAGAACCCATGATGTCTTTTATATGGCATATCACATGTTCATGCATCTTTCATGCATACATTCTTTCCTTTCAATATACCTTCTATATTTGAATTGTGTTGAAACTTTTCTGAGTGTTTCTTTCTTCTCCCTCTCTCTCTTGTTTACGCTAGTGCGTCAATGGCACCAAAACATAAGTCTTCTCCTGTCCAAAACCCTCTGTGTTCTAGGGCCTCTTCGTCTTCTTATTCTACTCCCTCCTCTGTCCGGTTCCGTGATGAGAAAGCCTAAAAGGACTTATCGGAGAAGTTCTCTAAACGAGGTGTTCATTCGGAACACCAAGTTGTCTTGTCAGATTTTGTCGACACTGACCTTCCCAATGTCATTCACAGACGGGAATGGGAGTCACTGTGTGACTTCCTGGTCACATGTCCTTCCATGCTAATACAGGAGCTTTACTCCAACATGCATGGAACTAATCTTTCAGTACCTCTCTTTCATACTAGCGTTCGAGGTATGCGCATTGTCGTCACACCGGAGTTGGTATTCGATGTGCTTCGTGTTTCGAGGGTTGCGCATCCTAACTACCCTAGTTGTGAGCGTCTACGGAACGTGTCCAAAGACGAGATGATCTCTACTTTCTGTGAGCGTCCAGCTGATTGGGGTGAGCATCAGTTTACATCATGTCAACCTTTTGCTAAAGGTCCTAGATTCTTGAACATGGTGATGAATTTTGTGTTGTATCCTCTCTCTCACTACAACTCCATTACAGAGTCTCGTTCTCAGTTTCTGTTGTCTCTTCTTGAGGATCTTTCCATAGACTTTCCTTCTTATTTTATCATTTCTATCATAGATGTCTATAGGGATACTGCTACCTGTGATAAGCTCATCTTTCCTTCTGCTATCATGCGGATCTTACGCCACTTCTCTGTTCTTTTTCCCTCATCCGACGACTTCTCCTTTATGTGTGCCATTGACTACGTTACCGTTAAGCGGAGTAAGGCACAGTTTCGTCTGAGGTAGTACGGTTCGACAGCTCCTCCAACTCCTTCGATTCCTTCTACCTCCGCTCCCTCTTCTTCAACGGGAGGTGTGACTTTGGATGCGATCATGGCACAGCTTCAGCGCATGGATGCTCATCTTGATACACTATCTATGGAGTTGTATCAGGTGAACACTCGTGTTGGCTGCATTGCTAGACGGCAAGCTCGCTTTGGTGGTTTTGTGGAGTCTCCCTCTCCTCCTTTTGAGGCATCTGAGACACTTGATGATGGTTCCAGCGATGATGATGATGAGGATGGAGTTGCTAGCTCTTCCAGTTTTGACGAGATGTCTACTTGACACTCTTACCCTTTGTTACTCGTGACAAAAAGAGGGAGTAGTTTTGGATATGAAAGTAGTCATTCTTAGGGGGAGGGTTAGGAGATTTTTGTTAGAGGGAGAGTTTGTTTTTGAGGGATGTAGTAAGGATTACATGTATCTTTTATTTTCTTTCTTGTTAGAGATACATTGTTCTTGCACCTAGGTCTTGTGACCATTTTTACATACATGATATTTCTCAAGTGGTATATATATATATATATATATGATGATGTATGTTTTATTCATCTATCTCTACATGTGTTGTTTCTTTTCTTTCTTCGTACACATGATTCTTCTATTTCTATGCAATCTCTTATTTCTGCTACACACAAAGATGTTGGAAAAACTAGTTTTGTATCTCATACAAAAGACATAGCGGAAGCAACAAACAAGGATCTATTTCATTCATGGTTGATAACGTGCACTATGTACATTTCAGAATTTAAGAACAAGATAGCGTACCTTGGTGTGGTGAAATTCAAAATCAAAGATTGAAGTACTCGGGAATACTTTTAATCTTCACTCCAATTCCACTTTACGCCCAAGATGTGTGGTCTTTCAATCCGTTTTCAAAGGGAGAATGAAAGTGTGTCTCACTCTCACATACACACCATTTCTTATATCACTAATAAAAATTCTGTATGTTTCTCCCTTTATAACTAACTGATTATTTAATTGGGCTGGCCTATTGGGCCTTTCCAATTGGGCTTTAGTGTGTGGCTTGGAGTGGGACCAAAAAGGACCAATAAGACACTAGCTCCAATAGGCCTTAAGCTTTTCCGTCAACTCTTGACAAGTCCAAAGTTGCCATTAATTATATTTAATACCACTATATAAATATAATTGCACCCTAGGCCTTATTAATAAATTATATCTCAAGACTTTATTATGCATGCAACTCCTTCATAAAATATTCGTAGTAATACAAAGTCATAAAATATAGACTGCCACTTTGAAAATTACTACATCTTAATCCTTGAGTACCCGGTTTAATCCTTTAAATTATTCATCATATATTTATGAAATCCAATTTCATAAATATATACTTTAGTAACTCCTTACTAAAGTGGTTAGGCCTAACACTCTAAATAACCAAACCCATTAAACTTATCTCAAGGGAATATTTTATATCTTCATTAAGAGATTATGAATTCCATCTTGAGAATATATGTTCCATCAACACTAAATGTGGCTGCCCAACATACTGAGGTTTTGACCGTTACTTTAGATCTCACTCTTGATATATTAAAGCAACCTACACCTCATGATCAGGTCCATTATTCTCTCAGGATTAAGAGTTCATGCAAATAGAAGTTGTGAGATTTATTATTCATTTGACAGTTGTTAGAAGAATAATAAATCTCACAACAGTCCAGTTTAATATGTCTTAACTCTTAAAACATATCAACATATCAACTAGAAGTCTCCACTTCCATGATTAAGACAAATCATTTTAGTTGATACGTTACAGTCTTCGCAGATGAAATGCCCAATTTCATCACCGACTACGAACTATAAATTCTGAGTTTACAAAGAACTTGTGACTTATATCTTTTGTGACTAAATCACATAAATCACATACTATGCATCTCATGGACTATATGATAATGTCCCAATATGCATGTTATCATTATTTTAGATAATAATAAAATAACTTTATTAAACACAACATTAAGTCATACACAATGTCATACATAATATCATACATAGCATCATACAATAGGATTTAAGGGCACTAATCTTAACAATCTCCCACTTGCCCTAAAGACTATTGTGCACTAATCTAATTCCTATTCCCTCCAAATGTGACTCGAAAGTCCTTTGAGGCAAGACTTTCGTAAAAGGATCTGCTAGATTATTTGCACTTTCAATCTTTGCTACTACAACATCTCCACGAGCAACAATGTCTCGAATGATGTGATACTTCCTCTCAATGTGCTTTTCTTTCTTGTGATTCCTTGGATCTTTGGATTGTGCAACCGCTCCACTATTGTCGCAAAACAATGTGATGGGAACTTGCTCCATTCTCACAACACCAAGATCAGAAAGGAATTTCTTGAGCCAAACAACTTCCTTTGCTACTTCACAAGCAGCAACATACTTAGCTTCCATGGTGGAGTCCGCAATACAAGATTGCTTAACACTCTTCCAACTTATGGCTCCACCTTCCAAGGTGAAAACACATCTTGAAGTGGATTTTCGAAAATCTAGATTCGATTGAAAATCTGAATCTGTATAGCCAATGGGAATTAAATCCTCACACTGGTAAACAAGCATATAATCTCTCGTTCTCCTAAGATACTTGAGAATATGCTTTACAGCTTGCCAATATTTTGGTCTTGGATTCGATTGATATCGGCTGACCATGCCAACTGAATAACAGATATCTGGTCTAGTACAAAGCATGGCATACATGAGACTTCCCACTGCAGAAGCATAAGGAACTTGTCTCATCATATTTTCTTACTCTTGAGTCTTAGGCCTTTGGTCATCAGATAGAGGAACTCCGTGTCTAAAAGGAAGTAATCCTTTCTTGGAGTTTTGCATGCTAAACCGTTCTAGAACCTTATCTATATATCCAACTTGTGATAAGTCTAACATCTTATTCTTGCAATCTCGCCAAAGCTTGATCCCTAGAATAAAGTTAGCCTCATTCAAGTCCTTCATATCAAATTGGCTAGACAACCAAACTTTAATTGATGACATTACCCCTACATCATTTCCAATGAGTAGAATATCATCAACATAAAGCACTAGGAACAATACTACTTTATCTTGATGTCTTTTGTACGCATATGGTTAATCAAGATTTTGTTCAAAACCAAATGACTTAATTGCTTGATCAAATCTAATGTTCCATGACCTAGATGCTTGCTTAAGTCCATAAATAGACATTTTCAACTTGCTTACCATATGCTCTTCGTTCTTTGCTATAAATCCTTCTGGTTGCAACATGTATATTTCTTCTTCAAGATTGCCATTAAGAAATGCAATCTTGACATCCATTTGCCAAATCTCATAATCATAATGAGCAGTAATGGATAAGAGAATTCTGATAGACTTAAGCATGGCTACTAGCGAAAAAGTTTCATCATAATCAATACCTTCTTTTTGTGTATACCTTTTCGCCACTAGTCTTGCTTTAAAGTTTCAACCTTTCCATCTATCCCCTCTCTTCCTCTTGTAAATCCATTTGCAACCAACAAGGTTTAATGTCGTTAGGCGTATTTACAAGATCTCATACATGATTGGAATACATAGAATCCAATTCAGATTTCATAGCTTGGACCCAATGATGTGCATCTATATCATTCATTGCCTCTTTATCAGTGTAGGGATCCAATTCAGCCTCTTCTGGGATATATTCATAAGTTTCTCCTAAACCTATAAATCTTATAGGAGGCCGAATAATTCTCCCACTACGACGAGGCACCTGTGTATTAGTCATCTCATGAGTAATGTCTTGTGGTGTATCCAATACAGCCACATCATTCCTAGTTTCATCTATTGGTTGTTCAACTACAGGTTCATCTATTTCAGCCAATACAACTTTACTTCGGATTAAAATTATTCACATAATCATCTTCCAAAAATTTGGCATGGGTGGTAACAAACACTTTGTTATCCTTATGATTATAGAATAAATAACCCTTGATTTCTTTTGAATACCCTAAAAACATGCATACTTTCATTTTAGCTTCTAATTTATTAGACTTCCCTTTCAACACATTTCTGGATATCCCCAAATGTGGAGATATTTCATACTAGGCTTGCGCCCACTCCATAATTCCTTGGGTGTGTTGGGAACAGATTTTGATGGAACCAAATTCAAAACATGTATAGCAGTTTTCAGTGTATATTCCCAAAAAGAAACTGGTAAAGTTGAGTAACTCATCATGGACCTAACCATTTCCAAAAGAGTCCTATTCCTTCTTTTCGCTACACCATTTTATTGGGGAGTTCCAGGTGCAGTCAATTGGGAGGCAATCCCATTTTGAATTAGGTAATCCTTGAAATCCCCAAGAAGGTATTCGCCACCTCGATCAGATCGAATGGCCTTTATGTGTTAACCCAATTGATTTTCAACTTCAGCCCTAAACTCTTTGAACTTTTCAAAGGCTTCGGACTTCTGTCTCATTAGGTACACATAACCATATCTTGAGTAATCATCTGTAAAAGTGAGGAAATACTCATAACCTCCTTTTGCTTGGATTGACATAAGACCACATACATCTGTATGAACTAATTCAAGCAACTCTTGGGCTCTTCTACCTTTTGCATTAAAAGGTCGTTTGGTCATTTTACCTTCCAAACAAGATTAGCGAACTGGAAATCCATCAAAGTACATGAACTGTAAAAGTCCATCTTTGATTAGTCTTTGAATCCTATTTGAATTAATATGACCTAAATGCAAGTGCCATAGATATGCATCACTAGTAGAAGGAAACTTTCTATTTAATGATTTTACATGAGAGCTACAATCTAATTCATAATTGTATAATTCATGCTTGTCAGGAGTTAAAATATAAAGACCATCCACAATATTTCTAGAACAAATAAACATTTTATCCTTCTTTATTACAACATTATCTTTCAGGATAACACAATATCCATGTTTACCTAAGCAAAAATTAAATCCTACGAACATTAGGTACATACAAACAGTCTTCCAATATTAAAACTCTAGACTTAAAGTATAAATTAAACACTCCAACAGCCATAACCAGAATCCTACTCCCATCAGCCAAAGTAAGAAATAGTTCTCCCTCATTCAACTTTCTGGTCTCCTGGAACCCTTGCAAAGAATTGCAGATATGATTAGTACAACCTGAATCTACACACCAGGAATCCGTTGGATTTTGTACCAAACATATTTCAGGAAGAAATGAACTTTTCATACCCTTATTCTTGGCAGCCTTGAATGTTAGACAATTCCTCTTCCAATGTCCTTTCTCACCATAATGGAAACACTTTCCTTTGGTTTTATTTCCTTTGTTGGCAACTCCTAAGGCAATTTGTTTACCATCTTTCTTAGTGAAGTCCTTCTTCTTCTTACCCTTGCCTTTTGACTTAGGTTGAGAAGTAGAAGTTTCACCCACATTGGCTTCAACACTAGAAGTACCAAGGATGCCTTCCGCCGCCACTAACTCATTCATTAATTCAGACAAAGAATAAATCTTTTTGTTCATATTATAATTGAGTCTGAATTCCTTGAATGATTTCGGTAGTGACTGGAGTATCATATCCACTTGGGACTCTCCATCAATGTCGGCACCTAAAACTTCTAATGTGTTCAGATTAGCAGTCATCCTAAGACAATGCTCTCTCACTGAACTTCCTGTAGCCATTTTGGTATTATAAATTTGCCTCATGGTTTCTTATCTTGCAGATCGGCCTTGCTCACCAAACATCTCCTTCAGACTTAGCATGATGTTTGAAACTAGTTCTACATCTTGCATTTGATGCTGTAGAACATTTGAGATAGATGCTTGGATATAGCACTTGGCCATCTCATTAGATTTCTGCCAACAATCATATCGCTATTTTTCCTCAAGAGGAGCATCTAATGAAGGAAAGCTAGGACATGGTTGAGTAAGCACATATTTGTGCTCTTTAGCTGTAAGAACAATGTCCAAATTTCTTTTTCAGTCAACATAGTTGGATCCAGTCAGTTTGTTTTGGTTAAAAATAGCAACAAGTGGGCTAAAAGATGCCATGATTTAAATATGAAAATAATAAACATGAATATAATAAGTAAACTGGACATTATCAATTTAGCATATAAGCATATAATATGGAACCTTAATAAAACTATAAAATAATATATGCTACGACAACCCAATCCATGTCTATAATTCCTTGGTAGCAAGTTTATTATAAACACATTAATTGGTTGAGAACTATTCTCATTATTAGTGCTATCATGATAACTCTTATCAAACACTAACAATATGCTGTATTACCTTTAGCCGCTAAGTAATAATGACATAACTCCTTTGGGAGGTTAACATTACACTTAGTCTAGTGTACACCATTATCTAGAGTCATGTGTAGCCACATTTCATCTCCCTTTTATAGTGTTTAAACTTGTAGTACCATGAAACAAAACACCCTCCTTTGGGATCACGAGGCATATACGTTAAGACGAGGTGTTTGTCCACATTACTTTAAACGGGTAAGTTCAATCTTGTAGTACTATGAAGCAAACACCCTCCTTTGGGATCACGAGGTATATACGCCAAGACGAGGTGTTTACCCACACTACTATGAATCGATAATGGAGGTTGTGAGATGCAACCCTTGTATTTCTCTCCCACTAGATTTTTTAAATAAAGGTTTTTAAGATCAAGAGCCATAATAATGCTAGACACTTTGAAAACATAATCCTAATCTCTTTAGGAACAAATTTCATAATCCTAGCATTAAAATATATAAATATATATATATATAATATATATATATATATAACTTAATATAAACTCATATATATTTATATATATAAAATGTATCAACCAATGGTCTGGTTATCATAAGCAATAGAATGCTTGAAACCGTGGGCCATTAAGAATTTGCAGTAAGGCCATGTCTCATGCAAATTATTACATAATATAGGGTTACATGCATGATGGCCATCAAGGCTTCCATTCCATGCCAAAAAGTGAAACAACGTCCTTCACATGCATGTGTCATCAAATCCATATAGACTATTAACATTGAATGTCTAACACGCAAAACATGCAAGCCATATTCAATCCATGCAATAATTATTCAAGCCATGCAATTATTGTTCACGCCATGCAATTAAAAGACCAAGCGATGCATTAAGTTGGTTCATGCATATGGTAGTTGCAAACGGTTATTGTTTGTTGAAGTAACTGTTTTGGAACTACCATTTGCAATCCGTACATTAACTCATATATATATATTGACCAATGCATCAATTGTATAAAATTAGCCAAGCCGAACAATAACTAAAGTAATCCACACAGCAGTTATTGATATAGAACTATATCTCCTTGGCAATTTCAATTAGAACACGACATAATTCTTTAATCGTAGACCATTTCGAACAAACCAAGAGAATATACATCTTTGGTGTGAACCCAATATGATCAAGAAAACGTTTTTCTTTAATTCTAAAATTCAATCACATGCTATACAATCATGAGATGAAAACTTAGCTCTGATACCAATTGAAGGGAAAAACTGGTTTTGTATCTCATACAAAACACATAGCGGAAGTAACAAACAAGGATCTATTTCATTCATGATTAATAACGTGCACTATGTACATTTCAGAATTTAAGAACAAGATAGTGTACCTTGGTGTGGTGAAATTCAAAACCAAAGATTGAAGTACTCGGAAATACTTTTAATCTTCACTCCAATTTCACTTTATGCCCAAGATGTGTGGTCTTTCAATCAGTTTTCAAAAGGAGAATGAAAATGTGTCTCACTCTCACATACACACCATTTCTTATATCACTAATAAAAATTCTGTATGTTTCTCCCTTTATAACTAACTGATTATCTAATTGGGCTGGCCTATTGGGCCTTTCCAATTGGGCTTTAGTGTGTGGCTTGGAATGGGACCAAAAGGGATTAATAAGACACTAGCTCCAATGGGCCTTGAGCTTTCCGTTAACTCTTGACAAGTCCAAAGTTACCATTAATTATATTTAATACCACTATATAAATATAATTGCACTCTATGCCTTATTAATAAATTATATCCCAAAACTTTATTATACATGCAACCCCTTCATAAAATATTCGTAGTAATACAAAGTCATAAAATATAGACTGCCACTTTGAAAATTACTACATCTTAATCCTTGAGTACCCGGTTTAATCCTTTAAATTATTCATCATATATTTATGAAATCCAATTTCGTAAATATATACTTTAGTAACTCCTTACTAAAGTGGTTAAGCCTAACACTTTAAATAACCAAACCCATTAAACTTATCTTAAGGGAATATTTTATATCTCCGTTAAGAGATTATGAATTCCATCTTGAGAATATATGTTCCATCAACACTAAATGTGGCTGCCCAACATACTGAGGTTTTGACCGTTACTTTAGATCTCACTCCTGATATATCAAGGCAACCTACACCTCATGATCAGGTCCATTATTCTCTCAGGATTAAGAGTTCATGCAAATAGAAGTCGTGAGATTTATTATTCATTTGACAGTCATTAGGAGAATAATAAATCCCACAACGGTCCAGTTCAATATGTCTTAACTCTTAAAACATATCAACATATCAACTAGAAGTCTCTACTTCCATGATCAAAACAAATCATCTTAGTTGACACGTTACAGTCTTCGCAGATGAAATGCCCAATTTCATCACCGACTACGAGCTATAAATTCTGAGTTTACAAAGAACTTGTGACTTATATCTTTTGTGACTAAATCACATAAATCACATACTATGCATCTCATGGACTATATGATAATGTCCCAATATTCATGTTACCATTATTTTAGATAATAATAAAACAACTTTATTAAACACAACATTAAGTCATACACAATGTCATACATGATGTCATACATAATATCATACATAGCATCATACAATAGGATTTAAGGGCACTAATCCTAACAAAAGATGCCTTGATGTGTTTTGTTTAAAGTGTTTCAGAAATACAGGTTGTCAAAGTCTACTTGTCATGAACTCTCTTCTTGCAAAGTTTTTCAAGAGTTTATGTTAAGATAGATTTTATTGTATTCAACAAGTGAGTATGAGTTGAGTGATTTATGACTTCTCTCATATGTTCATTTGTTTGTTGTGGTTTTGTCACGGATTGCCAAAGGGGGAGATTGTTAGGACATATGTGGTTCAATTGTTAAGAACATATGTCATTATTTTATGTAATTGGCTAATCCTTTGAGAAAACGCACTTTACTTGTAATTTGGTAGATCTAGGATGTTTTTGATGCTTCAAGAAACAAGGTTTCAAGATCAAGTGTTAAAGTCATGCAAGTTTGTCTAAGAAACAAGCTGAGAAATGCTTTTCATTAAAGCTCGACAGCTGCATCTATCGAGTTTTAAGAAGCTGTTCTAGCCCCATGGCTCAACAGCTGCTCGATAGCACCTCGACACCTCTAGCTATCGAGATTAAGGAAAAACAGTTTTTTAGTACTATTTTGATTATGATCCGTGGACATGTATTTGGGCTTTCTTTTCTCATAACTCTAGACATATAAAAGGATTATTTTAAGGGCTGTCAAAGTAAGCACAAGTTGCACAAGCATTGAGCAAAGTCTGTTCATGCAATTTGTGACCGGAGACAAAGTTTGCCCTAGTTCATCTCTTTGTGAAGAAGCTGTTGTGTCTTTTCATCATAGGGTTTTGTAACCAAGCATCTTCTCATTCTTCATTGTGAGGATGAACTGAAGAACTTTGCAGTCAACATCTTTCTCAAGTTGGTGATTGAAGTCGCGTACTAAGATCTGCGCAAATTGGTTAGTCACATACTGGGATCCGCGCAAAATGAGAGATTGTCACTACAGAACAAGTCCAATTAGCTATTGGGGTAAAGGTTCAACTGTAGGTTGGTATAAGGTACTAGGGTTCCTTTACTTGTAACCACTTGTTGTGATAATAGTGGATCCTTGGGAGTGGTGACCTTAAAATCACCCGTTGGGGTTTTTGCCTTGGAGGTTTTCCCCATTCGTAAACAAATCACCATGTCAATTCATTTTCCACTGCACTTTAGTTTATTGGTGATTTATTTGTGCTACCACACGTTTGCATGTTAATTTGATTAATTAATAAAATTGGCTAATTAATCAACTTAATCCATCACAATGGGTCAATACGTTTTTGGCCTATCACTATCCATTGTTTCCTTATGAATGTCATCATTTGGAATTGTAGGGGTGCCTTTAAGCCCTCCTTTCAAAACAAAATCAGAGAGTTGGTTCAGACCTATAATCTAGAGATTTTAATTGTTATGGAGACCCGGTTTGGGGGAGACAGAGCTAAGGAATTGACAGACAGGCTTCCATTTGATGGGGCGACTCATACTGATACCATTGGATACGCTGGTGGTTTATGGGTCTTGTAGAATTCGGACTGGGTAGAAGTGTCTCCACTTGCTAAAACTAAGCAAGAAATTCATGTCATGGTTAAGGTATGATTCTCTAACGTTGCTTGGTAAATTTTTGCTGTGTATGCTAGCCCTAGAAATGTAGAGAGGCAGATTTTATGGAATAACCTTATGAATGTTGCTAAGCTTCACAACTTTCCTTGGGTCATAGCAGGGGATTTCAATGAACCCCTAATGGATGACGATAAATTTGGGGGGGGGGGGGGGTAGCAGTGAATGTCAATAGGTTTTTATTGCTTAAAGAGTGTCTTGACAGTGTAATATGATGGATATTGGTTTCTCAGGTCCCTGTTTCACTTGGACTTATAAAAGAGAAGTGTAAGCCTTAATCCAAGAAAGAATAGATAGATATTTTGTCAATCCTAGTTGGTGCTTATAGATTCCAAAGGCTAAGGTTACTCACCTTACTAGAAGTCATTCTAATCATTGTCCCGTCTTAATGGAGTTGTTGCCAAGGGTGAATGGAGTTAAAAAGAGGCCTTTTAGGTTTCAAACTTGCTAGTTTTTGGATGCAACTTTTCCAAACATTGTTTCTCAAGCTTAGGGAGGTAGTATTGGGTTATCTGATGCCTTAGAAACTTTTTCTAGGGAAGCTTTTGCCTGGAACAAAAATCAATTTGGGAATGTTTTTACTAGGAAAAAGAATTTGATGGCTCGAATTAATGGTATTCAGAGGTCTGTTGCAAATAATCCTTCAAACTTCCTTCTTAATTTGGAGAAAGAGCTTCTTAATGAACTAGATGTTGTTTTGAATCAGGAGGAGGAAATTTGGGCTTTGAAGTCTAGGGTTAATTGGATGATCCAGGGTGATCGGAATACGGATTTTCATCACGTTTCAACCCTAATCAAGAGGAAAAGGAATCAAATTTTGGCTATTAAAAATGCTATAAGGAAGTGGCTAAATGTAGAGGAGGATATTAAGAATTTTATTAAAAGTGGTTTTGAAGGGATTTACTCCACATCCCTGACTTCTGCGTCCAGAGCTAACCCGTCTATCTCTCAATGGCAGTTGAGGCTCACGGAGGAGGAAAAGGAGATCATTAGTGGTGCTGCTTCTAAAGATGAGATTAGAGGTGTCTTATGGTCATTAAAACCTTTTAAGGCACTGAGATTGGATGGGTTGCATGCGGGTTTCTTTCAAAGGTTTTGGCCTATTGTGGGGAGATCGGTGATTAGGGAGGTGCAAAAGATCTTTATTGATAGAAAGGTTCCTGAGTATCTAAATAGAACACATATTGCTTTTATTCCTAAGACTCAAGGTCTGGAAACATTAGGTAGCTTCAGACCCATAAGTTTATGTAACACAGTATACAAAGTGGTGACAAAGATTATTGTGACTAGGTTGAGGCCTTTTTTGGATAAACTCATATCTCCCTTTCAAGCGGCCTTTGTTCCAGGAAGGAAGGGAGTTGACAATACTATCATTGCTCAGGAGATTATCCATTCCCTTGGGAAAAAGAGAGGTAGAGTGGGATATATGGCACTTAAAATTGATTTGGAGAAGGCTTATGACAAGCTAAAGTGGAATTTCATCAGAGAAGCTCTTGTTAAGGCTAACTTCCCATCTGATTTAATTGATATTATCATGAGTTGTGTCTCCATAGTCTTCACTTCCATTTTGTTTAATGGTGAAGCTATGGACCCTATTTTTCCTTCAAGAAGGATTAGGCAAGGTGACCCGCTTTCTCCCTACCTTTTCATTCTTTTCATGGATTTCTTGGGTCACCTTATTGAGGAAAAATGTAGTGCAAAGCTGTGGCCTCCAATTAAGGCCTCCCAAAGTGGCCCCCTCTCTCATCTTATGTTTGCAGATGATGTTATCTTCTTTGCAAGAGCTGATGGTACTAATTGTTCAGCCATTAGAGATGTGCTTGATGAATTTTGTGCCTTATCGGGGCAAACAATCAGTGAGGCTAAATCCAAAGTATATTTTTCTCCAAATGTGGATAGGGATACTAGGGAGTTGTTGTGCGACATTCTTGGCTTCTCTTCCACTCCTTTTCTTGGTAAGTATCTTGGATTTCCTCCTAAGCATCCTCGCTCCTCATCCCAAGACTATAATTTCATCCTTGATAGGGTGAAGCAGAAACTTACGGGGTGGAAAGCCAACCTGCTTTCATTGGCTGGCCAAGCTGTTTTAATCCAAGCCTCCTCAGCTGCCATACCTTCTTATATTATGCAATGCAACCATCTCCCTAGCAAGATTTTGGATGGGTTGGATAGGGTGAATCAAAACTTTTTATGGGGGTCTTCAGATACAACTAGGAGAATTCATTGGTTTGGTTAGGAGAAGGTTACCAAACCCAATGAGGAGGAGGGTCTTGGATTGCAATCAGCTAAGGGAAGGAATGTTGCCCTTCTTTCTAAGCTTGATTGGAGATTTAACATGGAGAAAGAGGCTTCTTGGGTCCAAGTGTTGAATAGGAAATATTGTACCCGAAGGAAAAGCAATGCCCAAAATGCAAATAATCTTCCTTGCTCTTCGGTTTGGGCTGCAATGAAGAAAGGTATGGACACTTTCAATAGGGGTAGTAGATGGATGGTGGGCAGAGATAGTAGATTGAGTATCTGGCACAGTAATTTGACTCATAGAGGTTCTTTAAGACAGCTTATTTAGGGGCCATTTACTCAGGAAGCAAGTCTCTTGGAAATCAAGGACTCTATGGTGGACACGGGTTGGGACTGGCAGAAAATTACTTTTGAGCTTCCTTATGATATCTAGATTATGGTTCAAGCTACCCCCACTGCTCTCACTAGTAGTGGAGTTGATTACTAGGCTTGGGTAGAGTCACCTAAAGGCACTTTTGAGCTAAAAAGTGCTTACAAAATTGCTATGGGCTTCTTGGATGCACCCTCCTTCTTGGTTAAATGGATTCAGAAAGTTGAAACTCTCCCTAGAATCAAAACCTTCTTATGGATGTGTGCCCATAATAGTATTGGGGTCAAGGTGTGCCTTGAAATAAGGGGAATAGTTCAAGACAACTTATGTCCTATTTGCCAAAGAGGGTCGGAAACCATTCTTCATGCACTTCGTGACTGCCTTTAGTTAAAGCTTGTGTGGAATAAGCTGGGGATAACATCCATGAACCATGGCTTTTGGAGAAGTGACTTACAGACATGGCTGTCTTCTAATGGTAGGGAAACCCGAAGCTTGCTTGCTACTAACCCCCCTTGGAGAATTGTTTTTCCCTTTGCTCTGTAGAGCATTTCGAAAAGTAGGAACAATGTTGTTTTTAGGAATAAGAGGAGAAACCCAAATCTGGTTGGGGATATTCTGAATCAAGCCTTGGAATTTATGCATTGTTTTTCAACTCCAAGACTTCCAATGCAAAAGGTGTTGAGAGGTGTTTTTTGGGAGAAGCCACCTGAAGGTTGGGTTAAGCTTAATACAGAAGGTTCGGTGGATGGGGCAGTAGGTTGGCTTGCTATGGAAGGGTCATTAGAGATGCTAAAGGGCAGTGGATTAGAGGATTTAGCAAGAAGATTGGCGCCACTACCAGCTTTGCAGTAGAACTTTGGGGGCTGAGGGAAGGGCTTCTGATATGTAGAAACCTTAATATATCAGGCCTTGTCATTGAATTAGATGCTGAATCCATTGTGAATGTGCTGCAAAACTCTTCCTATGCTAACAATATTATCTCCCCCATATTGAATGATTGCAGATTGTTGATCTCTCACATGTAGCGGACCTGAATTAAGCACTACTACCACCGAGCGAATTGCTGAGCAGATAGTTTAGCTAGATTCAGTTTCAGTCAGATTTCTGATTTTTCTTTATTTGATAGTCCACCTGTGGACATGATTGATGTGTATGAGGATGACCTCAATGGGGTGTATTTTAACAAGATATGCCCTGAACCTATTGTTTTTTCTTAGTTGTTTAATATATCGTCTATTCACCAAAAAAAAAAAAAAGATAGGACCACTAAAAATCTGCCCCAGTGTAGATTTTAATATGCTCCTAAGGGACTATGGAACTCCCGTCAGGATTTTTGGCTAGATCATGTGAGGAGACTAGTCAGGACCGCATAAAATAAAACTAATCCTAATGTAGGTTTTATGTGGTCTTGTAGAGATTTATTGGTTCCTTGATGAAGCTACATGATGTTGGTATTGACCCTGATTTTTCTACTTCAGAAATTAGACGTAGTGTTCCACTTATGTTTGGATAATCCTTGCTTTCAAGATCATTCTCTAATTTATCATGTAAATTTATGCAATGAAGATGGCTTGACAATAGATCATGTAATGGGTGTATGGTGTCTTTGGACTGATTGTGCATCGGCTGAATTGCATTTGGAATTATGGAGAATGTAGGAACCTTTCACTTTTGGGACCTCTTTTTGTCCATTATAGTAGGTGACTTTGTGTTGGCATGCCTTATGGGGATATAACTTATGACTTGGGCGTCTTTAGTTGATTCCCCCATTAAGAGGCCGGTGTAGGAACCTTGGAACACCATCTCTGAGAGTATTTGGCCCATCGGAGTATATCATCAAACTGCTTTTCTTGGCATTCCATTCTTACCTCTAACCCATATAACTCTTCAGAAGTCATGCAACACTCGGCCACCTAAGACTTCCCTTTGCGGATAAGACCGTGGTCAATTAGGCTTTGGAGCACTTCTTTGAATTCTTCAGAATCTCTTATAGAGTGTCCTTTTGCCCCTGAATGGTATCTACAAGTTTCATCCGAGTTTCCTTGCCCACTAGGCTCTTTTGGAGATATGTATCCCACGCTCATCTATGATTCAAAAAAGGGGTTCATGTATCCATTTAGATTCTTCAAATCAGGAAAGTCATCTCCTTCCTAGGTTATTGCATTCACTTGTCCTTCATTTTCATTAGGGGTAGCAATGGTGGCGGTCTAAGATGGTGCAATATTCTAAAACACTATGGCCCCATTACCAATCAAATCCTAGATCTGATGTCTTAGCAAGCGACAGTATTCTAGCGAATGGCCTAGACTGTCACAATGAAATTTACAAGTCTTTGAGGGATCATAATCCTCCGGGAGGTTAGTGATTGGCTTAGGTTCAACCGGAGTGATTACACAGCCTTTGAACAGAATTGGATGTAACTAAGCAACTGGCACAGGGAGCTGGTGATACTCTACTGGCTTCTTCTTAAAAATTCCTAATTTTTCTTTGGTTTTTTGGATTGAGGATAACTTAGTGGATTCCATCTTGCTTGGGCCTTTGGTCACCATATGCACCTTTTTTTCTTTGTCTTTGGTGTTGATCCCCTTGGATTGTTCATAATGAGCCACAAAGGTAGCCATATCCACAAGCTTCTTGCTCTGAATACCATCTTCAATATGACTTCCAATGGGCATGAGGTTGGTGAAAATCCGAGCTGGGGTCCCAATCATTCTCTCAAAGAATGGAGGTTTGAGAGTTCTAATAAACGTCTTGGTCATCTCTTCTTCTGTCATGGGAGGTTGGGCTTGGGTAGCTTTCTCCCTCCAATGCTGCTTATATTCTTTGAAAGATTCATCAATCTTTTTCTTCATGTATTGCAAATCAGTTCAGTTGGGTGCAAACTCATGGTTATGGATGTATTTTGCATAAATGCTTGTGCTAGATCCTTCCATCTGGTCATCTTCTTGAGCCTCAAGAACCACATAGCTGTAGACACCACATTTTGTACCCTTATGACTTGGGCCCCAGTTCCCCAATGATGCTCGAACTCTAAGGCCTAAGGTCAGTTTAGAGTCCAATCTAATATTAAATTGATTTGAGAAGTGTTAAAATAGAATATATATATATATATATATATATATATATATATATATATATATAATCTTTTAAATGAGCAAAAATCCATTTTTTGAAATAAAATGACCAAGAGGCCCTCGACCTGCGTATGCAAGCTAAAGTGTGCATATGCAGGCGGAAAATTATTGTGTACTCCTGGGGTACCATAAATGTGTGCTCCCTCCTCTCATATGAATGGTGGGTCCCACTAATTAAATTCATGGTGGGACCCACCATTCATGTGAGAGGGGTGAGTACGTATTTATGGTACTCCAAGAGTACCTAATAATTTTCCTATGCAGACACATTCTTGCGTACGCAGCTAGGGTTTTAGAAGCATAAGAAAGGAAAGTTTTCTACCATAATCACTGAGGTTTAGAATGAATCCCACATTGTTGAGAGTCATTCCAAACCTCATTTTTTTCCACTATATAAAGCCTTACATGGTACATTTTCAAAACACACAAAAATTCCACGGGAAAAACCTAAGATTCACTAGAAAATAGTGAATCAAAAGGGAGTTTTTCACAAAATACCCTTAAGTCAATATTAATTGATTGGGATCTTTTCTAGTCCCAGTCCTTTTAGTTCAACATTACTAATCACTTTTTTATTGGTTTGTGAATATATTTGATTGAAGGGAATGGTCAAAATCAAGCATGGAAAGCTTCTGCTTAAGGTATTGAGTCTAACCCTTTCTTTTTATTTCTCTTCATTTTCTGCTTTTCTTTCTATGTTTTGATTTTGTTTCTTGCATAGTCTATGTTTGTGTATGTCTGTTTTAATTAGTCCTTTAGTTCTTTTCATGTTTTGTGTACGTTAGGTTATTAGATTGTTATTTTAAGGTTTTGCTTTGTTTCAGCAATTTTAGGTTTTCTGGGCAAGGATCTGCATACACATGATCTAGCCAGTGCACGCAGGCTTGATGATGCATACGCAGACCTATTCTAGCGCACATGATGTCGTTGCCCAGAAACCATAAATTTTTGTTTGTTTTGTTTCTGCATTCACATGTTTGCTTTGTTTAGCCTCTTTTTCATACATTTTAAGCCCCCCTGTTCACCTTTTAACATGCTTGTTTGTTATCACAATCTTAGATTAGGTTTTGTATTAGGGTTTCTTAGTTTTAATGCCATTCATTCACATGCTCGTGCATCAATGCCATAGTTGCTACAACTAAGAGGTAAGTAAAGAGCAAGTCATGCATTAGCAATGTCCATGCATTTGTGCTTTGCTCGTGCATAAATGCAAGTGTTGAACATGTTTTTGATAAGATTAAGACATAAGACACAATGATGGGAGGCCAACCTTAGGGTTGGGCTATCTTGGGTGCCTAACACCTTCCCAAGAACGTACCTAAACTCTGAACTCATACTCTGGTAGTAAGATCAAAGATCCTTCCTCGAAAGGACGCCATATTCATGGTTCCTAGACCATATAACTAAATGATGACTCCCCCTCCCTTGTGCCCATAGTGACAACTCCACTAGGGATTGTAAGTTTAATTCCTATGTGTCTTGTTTCTTAACCTTAATAAAAGCTTTTTCAATACTTGTTTTGCACACACATTCACTTGTTCTTTTGTCCCTTAACCTTGGTTGGTGATGAGTGGGAAGATGGAAGGCTCCACTTAGGCCCAAATCTTCTGAAATTCATCCCACCAACTCACAATCGGTGCCATCGCGTATAATGAGCTTTGAGTACGTTAAAGGTTTGATACCAATCCACTATAGGGTCCATTTAGGCCCTCGGTTGGAATCATAACCCATCTAGTTGTGAGTGACCTACTTATCTATCCCTTTAGACTTTGAGAACCTACCCACACTAGAAAAATCCTAGATCCTATCATGAAGGATACCATTTATATATCTCTTGTTTGTTCAACCATATATCATGTGTTCACATAATTCTAAAGGATAAATAAAGGGTATAAAAATAGAAGGGATGGCCCTAAAGTTATGGTATACCCTAAGATGTTGTGGAATAAAAGAAAAGAAATTCTCACATATAAGAGGTCTGTGTTAGGATATGTGCCATTTAAATCCTATTGTATGATTCTATGTATGACATTATATAAGACTTAATGTGGTGATTAATAAAGTTGTTTTATTATTATCTAACATAATGGTAACATGAATATTTGACCATTATCATATAGTCTATAAGATGCATAGTATGTGATTTATGTGATTTAGTCACAAAAGATATAAATCACAAGTTCTTTGTAAACTCAGAATTTTAGTTCGTAATCAGTGATGAAATTGGGCATTTCAACTAAAATAATGTCGTGATTAATAAAGTTGTTTTATTATTATCTAAAATAATGGTAACATGAATATTTGGACATATATAGTCTATGAGATGCATTGTATGTGATTTTTGTAATTCAGTCACAAAAGATATAAATCACAAGTTCTTTGTAAACTTATAATTTTAGTTCATAGTCAGTGATGAAATTGGACATTTTATCTGCGAAGACTATAACATATCAACAAAGATGATTTGTTTTTATCATGTAAGTGGAGACTTTTAGTTGATATGTTGATATATTTTAAGAGTTAAAACATATTGAACTGGACCGTTGTGAGATTTATTATTCTCCAAACGACTGTCAAATGAATTATAAATCTCACGACTTCTATTTATATGAACTCATAATCCTGAGAGAATAATGGACCTGATCATGAAGTGGAGGTTGCTTCGATATATCAGGAGTGAGATCTAAAGTCACGATCAAAACCTCAGTATTTTGGGTAGCTGCATTTAGTGTTGATGAAACATAAATTCTCAAGATGAAATTCATAATCTCTTAACGGAGATAAAAAAAAAATTCTCTTGAGATAAGTTTAATGGGTTTGGTTATTCAGAGTGTTAGGCCTAACCACTTTAGTAAGGAGTTACTAAAGTATATATTTATGAAATTTGATTTTATAAATATATGATGAATAACTTAAAGGATTAAATAGGGTACTCAAGGATTAAGATGTAGTAATCTTCAAAGTGGCAAACTACTTTCATGACTTTGTATTACTATGAATATTTTATGAAGGGGTTGCATGCATAATAAAGTCTTGGGATATAATTTATTAATAAGGCCTAGAGTGCAATTATATTTATATAGTGGTATTAAATATAATTAATGGTAACTTTAGACTTGTCAAGAGTTGACAAAAAAGCCCAAGACCCATTGGTGCTAGAGTCTTATTTTTTCCCAAAAGGCTATCCCAATTATATAATCAGTTAGATACACGGAGAGAAACATACAGAATTTTAGTGAGTGACACAATTGTGAAATGATGTATATGTGAGTGTAAGCCACTCTCTTATTCTCCATTGGAAACTAATTGAAAGACCACACTTCTTGGGCATTAAGTGGAATTAGAGTAAAGATTAAAAGTGTTCTCAAGTACTTCTGATCTTTGGTTTTGAATTTCACCGCACCAAGGTATGCTCTCTTTTTCTTAAGTTCTGAAATTTACATAGTACATGTTATCAATTGCAAATAAAGTAGATTCGTTAATTTTTCCGCTGCTATGTTTTGTATGCGATACAAACATGTATTTTTCTAACAATTGGTATCAGAGTGGTCTCCAATTTTGAATTTTTATAACATGTTTTGTGAGTTTTAGAATCAAAGATAGTAATTTCATGATGTTAGAAGATTATGTAATTAATTTTCGGCATGGTCATTGAAATTATTGTTTGATGAAAACTGATGTTGATGTTATGATGAATTTTAAGTTTGACGTGAAGTATGTTAATTTGAATATCACATTTTGTCTATTATGTTCATATGGTTGTTTTTTGTTCATGAAAAATCGTTGAAAACTGCTTTAGAAAAAATTATGGAAAATTCAAGTTTCACAAGTTTCGATTGATCGAAAATTGCTTTTGATCGATCAAGTGGAATAGTAACCATTCTGTTTGATTCGATTGATTTTTGATTGCTAGTCAATGGATCGAATGTTCTTTTTCGATCGATCGAGCAATAATTGAGTACCAATTGAGCCAGGCAGATTTAAAGTATGAATTTTTAATTTTTTCGACCGATCGAGGGATACATTTGATTGATCGAAAGTTGTGATTTTGAATTTTTCTAAGGGTTTTCAAACTTTTAAAAGTGCAAGGCTATGTGTGATGAGATTACACATGTTTCTAATTAAAAACCTTTATTTTCAAACATCTAGTGGGAGAGAGATACAAGGGTTGGATCTCATGGCCTCCATTATCAGTTTATAGTAGTGTGGGGTAAGCACCTCGTCTTGGCATATATGCCTCGCGATCCCAAAGGAGGGTGTTTATTTCATGGTACTACAAGATTGAACTTACTTGTTTAAAGAAAGGTGAAGAAGCACCTCGTCTTGGCGTATATGCCTCACGATCCCAAAGGAGGGTGTTTTGTTTCATGGTACTACAAGTTTAAACACTATAAGGAAGATGAAATGTGGCCACACATGATTCTTGATAATGGTGTACACTAGACTAAGTGTAATGTTAACCTTCTAAAGGAGCCATGTCATTATTTATGTAGAGGCCAAAGTTTATATAGCATATTACTAGTGTTTGATAAGAGTTATCATAATAGCACTAATAATGGGAATGGTTCATCAATCATATTGTTTATAATATACTTGCTACCAAGGAATTATAGACATGGGATTGGGTTGTCATTGCATATTTTATATTATGGTTTTATTAAGGTTTCATATTATATGTTCATATGTTAAATTGATAATGTCCAGTTTTACTTATTATATTCATGTTTCTTATTTTCAGATTTGAATCATGGGATCTTTTAGCCCACTCGTTGCTATTCTTAATCAAAACAAACCGATTAGATCCAACTATGTTGACTGGAAAAGAAATTTGAACATTGTTCTAACTGCTGAAGAGCACAAGTATGTGCTTAGTCAACCTTGTCCTAACTTTCCATCATTAGTTTCTCCTCTTGACGAAAAACAACGATATGATTGTTGACAGAAATTTAATGAGATGACCAAGTGCTATATTCTAGCATTTATTTCAAATGTTTTACAGCATCAAATCCAGGATGTAGAACTGGATTCAGACATAATGCTAAGTCTGAAGGAGATGTTTGGTGAGCAAGGTCGTTCTGCTAGGCAAGAAACTATAAGGCAAATCTATAATACCAAGATGGCTAAAGGTACTTTAGTAAGGGAGCATTGTCTTAGAATGATCTCTAATCTGAATACACTGAAAGTTTTAGGTGCCGATATTAATGGAGAATCCTAAGTGGATATGATACTCTAGTCACTATCAGAATCATTCAAGGAATTCAGATTTAATTGTAATATGAACAAAAAGGTTTATTTATTTTTTGAATTGATGAATGAGTTGGTGGCAGTGGTAGGCATTCTTGGTACATCCAATGTTGATGCCAATATGGCTGAAGCTTTTATTTCTCAACCTAAGTCGAAAGGCAAGGGTAAAAAGAAGAAGAAGAAAGACTTCACCAAGCAAGATGGTAGACAAATTGCCTTAGGAGTTGCAAAAAAGAGAATGAAAAAGGAATATGCCAAAGGAAAATGTTTCCATTGTGGCAAGAAAGGTCATTGGAAGAGGAATTGTCCAATATTTAAAGCTACCAAGAATAAGGGTATGAAAAGTACATTCCTTCTTGAAACATGTTTAGTACAGAATCCGACAGATTCCTGGTGTGTGGATTTAGGTTGTACTAATCATATCTGAAATTCTTTGCAGGGGTTCTAGGCGACTAGAAAGCTTAATGAAGGGGAAATGTTTCTTACCTTGGCTAATGGGAGCAGAATTCTAGTTGTAGCTGTCGGAGTGTTTAATTTATGCTTTGAATCTAGAGTTTTAATATTGGAAGATTGTCTATATTACCTAATGTTCGTAGGAATTTAATTTCTGCAAATTATTTAGGTAAACATGGATATTGTGTTAATCTGAAAGACAATGTTGTAATAAAGAAGGGTAAAATGTTTATCTGTTCTAGCAATATTGTTGATGGTCTTTACATTTTAACTCCTGATAAGCATGAATTATACAATCTGAATTAGATAATAACTCTCATGTAAAATAATTAAAGAGAAATTTTCCTTCTACTAATGAAGCATATCTTTGGCACTTACATTTGGGTCATATTAATTCAAACAGAATTCAAAGACTGATCGAAGATGGACTCTTAGAGCTATTGGACTTTGATGGATTTCCAGTTTGTGAATCTTGTTTGGAGGGTAAAATGACCAAATAACCTTTTAATGCAAAAGGTAGAAGATCCCAAGAGTTGCTTGAGTTAGTTCATACGGATGTATGTGGTCCTATGTCAACCCAAGCAAAAGTAGGTTATGAGTACTTCATCACTTTTACGAATGATTACTCAAGATATTATTATGTGTACCTAATGAGATGGAAGTCCAAAGCCATTGAAAAGTTCAAAGAGTTTAGGGCTGAAGTTGAGATCAATTAGGAAACGCATAAAGGCAATTTGATTTGATCAAGGTGGCGAATACCTTCTTGGGGATTTCAAGGACTACTTAATTCAAAATGGAATTTTACCCCAATTGACTGCACCTAGAACTCCTCAACAAAATGGTATAGCAGAGAGAAGGAATATGACTTTTTTAGAAATGGTTAGGTCCATGATGAGTTACTCAACTTTACCAATTTCCTTTTGGGGATATGCACTAAAAACTGCAATGCATATTTTGAATTTAGTTCCATCAAAATTTGTTCCCAACACACCTAAGGAATTGTGGAGTGGGCGTAAGCCCAATATGAGATACCTCCACATTTGGGGATGTCCAGCACATGTGTTGAAAGGGAGGTCTGATATGTTGGAAGCAAAAACAAAAGTATGCATGTTTTTAGGGTATTCAAAGCAAACTAAGGGTTATTTATTCTATAATCATAAAGATAACAAAGTCTCTTAGCTGAAATTTTTGGACGATGATTATGTGAATAATTGAACAACCTATGCATGAAATAGATGAACTTGTAATTGAACAACCAATGCATGAAATTAGGAATGATGTGGTTGTATTATATACACCACAAGATACTACTCATAAAATGACTAGTACACAAGTGCCTCGTCGTAGTGGGAGAATTGTTCGGCCTCCTATAAGATTTATAGGTTTGGGAGAAACTTATGAAGCTATCCCAGAAGAGGCTAAATCTGATCCTTACACTACTAAAAAGGAAATAAATGATATAAATACACATCATTAGGTCCAAGCTATGAAATCTAAATTGGATTCAATGTATTCCAATCAAGTATGGGATCTTGTAAAGGCGTCTAACGACATTAAACCTGTTGATTGCAAATGGGTTTACAAGAAAAAGGAAGGGATAGATGAAAATGTTGAAACCTTTAAAGCAAGACTAGTGGTGAAAAGATATACACAAAAATAAGGTATTGATTATGATGAAACTTTTTGCCAGTAGTCATGCTTTAGATCTATCAGAATTCTCTTATCTATTGCTACTCATTGTGATCATGAGATTTGGAAAATAGATGTCAAGACTGCATTTCTGAATGGCAATCTAGAAGAAGAAATCTATATGATGCAATCAGAAGGTTTCATAGCAAAGAACCAAGAGCATATGGTATGCAAGTTGAAAATGTCCATTTATGGACTTAAGCAAACATCTAGGTCATGGAACATCAGATTTGATCAAGAAATCAAGTCATTTGATTTTGAACAAAATCTTGATGAACCATGTGTGTACAAAAGACATCGATAAAGTAGTAATGTTCCTAGCGCTTTATGTTAATGATATTCTACTCATTGGGAATGATGTAGGGGTTATGTCATCAGTGAAGGTTTAGTTGTTAAGCCAATTTGATATGAAGGACCTCGGCGAAGCTAACTTTATTCTAGGGATCAAGCTTTGGTGAGATCGAAAGAATAGAATATTAGGCTTGTCACAAGCTAGATATATAGATAAGGTTCTAGAACGGTTTAGCATGCAAAACTCCAAGAAAGGATTACTTCCTTTCAGACATGGAGTTCCTTTGTCTGATGACCAAAGACGTAAGACTCAGGAGGAAGAAAATATAATGAGACAAGTTCCCTATACTTTTGCAACGGGAAGTCTCATGTATGTCATGCTTTATACTAAACTAGATATCTGTTATTCAGTTGGTATGGTCAGCAGATATCAATAAAATCCAAGACCTAAACATTGGCAAGCTGTAAAGCATATTCTCAAGTATCTAAGGAGAACGAGAGATTATATGTTTGTTTACCGATGTGAGTATTTGATTCCCATTAGTTATACAGATTCAAATTATCAATCAAATCTTGATTTCAAAAAGTCCACTTCAGGTTGTGTGTTCACCTTGGGAAGTGGAGCCATAAGTTAGAGAAGTGTTAAGTAATCTTGTATTGCAAACACCACCATGGAAGCTGAAAATGTTACTGCTTATGAAGCAACAAAGGAAGCAGTTTGGCTCAAGAAATTCCTTTATAATCTTGGTGTTGTGAGAATGGAGCAAGTTCCTATCACATTGTTTTGTGACAATAGTGGACCGGTTGCATAATTCAAGGATCCAAGGAATCACAAGAAAGGAAATCACATTGAAAGAAAGTACCACATCATTCGAGACATTGTTACTCGAGAAGATGTAGTAGTAGCAAAGATTGATAGTGCAAGTAATCTAGTGGTTCCCTTCACCAAAGCCTTACCCCAAAGGAATTTTAAGTCATATTTGGAAGGAATGGGAGTTAGATTAGTGCACAATAGTCTTTAGGGCAAGTGGGAGATTGTTAGGATATGTGCCATTTAAATCCTATTATCTGATGTTATGTATGACTTAATGTTGTGATTAACAAAGTTATTTTATTATTATCTTAAATAATAGTAACATGAATATTTGATCATTATCATATAGTCTGTGAGATGCATAGTATGTGATTTATGAGATTTAGTCACAGAAGATATAAATCACAAGTTCTTTGTAAACTCAGAATTTTAGTTAGTAGGTTGGTGATGAAATTGGGCATTTCGTCTACGAAGACTATAACATATCAACTAAGATAATTTGCCTTGATCATGGAAGTAGACACTTCTAGTTGATATATTGATATGTTTTAAGAGTTAAGACATACTGAACTGGACCGCTGTGAGATTTATTATTCTCCTAACGACTGTCAAATGAATAATAAATCTCATGACTTCTATTTACCTGAACTCTTAATCCTGAGAGAATAATGTACCTAGTCATGAAGTGTAGGTTACTTTGATATATCAAGAGTGAGATCTAAAGTCACAATTAAAACCTCTATATGTTGGGTAGCCGTATTTAGTGTTGATGGAACATATATTCTTAAGATGGAATTCATAACCTCTTAACGGAGATATAAAGTATTCCCTTGAGATAACTTTAATGGGTTTGATTATTCAGAGTGTTAGGTCTAACCACTTTAGTAAGGAATCGATGACTACCTCTATAACATGGGGGGAGTAAGCTCAAAGGCTCCTATTGCATTGCCTCCCAAGTTCAGGATCTGCGATGTGGAAAATTTTGATGGGACTGGGATCCAAAGTAGCGCATAAGAAGATACCTAAGCATTGCTAAAATGGAAATAGCTGGATAAGAAGCAAACTTTGCATGCATTTCCCCTCTCATTCACAAGAGGTGCATCAAGGTGGTACTATAACCTTGATCCAAGCAAAACTAAGGTGTGGAATGAGCTAGTGGAGTTGTTTGTGAACCAATTCATCTTCAACACCATGATTGATGTGCCTTTAAGAGATTTAGAGACTACCCAGTAAGCTGTAGGGGAGACATTTTCCGAATACATGACTAGATGGAAGAACAAGGTATCTAGTGTTAGGATTTGTGCCCTTAAATCCTATTGTATGATGCTATGTATGATATTATGTATGACATTATGTATGACTTAATATTGTGATTAATAAAATTGTTTTATTATTATCTAAAATAATGGTAACACGAATATTTGGACATTATCATATAGTCCATGAGATGCATAGTAAGTGATTTATGTGATTTAGTCACAGAAGATATAAGCCACAAATTCTTTGTAAACTCAGAATTTATAATTCGTAGTCGATGAAGAAATTGGACATTTCATCTGCGAAGACTATAACATATCAACTAAGATGATTTGTCTTGATCATGGAAGTGGGGACTTTTAGTTGATATGTTAATATGTTTTAAGAGGTAAGACATATTGAATTGGACCGTGTGAGATTTATTATTCTCCTAAAGACTGTCAAATGAATAATAAATCTCACGACTTCTATTTGCATGAACTCTTAATCCTAAGAGAATAATGGACCTGATCATGAGGTGTAGGTTGCTTTGATATATCAGGAGTGAGATCTAAAGTAACGGTCAAAACCTCAATATGTTGGGCAACCACATTTAGTGTTGATGAAACATATATTCTTAAGATGAAATTCATAGTCTCTTAACGAAGATATAAAATATTCTCTTGAGATAAGTTTAATGGGATCAGTTATTCAGAGAGTTAGGCCTAACCACTTTGGTAAGAAATTACTAAAGTATATATTTATGAAATTGGATTTCATAAATATATGATGAATAACTTTAAAGGATTAAACCGGATACTCAAAGATTAAGATGTAGTAATTTTTATAGTGGCAGTCTATATTTTATGACTTTGTATTACTACGAATATTTTATGTAGGGGTTGCATGTATAATAAAGTCTTGGGATATAATTTATTAATAAGGCCTAGAGTAAAATTATATTTATATAGTGGTGTTAATTATAATTAATGGTAATTTTGGACTTGTCAAGAGTGGATGGAAAAGCCCAAGGCCCATTGGAGTTAGTGTCTTATTGGTCCCTTTTGGTCCCACTCCAAGCCACACACTAAAACCCAATTGGAAAGACCCAATAGGCCAGCCCAATTAGATAATCAGTTAGTTATAAAGAGAGAAACATATAGAATTTTTATTAGTGATATAAGAAATGGTGTGTATGTGAGAGAGACACACACTTTCATTCTCCCCTTAAAAACTCATTCAGAGACCACACATCTTGGGCGTAAAATGGAATTGGAGTGAAGATTAAAAGTATTTCCGAGTACTTCAATCTTTGATTTTGAATTTCACCACACCAAGGTACGATATTTTGTCTTAAATTTTGAAATTTACATAGTGCAAGTTATCAATCATGAAGGAAATAGATTCTTGTTTGTTACTTCCACTATGTGTTTTGTATGAGATACAAAACCAGTTTTTTCTTGAAATATGTTTGGTACAGAATCCCACAGATTCCTGGTGCGTGGATTCAGGTTGTAATAATCATATCTGCAATTCTTTACAGGGGTTTCAGGAGACCAGAAAGCTGAATGAAGGAGAATTGTTTCTTACTTTGGCTGATGGGAGCAGGATTCCAGTTGTAGTTATTGGTGTTATTAATTTATGCTTTGAGTCTAGGGTTTTAATATTGGAAGACTGTCTATTTGTGCCTAATGTTCGTAGGAATTTAATTTCTACAACTTATGTAGGTAAACATGGATATTGTGTTATCCTAAAGGACAATGTTGTAATAAAGAAGGATAAAATGTTTATCTGTTCTGGCAATATTGTGGATGGTCTTTATATTTTAACTCCTGACAAGCATGAATTATACAATTCTGAATTAGATAGTAGCTTTCATGTAAAATCATTAAAGAGAAAGTTTCCTTCTACTAGTGATGCATATCTATGGCACTTGTGTTTGGGTCATCTTAATTCAAATAGTATTCAAGGACTAATCAAAGATGGAATTTTACAGCCCATGGACTTTGATGGATTTTCAATTTGCGAATCTTGTTTGGAAGGTAAAATGACCAAACGACCTTTTAATGCAAAAGGTAGAAGAGCCCAAGAGTTGCTTGAATTAGTTCATACAGATGTATGTGGTCCTATGTCAACCTAAGCAAATGGAGGTTATGAGTATTTCATCACTTTTACGGATGATTACTCAAGATATGGTTATGTGCACCTAATGAGACGGAAGTCCGAAACCTTTGAAAAGTTCAAAAAGTTTAGGGCTGAAGTTGAGAATCAATTGGGTAAATGCATAAAGGCCATTCAATCTGATCGAGGTGGCGAATACCTTCTTGAGAATTTCAAGGCTTACCTAATTTAAAATGGGATTGTCTCCCAATTGACTGCACCTGGAACTCCCCAACAAAATGGTGTAGCAGAAAGAAGGAATAAGACTCTTTTGGAAATGGTTAGGTCCATGATGAGTTACTCAACTTTACCAGTTTCTTTTTGGGGATATGCACTAAAAACTGCTATGCATCTTTTGAATTTGGTTCCATCAAAATCTGTTCCCAATACACCCAAGGAATTGTGGAGTGGGCGCAAGCTTAGTATGAAATATCTCCACAATTGGGGATGTCCAGCACATGTGTTGAAAGGGAAGTCTGATAAGTTGGAAGCTAAAACGGAAGTATGCATGTTTTTAGGGTATTCAAAGGAAACCAAGGGTTATTTATTCAATAATCATAAGGATAACAAAGTGTTTGTTAGCACCCATGCCAAATTTTTGAAAGATGATTATGTGAATAATTTTAGTCCTAGAAGTAAAGTTGTATTGGCTGTAATAGATGAACTTGTAGTTGAACAACCAATGGATGAAACTAGGGATGATGTGATTGTATTAGATACACCACAAGATTCTACTCATGAGATGTCTAGTGCATAGGTGCCTCGTCGTAGTGGGAGAATTGTTCGGCCTCCTATAAGATTTATAGGTTTGGGAGAAACTTATGAAACTATCTCAGAAGAGGCTAAATCGGATCCCTACACTTATAAGGAGGCAATGAATGATATAGATGCACATTATTGGGTCCAAGCTATGAAATCTGAATTGGATTCTATGTATTCCAATCATGTATGGGATCTTGTCAAGGCTCCTAATGGCATTAAACTTGTTGGTTGCAAATGGGTTTATAGGAGGAAGAGAGGGATAGATGAAAGGTTGAAACCTTTAAAGCAAGACTAGTAGCAAAAGGGTATACACAAAAAGAAGGTATTGATTATGATGAAACTTTTTCGCCAGTAGCCATGCTTAAGTCTATCAGAATTCTCTTACCCATTGCTGCTCATTATGATTATGAGATTTGACAATGGATGTCAAGACTAAATTTCTCAATGGCAATCTTGAAGAGAAATCTATATGATGCAACCAGAAGATTTCATAGCAAAGAACCAAGAGCATATGGTATGCAAGTTGAAAAGGTCCATTAATGGACTTAAGCAAGCATCTAGGTCATGAAACATTAGATTTGATCAAGCAATCAAGTCATTTAGTTTTGAACAAAATCTTGATGAACCATATGTGTACAAAAGACATCGAGATAAAGTAGTAATGTTCTAGTGCTTTATGTTGATGATATTCTACTCATTGGGAATGATGTAGGGGTAATGTCATCGGTTAAAGTTTGTTTGTCAAGCCAATTTGATATAAAGGACTTGGGTGAGGCTAACTTTATTCTAGGAATCAAGCTTTGGCGAGATTGCAAGAATAAAATGTTAGGCTTATCACAAGCTGGATATATAGATAAGGTTCTAAAACGGTTTAGCATGCAAAACTCCAAGAAAAGATTGCTTCCTTTTAGACATAGAGTTCCTTTGTCTGACTACCAAAGGTCTAAGACTCAAGAGGAAGAAAATATGATGAGACAAGTTCCTTATGCTTCTGCAGTGGGAAGTCTCATGTATGCCATGCTTTGTACTAGACCAAATATCTGTTATTCAGTTGGCATGGCCAGCCGATATCAATCAAATCCAGGACCAAAACATTGGCAAGCTGTATCTACGGAGAACGAGAAATTATATGCTTGTTTACCATATTGAGGATTTGATTCCCATTGGCTATACAGATTCAGATTTTCAATCGGATCTAGATTTTAGAAAATCCACTTCAGGATGTGTTTTCACCTTGGGAGGTGGAGCCATAAGTTGGAGGAGTGTTAAGCAATCTTGTATTGCGGACTCCACCATGGAAGCTGAGTACGTTGCTGCTTGTGAAGCAGAAAAGGAAGCTGTTTGGGTCAAAAAATTCCTTTCTAATCTTGGTTCTATGAGAATGGAGCAAGTTTCCATCACATTGTTTTGTGACAATAGTGGAGCGGTTGCACAATTCAAAGATCCAAGGAATCACAAGAAAGGAAAGCACATTGAGAGGAAGTACCACATCATTCGAGACATTGTTGCTCGTGAAGATGTAGTCATAGCAAAGATTGAAAGTGCAAATAATCTAGCAGATCCCTTTACCGAAACCTTGCGTCAAAGGACTTTCGAGTCACATTTGGAAGCAATGGGAGTTAGATTAGTGCACAATAGTCTTTAGGGCAAGTGGGAGATTGTTAGGGTTTGTGCCTTTAAATCCTATTGTATGATGCTATATATAATATTATGTATGACATTGTGTATGACTTAATATTGTGATTAATAAAGTTGTTTTATTATTATCTAAAATAATGGTAACATGAATATTTGAACATTATCATATGGTCCATGAGATGCATAGTATGTGATTTATGTGATTTAGTCACAGAAGATATAAGCCACAAGTTCTTTGTAAACTCAGAATTTATAGTTCGTGGTCGGTGATGAAATTGGACATTTCATCTGCGAAGACTATAATGTATCAACTAAGATGATTTGTCTTGATCATGGAAGTAGGGACTTCTAGTTGATTTGTTAATATGTTTTAAGAGTTAAGACATATTGAACTGGACCGTGTGAGATTTATTATTCTTTTAACAACTGTCAAATGAATAATAAATCTCACGAGTTCTATTTGCATGAACTCTTAATCCTAAGGGAATAATGGACATGATTATGAGGTGTATGTTGCTTTGATATATCAAGAGTGAGATCTAAAGTAACGATCAAAACCTTAGTATGTTGGGCAACCACATTTAGTGTTGATGGAACATATATTCTCAATATGGAATTCATAGTCTCTTAACGGAGATATAAAATATTCCCTTGAGATAAGTTTAATGGGATCAGTTATTTAGAGAGTTAAGCCTAACCACTTTGGTAAGAAATTACTAAAGTATATATTTATGAAATAGGATTTCGTAAATATATGATATATAACTTTAAAGGATTAAACCGGGTACTCAAGCATTAAGATGTAGTAATTTTCAAAGTGGCAGCCTATATTTTATGACTTTGTATTACTACGAATATTTTATGAAGGGGTTGCATGTATAATAAAGTCTTGGGATATAATTTATTAATAAGATCTAGAGTGCAATTATATTTATATAGTGGTGTTAAATATAATTAATGGTAACTTTGGACTTGTGAAGAGTTGACGGAAAAGCCCAAGGCCTATTGGAGCTTGTGTATTATTGGTCCCTTTTGGTCCTACTCCAAGCCACACACTAAAGCCCAATTGGAAAGGCCCAATAGGTTAGCCCAATTAGATAATCAGTTATTTATAAAGAGAGAAACATATAGAATTTTTATTAGTGATATAAGAAATGGTGTGTATGTGAGAGAGAAACACACTTTCATTCTCCCTTTGAAAACTGAATGAGAGACCACACATCTTGGGCGTAAAGTGGAATTGGAGTGAAAATTAAAAGTGTTCCCGAGTACTTCAATGTTTAGTTTTGAATTTCACCACATGAAGGTACGCTATCTTGTTTTTAAATTCTGAAATTTACATAGTACATGTTATCAATCATGAATGAAGCTATGTGTTTTGTATGAGATACAAAACCAGTTTTTTCCTTCATCTAGAATGGTCAATAGGCCAAATGAGAAAGGCCAAATCAACATGATCGTCAAGAACTATAAACTGCTTTATAATTGTAGGTTTTTATCATCGCCTATTAGCTCATTTGGAGAATTATGTGATTGTGGGACCAGAATCAAAGATGCTCTCAGTAATGGACAATTGGAGAAAGGGGAAAGCAAGCCTCCGACCAAGAAGACATATGGAGGAGGAAACACCACTTAAATAGCCAATCCTGTAAATGTAAGCACCATTATACCCCAACAAACACTTGCCTACCCAAAGAAAGATCATCAAATATTCTCCAATTTAGGAATGACTGTTACCCAAGCATATGAAAACCTATCCTCCAAAGGATTTATCAAGCCTTTAGACCCCACACCCATGCCTAATCCCATTCCTCCCACTTGGAACCTCAATGAATATTGCCACTACCACTAAAAATCAAGCCACATAACCAACAATTTCTTCCACGTCAAACACAAGATACAAGACCTCATAGACAATGGAACCCTCCTAAATCCCAACATCATCACCAAACCCAATATTAGAAAGATCCCTTTGCCCGATTACCATAGGTGAAGCAAACACCATCTGAAATGCTTTGAGACCCAACAAATAATATTGAAATAGTTGCCCAAGAAAGCTAAATTTCAGATTTTGATAGAACCCCTAACCCAACGTTTATAAATAAATGCAAACTAGAGGTATAAGTAACAAACCTCAACCCAATGATTATAACTGAATCACGAACTGAAGGTATAAATTTTGAGCACCACAACGAAGAGTCCCTGATAAGTTTACAATTCTTAAAAAACCAAAAGAATTAGCAAAACCTCATGTTTTTCTGATTTTTATTCAATAATTCCTCAATTACAATGAGTGCATCTATTTATAAGACATGACTGAAAATAGGAAAAAGAAAACATACTAAATAATAAAAGCCTAAATTAAAGTTGATTTGGTATGAAATTAGCAACTCCAAAATAGGAAAATAGCTAAAAAACGTTTGAAATAATAGAAGCCTAAAATTAAGGTAGATTTGGTCTAAAATTAGTAGCTCTAGAATAGAAAAAATATCTATTATTAATATAGAGCTGGAAAGTCAACTAGCCATTAATCCACACTATAATGTAGGAAAAACATAGTTTGTATCGCATACAAAACATACGTAGTGAAAAATTAACGGATCTACTTCATTCGGAAATGATAACATGTACCATGTAAATTTTAGAATTTAAGAACAAGAGAGCGTTCCTTGGTGCGGTGAAATTCAAAACCAAAGATTAGAAGTACTTGAGAACACTTTTAATCTTTACTCCAATTCCACTTATTCCCAAGAAATGTGATTTCTCAATCAGTTTATACATATGTGTTCAAGGAAGAATAAGAGAGTGGCTTACACTCACATACACACCATTTTCATACATTACCAAATTCTGTATGTTTCTCTCCTTATATTTAACTGATTATCTAATTGAGCTAGCCTTTTGGGCCATTCCAATTGGGCTTTAGTATATGGCTTGAAGTGGGACCAAAAGTGACAAATAAGACACTAGCTCCAATGGGTTTTGGGCCTTTGTATCAACTCTTGACAAGCCCAAAATTACCATTAATTATATTTGATGATGCCAAGAAGATCAGTAGACTGGATGCTTCGGACTTCAAAGGACCACTGGTTCTCTCTGCGGCCTGGGAAAGAAAGAAAAGTGAATCAAAGGCGACTGGGGTTGCCGGCCAAAAATCCTCCGATGGCAAAGTTAGTTTTTCTCTCTATATTATCTGAGTTTCAACTTTTTTGGAGTAGAAAAATGAACATACCTTGGGTTTGTCTGAAACAGCCTTTATATAGTGTTCTCATAAACGGTTACCAAAATTGGAACTTCTCCTTGCTTCAAGGAGAGATAGAACTCAAACGTAACTTGCATAACCGTTTGGAAGTTATGCTCTTATTTCACAACGGATACCTGACGGTTATGCGTGGAATAAGGGATTATCATATCTTATTCGGAGATTTTCCTAAGCGTGATACCCTCGTCCTGGAGTTCCTCAGTTGGGTGTGCTTTGTTACACGCGCAGGGGCTGTCTCGTCTAACGGGTGAATTTCTTCAAGACGAGGATGTCGGCACTCTGGACGAGTGCATCACTCTGGTGGTGCTTACCTCGTCTTGAGCTCTTCTTCCCTGGACGAGGTACTTGTAGGCAAGTTTCTGAGGGTATTTACGGTGGTAGGTGGGTTATGGACGACCTGTATGGACGACTTGGAGACGGGCTAAATCATTCCCCTATCAGTTGCCCCCTGTTCTAAGGTTGTCCAAAGTTCTTTTGTTTCTTGGACTCGTTTCAACATATTATTCCACGTGTCTCAAAGTAAGGGATGAGGTTGCAAAGGCTCCAGATTATGTCATGTGTCATTACTTACCTGGGTTAACCGTTGTGTTGGTTTGGGGTTTCGAGGAGGTTGCCACGTGGTTCTTCCTGATTGGTCATTTCGTTCTGGGTTTTACTTTTCAACGCCTATAAATAGTGGATTTCCTCCCCTACCCTCCCCATTTTTCAAATTCTCTCGTTTGACATCTCTCGTCCATCGCCTCGTCTAGGAGTATTCCAGCGTCCTTTAGTTTCCTTCGTCTAGAGCTAGGTATTTTCTCTACGCTCGTTTTTAGGCTTCCCTTACATTTCCAAAATGTCCGAAAGTTTTTCTTCGTCTAGCAATAGTGTTGATAGGGAGATAGATGAATATCGTAACACAACTAGCTATAGTGGTTCTAGTAGTGACAGCAGTAGGAGTAGTGGTAATACCACAGACGAGTATGTTTCTGGGTTTCTGGGGTTCCCTTAGAAGTTTTCCATGAAGAATTTAGGACGAGGGTAGCATCTGGGTCTAGGGTTGGTCCCTCTAGTGCGCCCTCGTCCACTAGAAGGGACGAGGTCGAGACTGTATACAGCTGCGCTGTTAGGGTTCTAGCCAAGACAGACGAGAGAAAATTAGCGTCCCTTAGAAGCTGGTACCAAATCCCAGATGAGCTAAATCCTAGATTGGCCGTCCGTGATGAGTGGTGTTGCCAACCTCACTTTGGCATTGGGGTTTATGAAGCCTATCTTCTAGGGGGACTTAGGCTGCCTCTCAATGCTTTTTCCAGAGAGTTACTTACTAGGTTAGGTATAGGTTTATGTCAGCTAAATCCTAATGCATGGAGACTAGTTGTTTCTATGCAAGTTTTGTGGAGAGAGGTTTTCGAAGGGGATTGTCCTCTTACCGTGGACGAGTTCCTTTTTTGCTATAAACCCTCTGAAATTAGTCAATCTCGTGGCTTTTATCAATTCACGGCCAGGAGAAAAGACTGTAGGATAATAAAATCTTTGGTTACCTCGGATAGGAGTTGGAAGACGGAGTTCTTCTTCATCTCAGGTTTTTGGGTAGGACGCCCTGCTGATGTGGGCAGGGATTCATTTCCCCCACATACAGGAGAGTTAGGGAACCTTCGTCCTGAAGGTATGCTCACCACTACTGTAGCATCGCCTTTATTACATATCTTTCAGGGCTAATTTCTTCGTCCTTGTTGCAGGTGTTAAAAGGTCGTCGTTGAGCAAGTTCCATCTAGGACGCGTTCAAAAGGCTCGTCTTCACCCAAAGAGGGACTTTCATACCTTGGTCACTCTCCAGCGTCTTGCAACTTGGGGACTTGGCCCCGAGCCCTCTCCAGAAGCCTTAGCCCACGAAATTACAGTCCGTCGACGTGAGTTCTCGTCTTGCACTTTCTCTCTTCCTCTCTTTTCTCTTTTTTTTTTTTTTTTGTTTACACTTACTATTGTTATTTATTTTAGGGATGGCTACAATGAAGGAAAACAAAGGCAAAGGGGTCGCGGACGAACGTGGCAAATAAGACACAATGGCTAGGGGTTGTCCTGCTGTGGGCGATAAGAGGAGCCTGTCAAAGGCCATCAATCTTGAAAACCTCCCCAGCCGGAGAGCCAAGCACAGAAAGTCGTCCAAGGCTGAGGTCGTCTCTCCCGTTCCCCCCGTTCCTCCTCCTCAACCACCGTCCGTCCAGATCTTCGACGTGGAGTCGTCTGAACCTGCTCCCACTCCACTGTCCAAGACCGGCGTTCCTGCCTCATCCCAACCTCCCGTTGACGTTGTGCCCAACCTTCTTGAGAGTGAGGGCTTGGCTTGGGAGAGGTTCCAATAGGCAGTGTCTGACGAGGACGTGGCTGCATGCTATAACATGTCCCTGAAAGATTTTGAGCACTCGGGTGTCCACGATCTTTTCAAGGTAACTGATACAAATATGTTCTCGCCATTAGTTTTTTATGCTTGTTTACTTTGCTTGATACAAAAATTCTTATTTGTTTGTGCAGGCCATGTCCAAGTTTATAGCTGCGTCCAGGCAGGCTACTGAGCTGGACAGGACGAGGCTGCTATTGGAGAGGAGGATCAAGGAGGTCAAGATGAGTGCAAGGGCTGGGCTGAGACGGCTGCCGAGGCTAAGGACGCGGCCAAGGGTTTGCTGAACCTCGTCGAGGAACTAAAGGCTGATATAGTGGAAAAAGACTCTCGTCTTGACCACTTTCAGAGGAAGATCGACGAGCTAAGCAATTCCCTTGTGGGGGCTAAGGACGAAGCCGTGGAGGAATTTAGGGCTTCGAAGCAATTTACTGACCTTCTGAACGCCAACTATGCAGCTGGATTTGAAGATTTTCGCATGGAGGCGAAGGAAAAGTTTCCAGAAGTTGATTTCAGCCCCATCGTCCTTCAACTTGGAGGTACTACCAGTTCTTTTCTTCAGACTAGCTCTGAAGATGTCAATGTTGAAGACGATGCCTCAACCAAGCCTGCTCAAGACGACCCTGATGCCTGATGCCCTTTGTTGTTGAAAGATTTTATTACTATTTGTCCAAGTGTTTTGCTTTTTTTTTTTTTTTAGATGTATAATACATTTATCTCGTCTGGAGTACTTTTAGCGAGTTCATAAACAATTGCCTTTCAAGGCTTATTTCTTAAGGGTTTTTGGACGATGGTCGTCCACCCTTTAACGTTTAATGAATGTTTATTTTCGATTATTATTGTTGTTCCATGGACGAGTTTATGCATTTTTATGTTTTATTCCATTGCCTTTTAAGCAATATTCACAAGTGTTGGGTGATCGTTTACACAATTCCCTCATAGAAGACTCGCTTAGGACGATGATGATCATTTTGCCTGCTCTTTAGGCTATTATTACTCGTATTTTCATGAGTTTGTAATCGTCTTGACCATATGCTCGTCGTTGGGATGTCATGCGTTAATGCCTACTTTCCTTCTTAGACGAGTGGGCTTTGACTAAGGAAATCTTGGACGAGTATGCCTTAGCATTTTTTCTTTGCTTTATCCTCATTCTTTTCTAAGGAAAGCTTGGACGAGCATGCCTTAGCATTTTTTCTTTGCTTTATCCTCATTCTTTTCTAATGAAAGCTTGGACGAGCATGCCTTAGTATTTTTTTCTTTGCTTTATCCTCGTTTAAAGGAACTCTTAAACGAGTTAGTCTTCGTCCAGAGACTGTACTTGTCTAAGGCTTTTGCCTCGTCCGTAGGTATTATCAGGAAAACTGGAATTCAAATACATAAGAAATCCAAACCATATTATTACATGAACACTGTTCACAAATTTGGCACATGCTTACAAGCTAGTGCCTTATTAAGATACTCAAGTACATAGCATCGTCTTTCATAAGCTAGTGCCTTATTAAGTAGTGCAAAAGTTTAAGAACTAGTGCACTTTTATTCATAACACACCATAACAGTAGTAAAAGCAAAAGTAGATATAAACAAACACGCAAATCACAACTGTAATTTTGCCACTGACTTCCCTCGTCCTTGCTCATCACTGATAGTACCTTCGCAGATGTTCCACGTTCCAAGGATGTTCTAACTTTCGCCCATCCAGGGCTTCCAGGTAGTAGGACCCCTGCCTTTTGCAGTTGATTACCCTGCAGGGTCCTTCCCAATTGGGTCCCAGTTTTTCATGAGCTGGGTTCCTGGTCGCCAAGGAGACCCTTTTGAGGACAAGGTCCCCAACACTGAACCGTCTGGGTTTTACCATGGCGTCATGCTGTCTGGCCATGAGATTTTTATACCTTGCCGTCCTTTGCTCCGCATCCATTCTTACCTCATCAATAAGATCGAGGTCAAGGCGAAGTTGTTCCCCGTTGTCTTTCTCCTGGTACTTCATCACTCGGTGGCTTGCCATATGGACCTCCGCTGGTATAACAGCTTCACTCCCATAGGCTAGTTTAAAAGGGGTCTCTCCTGTCGGAGTTCGTGCGGTCGTCCTATAGGCCCAAAGAACACGTGGCAGCTCGTCTGGCCATATCCCTTTTGCCCCTTCAAGCCGAGTCTTGATGATTTTCAGCAGGGATCGGTTTGCTACTTCTGCTTGCCCATTTGCCTGTGGATGAGAGGGTGAAGAGTAGTGATTCTTGATTCCAAAATGATTGCAAAAGTCCCTGAAAGGTGCATTGTCAAATTGACGCCCGTTGTCAGATACTAATACCCTGGGTACTCCGAACCTGCATAGGATATTCTTCCATACAAAATTCTTTACGTTCTGCTGAGTGATTGTTGCAAGAGGCTCGGCCTCTACCCACTTGGTAAAGTAATCTATTCCTACCACCAAAAATTTCATCTGCCGGATTCCTACGGGGAAAGGACCCAGGATATCCAGGCCCCATGGCCCTTTGCACAGTGGGGCGGTCATTGGGGTCTGGTATTCTGACGGCTGTCTAGGCACATTGCTATAACGCTGGCATTGGTCACATACCTTGATATAGGCTTTAGCGTCTGCCTGCATTGTTGGCCAATAGTAGCCGGCACGGACGACCTTATGGACAAGGGACCTTGCCCCTGAATGATTTCCACACGATCCTTCATGAACTTCCCTTAGAACATAGTTTGACTCGTCAGGAGCCAAGCATCTTAAGTAGGGTTGGGAAAAGCCTCGCTTGTACAACACTTCATTAATGAGAACATACTTGGCCGACCTGACCCTTAACTTTCTCGCCTCATCCTTGTCCTCTGGAAGCCTCCCATCCTTGAGGTAAATTATTATCGGACTCATCCAATTCTCTCCTCCTCCTATCTGTTGTATGTCAGGGATGTCTATGCTCGGCATGTACTGGATGTCGTCGAACTCGTCTATAACCCCTGCTGAGGCGGCTTTCGCCAAGGCGTCTGCTTCCGCATTCTCCTCCCTGGGAAGTTGAATAAAACTTATGGCTGAAAATTTTCGGGCAAGGCGTTTCACTTTGTTAAGGTACTTCTTCATTTGATCCTCCTTGACATCACACATCCCATTTACTTGGTTGATGACCAGTTGAGAGTCTCCTCTAATTGTTAACGACTCCGCCCCTAAGGACTTGGCTAATTCCAACCCCTTGAGTAGAGCCTCGTACTCAGCCTCGTTATTGGTAGTTGGATACTGCAGACGGGCCGCATACTCCAGCTTGTCACCCTCAGGGGACTTCAGTACAATTCCAATCCCTCCTGCATACAGTGTGGATGATCCGTCTACATTTACCACCCACATTTCATTTCCTTCGTCCTTGTTCAGGTCGTCCTGACTGGGGGTGAATTTTGCAATGAAATCTACCAACGCTTGCGCTTTTATTGTGCTCCTCGGGAGGTACCTGACATCGAACTCGCTGAGCTCAACGGCCCACTGTACTAGCTGTCCAGCAGCTTCCAACCTGCTCATCGCCTTTTTTATAGGATGGTCTGTCAGGACGTTGATGACGTGTGCCTAAAAATAATGTCTCAGCTTCTTGGAAGCCGTGACTAATGCGAAGGCTAGTTTCTCCATCATCGGGTATCGTCCTTTTGCCCCTCTCATCGCGTGGCTTGTGTAATAGACCGGCTTCTGGACTCTCCCCTCTTCTCTGACCAACGCTGAGCTTACTGCGTGTGGGGACACTGCCAAGTACAAGTACAACTCTTCCCCAGGTACAGACGGACTCAACAATGGGGCCTTCATTAGATACGTCTTCAAGTCTTGGAAGGCCTTTTGACACTCGTCCGTCCATTCAAAAGCCTTCCTAAGGACTTTAAAGAAAGGTAAACATTTGTCAGTAGCTTTCGATACAAACCTGTTGAGGGTGGCGACTCGTCCAGTAAGAGACTGGACTTCCTTGATATTTCTCGGTGGCTCCATGTTCAGTATCGCCTGGATTTTATCCGGATTCGCCTCAATTCCCCTGTGCGACACCATAAACCCCAAGAACTTACCCGATGAAACCCCGAAAGCACACTTGCTCGGATTTAACTTCATGTGGTACCGTCGCAACGTATCAAAAGTCTCTTGAAGGTCGTCAAGATGTTTATCCTCGTCCTGGCTCTTCACTAGCATGTCGTCCACATAAACCTCCACATTTCGCCCGATTTGAGGACGGAACATATGGTTAACCAACCTTTGGTAGGTCGCCCCTGCGTTCTTTAAACCGAAGGGCATAACCTTGTAGCAATACAACCCTTGGCTCGTGACGAATGAGGTCTTCTCCTGATCCGCTTCATTCATCTGAATCTGGTTATATCCCGAGAAAGCGTCCATGAAGCTAAGTATCCTGTGACCTGTCGTTGAGTCCACTAACTAGTCAATGCGCAGCAATGGGTAGCTATCCTTGGGGCAAGCTTTGTTTAGGTCAGTGAAGTCCACGCACATCTGCCACTTGCCATTGGCTTTCTTGACCATGACTACGTTCGCCAACCAGTCTGGGTAGTGAACTTCTCGGATAAACTTCGCGGCGACCAACTTCTGCACCTCTTCCTTGATGGCATTGTCTCGCTCGGGAGCAAAAACTTTTCTCTTCTGACGCACTGGTTTAGAATAGGGGCACATGCTCAGGCTATGGGTAATGACGCTCGAATCAATGCCAGGCATATCCTCATGACTCCATGCAAAGACATCGAGGTTTTTCCTCAGAAACCGAATCAAAGCGTGCTTTGCCCCCTCTTCCATGCTCGCCCCAACTCGGGTAGACTTCTCAGGCTGGTTATCGTCCAAAGGGACGTCCTCTAATGCTTCAGTAGGCTCAGCCACGACCCTTCTTCCGTCTATACTCATCGCCTGCATGTGCTCGTCCATGGCCAGCATAGCTAAGTAGCATTCTCTGGCAGCCAGCTGGTCTCCCTGTACCTGGCCTACTCCGTGTTCGGTCGGGAATTTGATGGACAAGTGGTAGGTAGAGGTTACCGCTTTCCAGCTGTTCAAAGTTGGCCTTCCAATAATCGCATTGTATGACGATGCACAATCAACAACAAGGAAATTCACCTCCTTGGTTATCTGCTGCGGATATGTTCCGACGACCACTGGCAACGTGATGGTGCCCACAGGTTGCACCTTCATTCCTCTGAATCCTACCAACGGCGAGTTCACTGGTCGAAGCTGATCTCGTCCTAGTCTCATTTGTTGGAATGCGGGGTAGTAGAGAATGTCTGCAGAGCTGCCATTGTCTATCAATACCCTTTTGGTCGTGTAGTCAGAGATGAGTAGGGTGATGACTATCGCGTCGTCGTGTGGGTGGTGAATTCGTCCTGCCTCCTCGTTAGTGAACGTAACAGCCTGTTGGTCTACCTCCCTCGTCCTAGGAGGTCGTCCAGACAGTTGGATGTTCTGCACCACCTTCAGGTATGTCTTCCTTGACTTGGACAACTGCGCCGTCGAGTTTCCTCCTACAATTACCCTTATTTCTCCTAGTGGGGGGCGTGATGATTCTTCCACCTTGGCCTTCATTTTCTCATCTCTCTGGTCTTGTCCAAGGAAGTTCCTCAATTTTTCCTGTCTAATGAGATTTTCTATCTGCTGCTTCAAGTCAAAGCACTCGTCCGTATCATGCCCATGGTCCCTGTGAAAACGGCAGTACTTGCTCCTATTACGCTTGTTGGGGTCTCCCTTCATTTTGTCCGGCCACTTCAAGGACGGATCATCCTTGATCTGCATGAGAACTTGCTCTAGTGGCATAGTCAGGGGCGTGTATTGCTGATTCCTCGTGGAGGAACTGGCCTTCTTACCATCCTTATCTTTCCTCTCATCTACTCAAGCTTTCTTTGGACGAGGTCCTTGATCCGAATAACGATGGTGACCCGCTTTTGAACGTTCTGCCCTTTTTCTCTTCTTGGCTATGATAGCGTCCTCAGTGTTCATAAAATTCTGGGCCGAATGGACGAGATCTGCCATGGTCTGCGGTTCTTGCTCGTAGAGCTTATGAATGAACAAGTCAGAATTGACCCCATTGTGGAAAGCGGCCAGTAATAGCTTGTCATCCATCTCGTCCACCGTCAGGGCCTCCCCTTCATGATGAAGGATCGCAAACTCTCGTTCTCCCCTTGCTCTATGGTCAGTAAGCTGGAGGAGGAACGCTTGTGACGCTGTCCTCCAATGAAATTGTTGACAAACAACTTACTCAACTCTTCAAAGGATCCCTCCGAGTTTGGGGGTATCTTACCGAACCACACTCGTGCCGGTCCTTTAAGTGTGGTGGGAAAAGCTCTGCACATAATCTCGTCCGGGACTCCTTGTAGGTGCATGGTCGTCTTGAAAGTTGCAATATGATCGCAAGGGTCGCGATTTCCATCATACGAGTCCAGAGAAGGCATTTTGAACTTTGGAGGTAGGGGGTGACTGCTGATGGAAGCCGTGAAGGGGGAATCCGTTCGGTGAACCATATCATCTACTGGGTTCGCTCGCCTCATGTTTTCCCTCATTTCATCCATGGCTTTTCTCATCTGGTCCATCTCTTTTTCCAAGTGCGGCACCCTTCTTGAAGCGGTACCCCTTGTTTGATCTTCGGACTCTACATTTTTCCCTCCTCCCTCCTGACTTGGGGCCCTTCCCTCCATGTGCCCTTCTTGACGCTGCCTCCTGAGGTTGATCTCCCTATTCAACTCCTGGTTCTGGCGTGTCAGTTCTGCCATAGCGGCAGCCATGGATTGTATGTGCTGAATAGAAGGCGGTTGCATTACAGGTGCTAATCTGCGATCGCGAAGGGGATTGCTGGATGCATCCCTACTCTCCTGGTGGCCTGGGCTGGTAGCCTTTGATCTTGTTCGAACCATTCAGCCTTTTGTCTGGGATAGAATAACTTTTTCCACAGACGGCGCCAACTGATGATGCCAAGAAGATCAGTAGACTGGATGCTTCGGACTTCAAAGGACCACTGGTTCTCTCTGTGGCCTGGGAAAGAAAGAAAAGCGAATCAAAGGCGACCGGGGTTGCCGGCCAAAAATCCTCCGATGGCAAAGTTAGTTTTTCTCTCTATATTATCTGAGTTCCAACTTTTTTGGAGTAGAAAAATGAACATACCTTGGGTTTGTCTGAAACAGCCTTTATATAGTGTTCTCATAGGCGGTTACCAAAATTGGAACTTCTCCTGGCTTCAAGGAGAGATAGAACTCAAACGTAACTTGCATAACCGTTTGGAAGTTATGCTCTTGTTTCACAACGGATACCTGGTGGTTATGCGTGGGATAAGGGATTATCATATCTTATTCGGAGATTTTCCTAAGCGTGATACCCTCGTCCTGGAGTTCCTCAGTTGGGTGTGCTTTGTTACACGCGCAGGGGCTGTCTCGTCTAACGGGTGAATTTCTTCAAGACGAGGATGTCGGCACTCTGGACGAGTGCATCACTCTGGTGGTGCTTACCTCGTCTTGAGCTCTTCTTCCCTGGACGAGGTACTTGTAGGCAAGTTTCTGAGGGTATTTACGGTGGTAGGTGGGTTATGGACGACCTGTATGGACGACTTGGAGATGGGCTAAATCATTCCCCTATTAATATTTAATACCACTATATAAATATAATTGCACTCTACGCCTTATTAATAATTTATATCTTAAGACTTTATTATACATTCAACCCTTTCATTAAAAAATCCGTAGTAATACAAAGTCATAAATGTTGACTGCCACTTTGAAGATTACTACATCTTAATCCTTGAGTACCCGGTTTAATTCTTTAAGTTATTCATCATATATTTATGAAATTCAATTTCATAAATATATACTTTAGTAACTTCTTACTAAAGTGGTTATGCCTAACACTCTGAATAACCAAACCCATTAAACTTATCTCAAGAGAATATTTTATATCTCGGTTAAGAAATTATGAATTCCATCTTGAGAATATATGTACCTTTAACATTAAATGTGGCTTCCCAACATACTGAGGTTTTGATCGTGACTTTAGATCTCACTCCTAATATATCAAAGCAACCTACACTTCATAATCAGGTTCATTACTCTCTCAAGATTGAGTGTTAATGTAAATAGAAGTTGTGAGATTTATTATTCATTTGACAATCATTAGTAGAATAATAAATTTCACATCGGTCCAATTCAATATGTCTTAACACTTAAAACATATCAACTAGAAGTCTCAACTTCTCTGATCAAGACATATCATCTTAGTTGATATGTTATAGTCTTCGAAGATGAAATGCCCAATTTTATCACCAACTATGAATTAAAATTCTGAGTTTACAAAGAACTTATGATTTATATCTTCTGTGACTAAATCACATAAATCACATACTATGCATCTCATGGACTATATGATAATGTCCAAATATACATGTTACCATTATTTTAGATAATAGTAAAACAGCTTTATTAATCACAACATAATATCATTTATAATGTCATACATAGCATCATACAATAGGATTTAAATGGCATATAATCTAACACATAAATCACGCCCAATTTAGCCAGATCAGTCCTCAATAGCTTGGATTGAATTTATTACACCTTCATCTTCCTTTGGGCCAAGCTTGGAATGTCCTAAGTTAGAATCAGCCCATTAAGTGCTTCTTTAATCTTCTTAGATCTTGCTCTAGTAATAGGCCCAACTGGAACATGCAATAGATTCTTTAATGCTTGTTGATTCTCATCAATAGGACTCTCTTCAAATGGATTTGTCCTCAAATCGTCACCTACATCAAAAGGAGAAAGATTAGAAACGTTAAATGTAGCACTAATGTTATACTTGTTGGAAAATCTAGTTTTGTATCTCATACAAAACACACAGCGGAAGCAACAAATAAGGATCTATTTCATTCATGATTGATAACATGCACTATGTAAATTTCAAAATTTAAGAACAGGATAGCGTACCTTGGTGCGGTAAAATTCAAAACCAAAGATTGAAGTACTCGAGAACACTTTTAATATTCACTCCAATTCCAATTTACGCCCAAGATGTGTGGTCTCTTAATCAGTTTTTCAAAGGAGAATGATAGAGTGTCTCACTCTCACATACACACCATTTCACAATGATGTCTCTCTCTTATTCTTTTTCTTAATAAAAAATTATGTATGTTTCTCCCTTTATAACTAACTGATTATCTAATTAGGCTAGCCTATTAGGCCTTTCCAATTGGGTTTTAGTGTGTGGCTTGGAGTGGGACCAAAAGGGACCAATAAGACACTAGCTCCAATGGGCCTTGGGTTTTTCCGTCAACTCTTGACAAGTCCAAAGTTACCATTAACTATATCTAATACCACTATATAAATATAATTGCACTCTAGGCCTTATTAATAAATTATATCTCAAGACTTTATTATACATGCAACCCCTTCATAAAATATTCGTAGTAACAGAAAGTCATGAATGTAGACTGTCACTTTGTAAATTACTACATCTTATCCTTGAGTACCCAGTTTAATACTTTAAAGTTATTCACCATATATTTATGAAATCCAATTTCATAAATATATACTTTAGTAATTTCTTACCAAAGTGGTTAGGTCTAACTCTCTGAATAACTGATCCCATTAAACTTATCTCAAGAGAATATTTTATATCTCCGTTAAGAGACTATGAATTCCATCTTGAGAATATATGTTCCATCAACATTAAATGTGGTTGCCCAACATACTGAGGTTTTGACCATTACTTTAGATCTCACTCTTGATATATCAAAGCAACCTACACTTCATGATCAGGTCCATTATCCTCTCAAGATTAAGAGTTCATATAAATAGAAGTTGTGAGATTTATTATTCATTTGACAGTCGTTAGGAGAATAATAAATCTCACAGCAGTTCAGTTCAATATGTCTTAACTCTTAAAACATATCAACATATCAACTAGAAGTCT